>JACXIX010000018.1:1493166-1895289 GCA_014737535.1 Bombus cullumanus
ATCACTATAGCGAGTCAGTATAGCTAATCACTATAGCGAGTCAGTATAGCTAATCACTATAGCGAGTCAGTATAGCTAATCACTATAGCGAGTCAGTATAGCTAATCACTATAGCGAGTCAGTATAGCTAATCACTATAGCGAGTCAGTATAGCTAATCACTATAGCGAGTCAGTATAGCTAATCACTATAGCGAGTCACTATAGCGAGTCACTATAGCGAGTCACTATAGCGAGTCACTATAGCGAGATAGTGTAGCGATCATCATAGTGAATCATACAGTATCATTGAGCAAGCGACGGTTACGACCGACATATGCTATCTCTGTACTTGTATTTAAAGTGACTCACAATAATTAGAGAAGAATATATTTCGAGCAGAACTTAGTCGGATTTCAATCGTCTGGAGATCGCAACGTTAAGTACTTGACAAAATTTTTACTTGCATGAAAATTTAAGATCATCTCAATCTTCTTAATGGAACACTACATTTTGTTTATACATCGTTCGATGCATTTTTTAATTCTGCAAATGCAATCGTGAGAAGCTTGAAGATAGAAAAATGTACGGGATGCGCATAATATGCGACAATATTTAAAGTATCCAAAGTATAGTACTCTTTATCATACCCAATAGATAAGACAAATTTCTGTCTCCTATACTTTTAATTGTATTCACTAAAATAGAAATTTACATAGAAACTCGATCCACTTGCAAGCTTACATTTACCCAGAATAAAAGATAATTCGTTTAGCAAACGCCAGCCTTGAAATCGTAACAAATCATTGGGAATTCAAATATTAGGCGAAGAGTCGCAGATAAAATGAAAGAACGAAAGAGTTGAGAATGACATAGTTAGCCCTAAATAAGGTTTGTGATCATTCAACTAATTGTAAACTTCGACCACTGACCAATTTACAAACTTACTCGCTTCCGCTTATACTTCGATAGCAATCGATTGAAATAATTCGTTCGATGTTAAATATTTACATCTTCCTCTCGCTTTTCGTGAGCAAACAAACAGTTGTCCGGTATTAAATCCAGCAGGCGAATTAGACATGAAAAAGTCGTAAGACCCTGTAGTTAACTCGGCATTCTCAACCCTAAGGAGGGAACGATCCACGTGATTCAATTGTACTAAGCGGCGATATTGTACTGAGATGACTGACAATGAGAAATGTAGTACAAAGACCCGTAATTAACCAGTTCGATGATAATGAAAATTGCCCTTTCGATGAAAGGGAACGTCTACGAGCTGATTATACTTCAGGATTTCCATAGCTGCGTGGAACATTCAGCGATACAAATATTGTACATAAATTTAAATATAGGATGAAGCGTACAAGTATTTATCCGAAAATTATCCGAATATATGTTGTCGTCAATAAAACGATGGATAAAACAAATGAACGGATAAAGGAGAAAAACGATTGGATCGATACAAGTGAGAAATAAATCAATTTTTTTTTTGATCGATTATTATGGGACTTGTAAAAATGTTACGAAAATGTTTCACCTTGAAAGGCATAGAATCTTCGTCCGTAAGATTTATGATACGTCCACGAAGGAAGTTTTGTTAAACTTTTAGTTTTTTTTCACATACAATAGCTGAAGATTAAAAAACTTGGTATTTTTGGAGAGTAGTTTAAAAATGATATATGATGACACTCATTGTCGAACTTCTGATTTGGATAAAATTTCGTGATGTTGGTAAAATCATTGAACATCTCATGTCCCCTTAAAAATGTCTTTGATTAGGAAAATATCTTTGACATCAACCTACTCTACTTTACATTCCTGATAAATTGAGAATTCGATGCAAACACGTTCAGTATAACACTCATCCGACTGATCTAAACGATTCGATCCAAAATGGTACAAAGAATGTAGGTCAAGGATTTATCTGTAACGCTGCATGCACTATGTTTGTAATATTATGTGTCAATCGTGTTTATAATTATCTGTATCTATCATTGTGATCCATCGCAGTAGATTTCGATAATAAATCGTTGACCATTAAAAATGACAAAAATTATCGGATATTTTTTATTTTCTATATTTTTATTTTCGAATTTAGAATCCTACACGATAGAAATAAGAATGTGTTAAATGTTCGTCCTGTTTTCTTCGGTTATTGACACTACTGCGTTCTTTTGCTCTTAGTTTCCAATGCTAAAAGGTATCCCAAGTTTGAACAAAATGCAAAAGAGCTGTTATTTCTGTATACAATTTTCCCTTTCAAAACACTAAAAGATTTTCTATTCATCGAAATAAGACTACGATCCAAGTATAACAATTCAATCGTAGCGTGATTGAAAAAGTATGCATACATTTTGGATGAAAAATGATGAATATAATAATATCCTCAATTATCGCAGTTCGTTTATTGCTCCAAAGTGAATCCTCAAGTAAATTTCACGTACTAAGCTCTTATCCACGTAAATTACTAGGTCGTCCGAAAAGTTTCTTTCGTTTTATAATGAAATAAGTTTATTGAATTATGCACGGACATAATAATAGAAATAGAACGAAATGGATCATACCTAATTCAATAAAATAATGTAAAATAGAAATTGTTGTTCATCTATTATCACCGTATGAAACGAAAGAAACTTTCCGGACAACCTAATATAAATATTAACGACAACAACATTGCGAAGAAGAAATGACACAGCCATTTCGCAAGGTATTTTCGACAGGTTAAAAGTTTCGCTGTGCAGCCAGGGAATATCGGTTGTAACCGATTGGAATCGGTGATGTGAGAATATTTGATGTTATATCAAACCAATATGCAACTTACTCGGTAACCACACGAGAATTTATATATCCATGCAGGAAGGATATTGCGTGTGTACATGTTGGTAACTAGAAGCATTCTCGGCATTCCTAAATCGAAGGCATGGCTAGCATAGATCAGATCAGATTAGATTAATATTTGGCTCAGGGTATTAGAAATTCACGTTCCTTCATGTAGTATAAAGTGTTTGAATCTTGTACGTAACTATATTTATACATATTTGTACGTACATATTATACTTTACATCTTAGTCTCATTGTAACAGTAAAACATCGTGTGATAACTTTTAGAAAATCATAGTCTGTTTAACACGTTGTCTGCCATGGGGGCCACCGGTGACCGGCGACACAGCAAATATTAAAAGCACATAATTATAAAAAAAAAAAGGACAATCGTAATAATTGTCTACAACGCCGTGGGGGCCACCACGAAAAATGCTTCAAGCATGATTTTACAACTCATAATATACATCGCATAATGAAAAGTTCACGTCGGCACCTCGGGCAAACCATGGAAAACTCGTCAACGTGTTAATACGCACACTTCTGTCTTAAAACGATTTTTTTATCAATAATTCGATTCGGTTTGATTCAATGTTTTCAACTCAAAGTTCAAAGTTGACGAACATATTTAAGAAGAATATTTCAGTGAAAATACAGTAGAACGTAATAAACGATGACACTTGTTTGATACCATCGATATACTTGCTATAATACATATCACGTTCGTGTGTGTACTATAAGCTGATTATGATATACCATGATTATGATGTACTATATGCATGAGTTTCGTAACTATGTAGAATACGTTTCGTATACATAAATATGTAAGAGAAAATCGAATCTCTTGTGTGTCAGTGTAGTGTATGGTATGTTTTCAAAGAATTGCTGACCCAGTGAAAAAATAAATGACTGTCGTATCGATGCACATGAATTGCACAGTGAAATTTTACGAGTCGCAAGTTATACGTAGGCGGAATCGTTAAATTTTCTTGTACACGCTCGGAGTTTAACCGTCGAAATTTATCTATGTACTCTACGAACATAATGAAACGAAAAATGTTCTGTAAACGTAGTTCATTCGGAGCTTTATTAAATCGTTGTAATAAAAACCGAATACAGAGGCGATAGCGTTTTGGCATCCAATATTATCTGGAATTTCACGCTGTTGGGCTTTTATGTCTGAATAGCTTTGAAAAGAGAAAACTTTCAAAAATTTCAAAAGCAAACATATATAAACATTAATATGTGCGGTGAAGTGGTACACGGGGGATGGTTCATTGACATGCAACGAAAACCAAATGAGGCTGATTAGAATAAATAAGTTTCATTTTTTTTTTATAAATGGCAATGCTGAACATTTCAAGCGAGATAGGAAGAATGCAAAGCGAAATGACCCATAGAAATACGTAAAATCACATATCCTGGATCGATGCAAAGATATAATACAATTTTTCGTACTTTGGTCGTTTTCGTATTCTCTGAAATAATCATATCACAGAATGATTATTTTAATTTATTTAATCTGTTGAGAATAGCCGAAATAATGGTATAGGGACACTAAATTTACGCTTAGAATTTATATTAGAACAGTTATATATTTATTTGATAAACGATTTCAATGATATTCATCGATACACACTTGCACGCGTCTCAGCACTTTCTTCCGTACCACATTGTTAACCGACTGAACGGTTTACGTTCCTTTGTTTTGTTTCATCACACATAATATAAATTATTATAATCCAAGTTACTGTATCACGCCAAATGAAGCTACTTAAAATTCTCAATGAGAATTGCTTGTAAATTGACGACCAAAAAAAAAAAAAAAATTCCTTTGTTTTCGAGACGCCGCGCACATACATACTTCCACACATTGATATTCACATACAAGTATCACTACCACGCGGTTAACCTAGTCTAGCACATGAAATTGTACATATCTCGATATAGTCTATTATTATTTATAGACTATCACTTTAATTTACTCTGATAACGATTTCTCGTTTTACTACATTCGATTTTTTTCAACACGGAATTGGCAACATTAGGGGATGAATACAGGCAAATTGAGGAGAATAACTATCTTGGAAAATCTTCCCGCTGAAAGCGTCGCGTCGTTGCTCTTAACCTCTTGTTACAGTCGCCGACATCCAATTTACACAAAAATTGCCTGGAATTTTTTTCGCCTTGCGTAGTCGTTGAATATTCCAGGATATAATGCGCGATGCAAATGACAAAGGATTTATAAGTTTCCCTTCACTTACAAAATAAGCGGAACATCTCTCCCGTGTTCCCGATATAAATCCATCGCAGAGCTACCGTTCTTCGACTATTATAAAGAAAAGGAATTCTCTCTGTGCGCTCATTATTTGTTATCGATTACTTTCCTTTAAGAAACCGAGAAATCGAACCTGTAATAAAAGATAGTTTAAAACATTAAGCTGCTGTACGTGAATTATTCTCTGAAAAATAGATTTTAGTCGTAAGTTTAGTTGTAAACGTAAGTCACAGTTTTCTTGAAAATGATTTCATTGTTACAATAATTTCTAGCCGAATCTGTGCGCATCTTTCGGCGATCAGTTGAGCCCATTCGCGCAGAATACCAAACCTGCAACGATACGAAACCGAGAAAATCTATCTGATTTTTAAACATTCTGAATTTCACAAAGGTTCGACTTCGTTTCCATATTTTGTTTTTTTATTTTATGTTTTCTCGTGGTTTATTAAATGACATGTATTATTCAGAAAATTCAGTTATTATCTACATCAAAGTCAAGATGTTCTACGTAGGAACCTTCCTATATCCTCAACGATCTTATCGTCGTCCATTAAATTATCGTAAAAATGTAAACAATCTGCTGGAACGAGATGCCTCGTTTCTTCAAACGCTTAAGTTCTCCCTCTGACATGGGTTTGCCATTTTGCCGTGATATTGGTAGGTCCGTAAAAGTGTCCATAATGTTACAATATCTTATAAGAATATCTCGGAATATCTGCTGGATTAAAGAATTCATTTTGCGAACCCACGTGGTTTGCAAGTTTTCTGCAAAATAATTGTAAGACTAAACAGCAGCCACGGCTTGATACTTTTAACAATTTTACGATGTAAGAGTTGTCCTACGGGTTGGAAACTTTTGCACATTAAAGATAACAACCGTACTGTGTTTAACTAATTTTTTGTTATTTGTAAGCTTAGTAGAGTTTTGCATAATTAGCATTATCCTAATTAGCATTATCCTAAATTTGTGGAATTTTTAGAATTTTTAAAATCCTAGAACTCTTCAAGCGCCGCTTCCGCAGTTTCTCTATTTCGAAACAACTCATTCGCCGCAAGATTATTTAGCGTATAAAAATTCGCCAACGCAGAATCAAGAGAACAGCGAGAAATTTTGTATTTTAATCTCTGAAATTGTTCAATAGTTAGGTATGCTTTGACGATACGAGAAACGAGAATGTCTTAATTTGCAACTGATCAATCCGTTTCCTCCCAAATGCAAGCGAAGAACGTCACGTGTGTCATATATTTTTGACTAATGTCGATACCTTTGCCACACTTGGAAATTTTCATTACGTGCAACGATCAAAGTGTGGAATATAAATGGAACGAAATAACGGTAACTTATTCCTATATCTTTCTGTCAACGCGTGAATTACACCAGACATTCTGCGAAACGTGTTCTTCAAGGTATAGCAACTCTGTCACATAAAATGAAACACATAAAATTATATTTTAGATATTGTTAAACGGGCTGCTATAAATCTTCCTTAATATTTTTGATCCATCGTGAGATTCACACGATGTGGTGGACAAGTTCTGCTCTTTCAAATATTTATCATTGGACAACTGACAATACTTTCTTGAAATATTCGTCGTACAGCAAAATGAACGCGTTCTTCAGAAATCTTTCTATAAAAGATAACACATGTATATACGTAAGAGTGACAAAAAATTTGATACATTTCAAGTGGTCCAGAAAGTTTGCGATATATAGCTCTCGGTGTGTATCTTCTGTTCTTATGAAACGCGATTTTCATCGAGTTTTACACATTGTCTCATTTTTCGGATAACTTCGATCGCATCGACTTTATGAAATTTTCTGTCCATCTGCTAAAAAATTGCTCCGCCTGTTTCTATCTGAAAGAGTGTTGGCGTCAAGAGGGTGAAATATTTGGACGCAGTTTAATAAATTAAACGAATAACATTACAATAGCCGAACAATAGACGGACGTTTCGTATAGTTTTCACTTTTCACGCAAAAATGTTTCTGTTGATATCGAGCGGATCATCTTTCACCTCTCAAGTGGAATTGCTTTCTCCGTATGCGCTATACAAGCATTTTCCATATTTTGATATTTCGACTCGTATAATTACGATTCTACTAAACAATCGGATTATACGAAATCTCGAAAATGATATTTCATTTTTATTATAATTCGACGAGAATATAACGAGAACTTTATGTAAAAGTAAAACACCGTAGACATCGCATTTTTGTCAAAGTTTTTGCAAACGCTATCGATGATACACGTATCGTGAGTATACAGAATTAAAAAATAAGCCAATCGTCTTTGGAAGTATGTAATAAAAAAAATCAAAAAGGAAAGAAATAGGATCATTGATTAGTCTGTAATTTGTCGAACGAATACACGCGAATTTAATTTCTTTCGTCACTAGATCTGTCCATATAAACGCGAATGTGTACCTTTTCATTTCTTATTTGTACGTATTTACGTTGTATTGGACGAAGCATTGCGCGGAAGCCTCATAATACTTATAATCATAAAAATTATTTTCATAGTCATATGTTTGCAATTACAAAGCGGTAGTTAAAGTGCGTATGCATATATTGAATTCCGTAGCTTTATTAACGAGGCTCGTTATAAACAAAACAGATTATTTCCTCGTTAAATCCACAGAGTTACGTAATGGATAGATCATTTTGTACGTATATGTGGCAGTATTTTCTAAGTTTGAATAATGGCAGATCACCGTTTTCCTAATAAAATGAAGCTGTTTCGAGAATTATGGATTTTCATATTATCATTTTCATGTCATTTCGTATTATAATTTTCATATTATTATAAAAGATAGATTAAATTCGTTTGAATCTCGTTAGAAAGATAATGTCTCGTTCTGAAGCTAACAACAAATAATTAAGAGGCAGATAACAAACTCGTCTGTTCTATTCGCAAGACGAAACTTCTTCATTATTTACTTGTTCTTTAATTAAATTCCTTACACCTTCGCGAACACCTAAAATTCTTCGTCTTCTTAGAACTTTTAACCGTAAGTACATTCAACAATTTTCAAATGTTGTAAAAAATGAAACTATCGACTGTAATTTTGTTATACGACGATGGACCGCACAGCTCGATCACATCAGAAATTTCCATTTTCTGAGCCTCATCTTTTGCTCCTTGTCGTAAGCGTTTATCTACCTGCACACTACTATGCTTGCTCACTGCGTTACTTTTCTAAGAATTTTTTAATTTTTCTAAATTCCTACTTTCCACGTCCTCTCGATTCGTTACAGTCAATCCCACCCTTGTGCCGGCTGCCCGAAACGTATACGTTCAAACGCAAAACTAATGAAAATTGTTTTTCTTCAATTTACTCGCTGTTACCAGGTGGGATGTTATTTTTGGAAATGTAAAAACTAAAAACCTACGCGTAGAAATTATTCTACGCTGAATTTCGCGTCCGCACGCGGATGAAATCGCACGCTTCCCAGGGGAGCTGTACAATTATTTGGAAACCTGAAAGGAAATCATTTTCAAAACACGCGATATTCGCAAAAGATAGACGCTAGTTTTAGGCAAATTATCCTTGTAATTTTCTATCCTTAACATTTTCAATTTCTCTTTGACGTTTTCACGTTCTCGTAACGCAGGGCGAAATTATCTTTAAATGAACCCAGCTATAAAGAACCCAGTCTTTGGTTTTTAATGCATAGAATAAATACAATGCGCGTATGGTGTATTTAGCCACGCGACTAGCCATGGAGAAAAGAAAAACATGGAAACCTGCGTGATGGCGTGTTATAAAGGATTAAAGCATTTAACACTGGGTCTATAAAATATGATATCGCGGACAGGGAAATCCCCTGGTTGGAAGGCACTAAAGGCCCACTACATCACTTTCATTGTGAAAGCTACAAGGGGAACTTGATATTTACGTAATTATTGGGCTATGTGTTCTCTTTACTAGACGCTTGCAACTGCTCTCCGACATTACCTCGTGGTTCATGCATCATCGTTAGACTACCACCCTCTTCGCTTATATGGACAATGACTTCCATACCTGCGCATATTATGCTCATTAAGGTTTGAAAAGTTTGCTCGTTCAATAATTTGCCGGTGTAAAATCTAAGCAGAGGAGAATGTCGAAAGATGGCCACTTTCGAATCGGATGAAAAATTGTTGCAGGACATTTCGCAGACTCTGCCAAGGAAGACAAAATGTTATTAGTATTATATTTATGATATGCGATGGAAAAGTGGGAAAAACGTTGGTGCAAAGATGAAAAGCGCCTTACTAAAAGTCCATCTAGGAAATAATTCTTTGGAAATTCTACCGGCGGATCAACCGAGGTTTGGAATCCGAACGAGGGAATCCGAAGTAGCGCAAAATCGTTGCTACAGCGATCAACGACACGTTGACCAAGTTCGCAACCGCATGGCATGTGCTCTAACGGCTTCCAATTCGGTTTTACCGTGGTCAATTAATACGTGAACAAAATATTTGAAATTATTTCAGTGCCTACAGTTCAATTTTATTTTCATCGAAATGCTACTGTTAGGTTGTATTTCCATTTGGTAATTTTGGCCGTGGTCAGTGGAATTGGACGCTATCGCAATTTGCATTCAAAGTTCCCATTTCGAACATAGGAGCTGACAGTTGCTATGGAGAAAAGTCTCATCTGTTTACGCCCTCCAGCTACTAGTATCTCTGATTACTCCGATTCTATTCACACTTTCTAATTACCTCAAACGCATTTTACGTTAATTCTGTTTGAACGTATTTGCTTGAATGAACGTGTTGTTTGTCGTTTTCACGTAGCAACGATCTGATGGTACTTCAGGTGTTCGCTCGATTTAAAATTTTAATTGATCTATCAACAGAATTTCTGAAGAATTATTACGTCGATGTAGACGACCAATTTTCTGCAGCTGGACCCGAACTCGAAGAAAATGAAAATTGAGCGATACGTAGGGTATATTGGACAGTTGCATTCTGTGCGCATGAACGTGACGACTACACGTATGCGTTGAAGTGGTCACCACTTCTAAGAAAACTCTACATCTGGTCTTTTTAGTTTTCTCAAGCACTGAAGCCATCGACAGCGTACAGACAATAGACTGGGACGAAGGCAGACCATAGACAGTAGACAGGCGACGATGGTGTAACATCAATCCGCATCAGAGACCAAGCCACACACCGTGGGCAAGGTGGCAGCCAGATATCTGCACATCCTTGGCGCGTATCCTCAATAGTCTTAAGGACCCACCATGGGTCTTGGCATTTTCATAGTTAAGGTCCTTCAGACCAAACAAGTATCTTTTGTTTCAGGTTTCCTTTACGTTTATTGTTTGCTACGGGTTGACATGGGGAAGTTAGTTTTCCTCACGTTTGGTATCTTCCGTTAGCAACTTCCTCTCAAGGGCGGCTAAGACCCTTCCTGGTCCACCAACCTTCTTATTATTCAATCGGAAGCGGTGTCTACTGCCCTCACTTTCCTAACCAAAATTGTCATCAACCGTGTTGGTCCCGATGTCCTTAGACATCCGACAAATCCGATGGTCCCGTGTCCTTAGACACGCCCACCCTTAGCTTTCCTCAGACACAGTATCGTCAGTAAAACTTCACTTATTCCGTGTCCTTAGAATAGTCAACATATTTTTACCGGTTTCTACCTTTGGACCTGTCGCGTACTCAACGTATCAGTGTAACTAGGTTGTTGCAGTGAATTGTGATTTATGCGTGTTAATTCAGTGTGTATTCCGTTGTGGTTGCTGAATTCATACTAAAGTTTAATAAAAGCAAAATTGATAGTTGTGTTACGTCTCAGCTATTTTATTTTATCATCCAACCCTCAAGTTTACGTGACAATGGCTGCGGGATTTTCAGTTATAGGGTAACACTGCTAGCGTGCGGATCTGGACCAGCTCGAATTATATTCCTACTTGTACTTACACTTCTGTATTGAGATATATTTTCTACTTTACAATTTATCCTCTGTTCATACTTCTAATAACCTCAACAGTATGTATTGTTCGGGAATTGGTGTGGCCACCTGGTAATTACCGGGACGCTTTATATGAACCAGATGCGATCCTCGGGCAGGACGATCGTCAAGAGTCTACGCACCCCTAGTGCGTACCCATCATAAACAGTGGGCCTATCGTACAGTCCACGTACTTCAGGACCACACGGAAAAAACCCATAAAGGCACGTAGGTCTTTATTTTATGGTACATCCCAGGAAGACCGGGAACGCGGGTTTCCCCAAGTGCAAGGTCACCCGCGCGCGATCCTTCGTTAGGGCGGCCAGCCCATGCTCAAACATTTACTCAATTATCAGTCAGGAACAGGCTTGAGACTCTACGACAGCAACATCACCAAAGACTCACTCTTGCGCCAGTAGTCAAGGAGTCAAGACCGCGTACCAGAATTCAGACAGTGACAATTATATTTAACAGGGATAGCCAGTGAACTAAAGACAGTTGTATTAAGAGTTCTGGAGTAGAATAAATAAAGTGAATCAAACAGTACTCTTTACATTTCTATAATCCTCCACCTTGGACGCGAATAGCGTTCAAGGCTCGCGATACCAACCGATCAGTTGTGTCTGACTGGTCGCTAGTTAGTTGAGTGTCGCAACATATATGACAATGTGAATGGCAAAGTGACAAGTATGAAAAGCGATAGCGTGACGAGAAAGTGAGGGGCTAAGATCAACATACGTTTCGTACTTTGTTAATATTCGAATTTTATCACAGGAATAAAGATTTTCTCTATTAACCCTTAGAGTGCTGAATACTCGAGACCTAAGCCATCCGTAGGGACGGCGCGCGGCCAGCGCTGACGATCGCTGTGGAGGGAATACTTTTTCGCTAGACTGAACTCTGTTGACTGACTATTCAAAGCGCAAATCATAATAAGTTATAGTAATTCTTTTGCACGAGATTAAATAATTCAAGAGAGCTATTTTTTAGAATTAATTATTTATTATAAACATTGAAATTTACAATAAACTAGAATTTGGGTAATAAACTAGAAAACAACAAATTAGAAAACTAAATTTTCTAACTAGATTTTTCGTAATATGCAAATGACTGCGAAAAGGAAATCTTTAATTTATCGATTACTGGTCGTATTTTTGCTAAAGGATCGTCACTTGCTGTATTATTATCGTTAAAGTGCAACATTTGTAATAATACCATGTACCGATCTCGTGGCATTATTTTGCGGAAAATATTGCTTTTCAACAGTTCGTCCGTAGACCAATATTCTCTCAAAGATAGTCTCTTCGAACGCGGCATTAGCATTGAAATGCATTTATATTTATCTCACACAAACGTAATAGTATTACTTCTGCGTAGGTGCTCCGAAAAATTTACAGACGCAAATATGCATCCTTAATCCACACCGATGGCTTTCGCCAGACGCATATATACGTCCATAGCACTCTAAGGGTTAACAACGATACCCATACCTAGATAAACTGTAAATTACATCGAACAAGAAGTTTTTTTTTTATTCATTTATTTATTTAAATTTTACAATTTGTCCAGTAGGACATTTGGTAAAATATTATAGTCGAACAAGAAGTGTTGCAAATTATCTATTACTATGTTCAACTTTAAAGAATAAATTGGCATGCCCGTAGAATTTAACGAATGAAGAGACTTTACGCGATAATGAACAGTGTCTTACTCGTCCAGTACTACATCGATTGAGATATAAATCCGAGAGGAAGCATCAACATTATTTAAAATGAAATCGTTGATACTGTTTATCGATTTATTTTGTTGGAGTTAATATTGCTCGCTCTTGAAACCGGAAAAGAGATGTTCAAAGAAGAGTCGGAATAATTCATTGATGCTGTTGGTCATATTACAGAAAATATTAGAAAAGTGGGTTATCCAGTGGAATCTTTCCGTTATAATTCATAAAAATGAAGTTTGAAGTTTTCAAGCGTAAATATACACGAAATTCAGTTCAGAAGTTGAATTTTCAACGTGAAAATTAACCAGCACAGTAGTTTGCTTGTTTCTTCGCGTAACACTTGCGTTGTGTACACGAGAAATTGTACTTCATAGCAACATTGTTGCTTACGTGCTTTATAACATTACATTATACTAGATTACATTACACTAGATTAAACTACATTACATTATAACATTTATGGCAATGAAATATTTTCATTGTTGCAAGGAACCAGTCACACGCGTGTCCGAATGACAATTTTCCCAATCTTTCTTCTTCAAATTTGAACTCTTCCTTAATTTAGATAAAACCAGTTGATGTTATCGATAGAAGCCATCGCCTTGCCGTGAAACTTTAATTTTGTTTCACTAAATGTAGTTCGTAAATGGCTTCGTAGACGGCGGAACTTTCCAAATTACCTGCTTCTTGTTTGCGTGGTCAATAGCTTAATTCGTCGCTACAACTAAGGATTCTCATGCGCTATTCAGGAAGCTTAAGAACTGGGCTCCAACTAGTCGAACACGTGTATAAGTTCTACGTGGAAAACTGTTTAAACAAATTTAAAATTAAGAAAATTTTATCATTGTAAAAACGAGTCTGAAGATACAAAGGATGGGAAATATTTCGAACAAATATGAATAATGTGCTTATATCGCATTGAGAGTAGTATTCTTAAGTTACAGACGAACAAATAAGAGAAGAAAAAATAAATGTGAAATAAATAATTTACGGTGAAATTGGACTAATTAAAAAAGGTAACTTAACTATAGAAATAAAGCGTTTCTAAATGTCTGTTATTTACAAGATTTTCTGCAAATTGACTGCGCAATTTTAATTAAAATGATCCTACTGACACGGTGTGTCTAGAAAAATACCTCAGCAAGAGCGAGTCAAGATCTACATTTCTCTACACGATAACTTGAATGTAATAGTAATGATCGATTAGTTTGAGTGCAATTTGATCTATTTCGTTTATTTCTCTCTTTCGTTCCCCATTTTTGAAAAATCTTAATTCCTATCAAGGTATTAGGTCATCCCATAAGTTCGTGCCGTTTTTCGAGCGGTTATATATGTCAAGATTGTTTACATACCTCCCAGTTTCATGAAAAAATGTAATCCCCCTCTCGTTCTTCTTCTTGTTGATTTTTCAACAAGATCCTAAATTTTATCTTCGTCTGTCCGAGGAGGACGCCCGGAGCGTTCCTCGTCTTCTAAACAGAAATTCCCAGCCCTAAAACGTTGGAACCACTTCCTACAGGTGCGAGATGAAAGCGCATTTTCTCCGTAAACAGCACATATGTTCTTCGTGGCAATTGTTACAGAACTTCCTTTCCGAAATTCATATAACACGAGATGTCGAAAATGGATACGCATTTCACTCGTGATTTTTTACTGTTAAAAGTCACTGTGTTCACTATATTACGATCTTATACCCACGAAAATCTGCTCTAGCCTGTTCTCGATCGGCTAAGCTCAAGTACATGGGTCCCTTATCGCCGTATGTTTATAAATCGACATATGAAATGTATACTCAAAAGTCGGCAGGAACTTATGGGATGACCTAATATTTCGTTCATTATGATCTAACGAAGAGAAAAGTCATTATTAAGACACAAAAGCAATGGGTACGGTTTTGTAGGCGGATTAATAACACGTTAAGTGGACATAATTATTCAATAGCCTGGCATAAATTGTTATCAGCAATTTTAGAACATGTGCATTAAATGTCCGATAGATAATGCGATATTAATACGATGTTTAATTAACTCGTTATTTATCCGTTCTATTATATACTTAATAAATGATTTCTGAACCGTTGATTTCGAGCTGCATTATACTTACTCATCGAATTGCACGATAATGAATCCCTTCTCGCGAAGCAAATTAAAGCAAGTTAAATTGTAACGAACAGCAAGGCATACAAACTATTTCTTCCTTTTTTAAGCGAATTAATACATTTCCTCTTTTATCACGTTCTAATAAAATTAAATTTTTCTATTTAAAAAAATATACACAAATATAAAGGATCGTGCTTTGTAATTCAAATAATATAATAAATAAAATTCGATATAAGTGGATTATTAAAAAATTTTAGGATAATACTAATATTCAGTTAATAAAAGATTTCGTCTAATATATAGCAATAATTGAGAAACAGTATTAAACAAAATAATAAAATCTATATTAAAAATTACTCCGTTTGTATGTTGAGAAATGTATCTTCGTTAGTTCATATCACAAGTATAATACTTGAAGATATCCATATGTATTTCTTTCATTTTATATCTCAAAATGCGAGAATTGATTGTAAATTACTAATGAAAAAAAAAAAAAAAAAATATCTCAAAATCGGTGTTATAAAACAGTTGATCGAGTATCTGATATTGAAATCCAAATTTTGAATAATGTTAGCCAAGTAAAGATCTATAAAAATATCATTGAAATAATTCTTTATTGGATTTCGTCCACGTTAGCCATTACCAAATGAAATTTTGAAATTTTGAATCGGACGAGCCAGAAACAGATAACAGGAATAATTCCTACTACGATTAACTATCAGAGGATTGATTGCAACCGTGCGTACCTACACAGGCGTATATTTTATTGATTAATGAAAGCTATGTCACATCGCGAATGTATCGTGTGTAATCATAAATACCAATCGATTTTTAGCCATTCGTATTTACTTGAACACCAATATGTCGCTGCTTGGTATTGATAGTGAAGCGAGTTCAAAAAATATAATTTTTAGAGGAGAGGCTTTTTAAGGTCTACATTTTTGAAAGTACTAAATACAGGGTTGATTGATTTAACTGCTCCCTCCGACACAAAAAGTTGAAATTATAAATAAAAAGATAATTGAAATAAATTAGAATTATAATTTTAATAAGTATTGCATAATATTTATTGTATAAATTTTTTTATTTTCTATTATATAATATGCGTAATATGTGAGGTGGATAAGTCGTGTTAGGTGCGGAAGAAACACTTGAGTATATTTAACAATATACAGGGTGGTGGGTAACTGGTGGTACAAACGGAAAGGGGGTGATTCTACGCGAAAAAAGAAGTCGAAAATATAGAATAAAAATTTGTCGTTTGAGGCTTTGTTTTCGAGAAAATCGACTTTGAATTTTCGTTCGGTACGCGTGCACTTCATTAATATAACTCCGCTTGACTTTTATTTATGGAGCCATATTAAATCAATTGTCTATTCTGAAGAAATCGCAAGTTGCGAGCAATTGAAAGAAAAGATTATTGTAGCCTTTCATACTTTAAAACAATCGAATACGTTAGAAAGTGTTCATAGAAATATAATTAGAAGAGCAGAAGTATGTGTTCGGCAGAATGGGCAACATTTTCAGCAATTTTTGTAATAATAAACTTTATGATTACTTCATATTATTTCATTATGTATTCCTAATTTTCCGTTACGGCAAAAACAAACTTAAACTGAGATAATATCCATCGAGACAACGATCTACAGTGAGATCCGTTATAACGAGACGTGATAAAGTGCGCGCGTACCGAGCGAAAATTCAAAGTCGATTTTCTCGAAAATAAAGCCTCAAACGAAAAATTTTTATTCTATATTTTCGACTTCTTTTTTCGCGTAGAATCACCCCCTTTCCGCTTGTACCACCAGTTACCAACCACCCTGTGTATTTATTAACATATATTCTATATGTACTATGCGTAGAACTCGCGATTACTATTAGCAGTTCGCGATCACAAGTTCGACTTTTTCTTTTTTTGTTTGGTCGTCAATTTACAAGTAATTCTCATTGAGAATCCTAAGTAACTTGGATTATAATAATTTATATTATGTTTGATTCTAGTTGAATTTAATGCTTCAATCTGAAGGGTATTTTATTTTTAGTCTGCGGGTCTGATCCGTCGTGTCAAGTAGTTGGTTGACTAATGGGTTGTGGTGGTTGTTGACTCTTGTGTTATATCTGCTTTTGAACTTGTATATTTCTTCTTTGACTGTGGGTATCTTGAGGTCGCGGTGGATTGTTTCGTTGGTGACATACCAAGCTGCATTTATTAAGGATCTTAGTGTTTTTGATTGGAATCGTTGAAGAATTTCTACGTTGGAGTTACTCGCAGTTCCCCATAGTTGAATCCCATAGGCCCAAACAGGTTTTAGTATGGCTTTATATAGCAATATTTTGCTCTGTGTGCTTAAGTTGGAGCGCCGGCCAATGAGCCAGTAGAATTTTTTCAGTTTAGCCTTGAGTTGTTTCGATTTGTCCATGATGTGTTGTTTCCATGTCAAGTTCGACTTCTGATCGATGCGTTTCGATGAGCGATACAAGTTCGGACGACGATTGCTTAAGATGTCGAGAAACTCGGATTAATTATTACTGCGAACTACCAACTATTGACTCGGACTGATGTCTAACGATTGACTTTCTGTCACGATGATGCTGCTGAGGAAAACTATGACGAGCTGTGTCTAAGGATACGAAATCTTCGGATTCGTCGAGGAAAGCTTTCGTTCGGAAAGTGAGGGAAATGGACGCTCCTGTTAATTGGTTAATTTCTATGTTGGTGGTTGAAGAAGGACGCTAACTGCCCTTAAGAGAAAGTTGCTAGCGGGAAGTATCGTACGTGAGAAAAGCAGATTTCTCGTATCCTCCCGTAGTAGGTGGTACATTTAGAGACTGTTAAGAGAAAGACTATTTGTTCGTTTGAAGAACAAATAAGCTTAGCTAAACAAGTCCTATGATTTATAGTCTTTAGGCTCGCTGAAAATATACTGTGAAGGTGTATCGACATCTGGCAATCATCTTATCCGAAGAATAAGATCTTTGTGTAGCGAGCTACGGGACAGAAAGTTTACTGTCAAGTGAACATGTGGAACAAAAGCAAATTTGAAATTTTTCTCAGTTCTGCCAGTATCAACGTCAAGCGATGTAATAGACGAATATTAAAATAGAAGGTTCGCACTAAAGACTTGTACGAAAAGGCACATAATTCGAGGCAAAGAGAGACTTTCATCCAGGCATTTGACAGAGAATAACTATAAAATTATATCTA
Source organism: Bombus cullumanus (assembly GCA_014737535.1). Lineage (NCBI taxonomy): Eukaryota > Metazoa > Arthropoda > Insecta > Hymenoptera > Apidae > Bombus > Bombus cullumanus. Next base: position 1,511,215 of record JACXIX010000018.1, read on the forward strand.
TAAAATTATCAATCTATAAAATTAGTATGCAAAGTCGCGAATAGATCGTTTTGACCACTGTGGCACTTCAAACTTAAAGTGGACTGTGTGTAAGTCTTAGGAGCGTGAGTGAAACTCGTTTAGGTGATCTGAAACCGACGTGATTCGACTTCTTCTCCGCTTAATTAACGATTTACGTCTGACGAGCAAGGAATCTCGAGACCTCGCACACACAGCTGTCCCATAAGAGTTCAGGATGACTTGCTATTTGCCAGTCCTGACGGGCGAGTAAGCGGTGACTAATGAGGAATTTGTTGAATCCGAGACTACGCCATTGAGATTTATTGTATGTTACGAAAAATTCGGTGCCAAACGCTGCAAAGTAAATAGAAGCTTGGAAAATGTACGATCAGAAGGTGAATATTATTTCGTTTCTCTGAAACGATTATCACCAATCACATTGATTCGCGGGTGAAAATTTTCTTTTGCGATCTGAAACAAATAAATACGTGTATTATAAAGCTACATGTTAATGCAACGATGAAATGCTTTTAGAGAAATTTTATCTTCTACTTTATTCATCGATGTTCTTCGTCCATGTAGCAAAATTCTTCTGCGACGAACATTACTATTATAAGAATACTTAAGATGTAAAATAAAGTTGGCAAAAAGTGGAGATCAAATTATTTGATACGACGTAGAGAACGAATATTATCTTGTTTTTCTTTAAATTGTTTATTATCTTTTACCACAGTGATCGCATTGATTTACAGGTTAATATTTGGTTTTATAATCTAAAGGAAATAAAATGTATGAATCGACATGTTAAAGAAACTGTGGAGCGCTTTTATAGGAATTTTATTTTCCGTTTTATTCATCGACTTAGCAAAATTCCTTCGCAAAGAACATCATTTTTATACAAATACTTTAACGATAAATTAAACCAGGCAAATAGTGGACATAGAATCGTAGAAGTAAAATTATTGTACGGTGGAATTGATCTAAAAGATGCTTCAAAATAAATAAAAGCTTTCAAAATGTACGACTAGTGTCATACAGTAGAAAGTGAATATTATGTCCTTTTTCTAAAAGGATTATCACCGACTACAGTGACCACGTTGCTTTACAGGTTGAAATTTGCTTTTGCAATCTAAAACAAATGAAATATATAGAGCTACGCGTTGAAGCAACGATGGAATGCTTTCACAGGGATTTTATCTTCCCGTCTATTCTCATCGATTTAGCAACATTCATTTACAAGGAACGCTATTATTATACGAATACTTGAGCAATAAATTAAAACAGGCGAAAAGTGGACATGAAACTATTTCATCTAAAATCGCACGGTCGAATTGATCTAAAAATTGCTGCGAAATAAATAAAAGCCTCCAAAATGTACAACCATAATCATAGAATGGGGGGTTTCCTCAAAGGATTATCACCGACCACAGTGACCATGATCACACTGATTTACACGTTAAAACTTGATATTTCGATCTAAAAGAGACAAAGTATACGAAGCAACGATGAAATGCCTCCATAGGAATTGTATTTTCCAGTTCATTCATCGACTCTGCCACAGTCAAAGAGGAAATAGCAAAATATAGCGACAGATATAGCAAAAGAGTCAACAAACACCGAAACCCCCTAATCACTGGATTACTTGACACGTTGGTGCAAACCCGCAGGCTGAAGAGACACTACCCGTTAGACCTAAGCTCTAGATTTAATTAGATATTTACACTAAGAAATATTTAATTATTCATATTACTCACTTATAAATTACACATATCTATAATAAGTCTTAACTTATTATAAATAATTAGCCATGTCACTGCGCCACGCCAGAAAAAGTTACTGAAAATTCTCAATGTGANGAATTGATTGTAATTTTAATAAACAAATAAAAAAATTCATCGACCCTCTCACATCTACCAAAGAACACAATTATCGATATTTAAGTGATAAACTAAACCAGACAAAACGTGTGCATCAAGTCGTCGAAACCACTTGATTTTATCTAAAGTGGAGTGATAAAACAATCGTCGAATTCGTCTAAAAAAAAAAAAAAAATGGATCCGGAATGGTGAAATGCATTCCGTTTTACGGTACGTGCTGGTGCATAAATGAAAATCATTGCAAGTAAGAACTTGCAGCCGGTGCAGGCGGCCAGTATTAAAAGGGGCGAATGTATGGCTGATCTATGAAGGTGGAGAATTCGGTGATGTTATCTCACGATATGAATACCTAATGCGGGTTTATACGGTCGCTGGCCCAAGTTACGGGTACACAGATGAATGTGCGGAGGAAAGCCTGGCTAGTAGTAATGGAAAGCCGCTGGTCAGCCGCTGCCGCGTGCTTCTATCGGCCCATAGCTAGGATTATATATTATAGGGCAGTTAATGGACGCGTTTATGGTGGCAAAAAGCAGGCAGGATTAGTTTCGTCGGCTAATAACTGCATCGACATCTCTTGCTGTATCGATGCCGTGAGAAACTTTATCGTTGAGCGTCGCTTCTCGTTCGAATGTTTATACGCCGTGTCGATCCATGGCGTTTTATTTAATTATTTACATTCACAATTTGTCCAATTTGGACATTTGGTAGAATCTCTTAGCTGTTTGATTATCATGTGGGTGGCTACACCCAGCGGGATACCATCTTCGTGTTTGTTAGGTCGTATACTTCGTGAGATCTGCGGGGTGTTTCCTTTTCAGTCTTCTTTCTATGTTTGATGTGTTTCTTGTTTCCGCAGCCAGCCGGTTCGGGCGTGTTGCTATTCTTTCCTTGTATTTTCCCGCGTATCTGCTAATCTCCTCCTTGACCGTTGGTATTCCCAGGTCCTTCCGTATGTCCTCGTTTCTAACGTACCATGGGGCGTTTACTATTGTTCTAAGAATTTTAGCTTGTATTGTCTCTATTTTGTTTATATGGCTGATTGCTGCTGTCCCCCATAGTGGTATTCCGTACGTGCAGATTGATTTTGTGATCGTTTCGTATATTTTTAATTTATTTCCTATGCTTAATTTGGATTTTCGTCGCGTCTCTCGTGGCTCTGTTTTTTCATCCATGGAAATTTCTATCGCTCACCTTTCGCCTCCATTGTTTTCGGAAGAAATAAAGTAGCATCGCTGGAACATCGAAACTTGTCTTTCACGTTTTCAAGCGTAGAAATTAATTTGTTATCATATGCGAAATATCGTGTCAATCGTTCGTTACCTTCTCAGCTGGCTGCTATCGCTATCGGATTTTAAGTCTTCAATCTACGTAAACGTTCTCTCAATTTTGATTTATGTACGTTTATTTAAAACTCGAGGCAGATACTCGAATTGGGGGTTCGAAGTACCCGGCAATTTATTTCAGGTGGAATCTTTCTTCCAGTTCGTAGCAGCAGTTATTTTCGTCTGGATCGATCGATACATCGTGAACTTCGACAGGCAGGCTTCGATCTCTGAAAATTGCGAGAGCGAAATTGAAATTTGTGAGGCTGTGACTGAACCAATATTAGTAATTATTAAAGTGGAATAAGAGAGACACGGAAACTAAAATTACACTTTTATGTACATAAAACGATTAATTCATGGAGAAACGTAAGAGTTTCGTTGGTTGCAACTAGAAAATTCGTAGTAATGTTTAGCTACCATTTTAGTACCGCGTAGAATGTTTAATATAATCGAAAAGAGTTCACGAGAATACAGTTTCATTGCTCTCAGACGTTTTACGACTGTCTTAATCTGTATACGTTATTTTACTCATATCCGATAATCAACTGAAATAACAGTAAAATGAAAATTATAACTAGAACCGAGAAGACGAATTGTTTTCAAGAATAAAACCATCATTAGTTGCCATGGTCAAAAATGAAAAATGTCATCGAGCATAAAGAATTTTATCTACGTGATTGTAATACGAAGCGCAGTAAGCTATAAATATTTTATCGTTTCTTCGAATTCTAATTGGACGGTCTTCAAAATAGTCTGAATTTTAGGAGAAGATTGCAAGAATAACTCTAAAAAAAAAATAAAAAAAAATACTTAAGGCCATAAACATAACACAAGAATAATTTAAATAAGCAATTCTCAATGTGAGACTTGGATTATTTTACTTTCGTACGATTTGTGTTAGCAACTTAGTCTTCATATAACAAAAAACGAATTGTTAGCAGCTTAGATAGGAAGTCGAAATTTTTAAATAAATTATACCTTACTATGTAACATATACGAAATATGCAATTTGACACAGGCTGACGAAATTCTGTTTAAAAATTGTATTTCATTAATTATATTATACACTATATTATACATATTATATTAAAAATTACGTTATTACTCTATTTTACGGGCTTGTTATTCTTCATCAGCGATGAAGAAGATGTCCTGATGACGGAGTAGAGTAGAGATCGGAGGTTTCCAGACTAGTGGGTGGTTTCTTCTTCGGCAAACATTGATGCCTGATGGTTATGGAAATTTTGAGCAATCTTGAAGTAGGATTAAAGGATTGGAAGATTTATTGCACGGCGTGATGGTAGATAGATGCCTGGCTGTTCGATAATGAGTTCATGAATACGAACAGTTCAAACGTTCAAAAATGCCAAAGTCTATTAAACCATCGTTTTGTCAGATTTTGTAGATTGTTAAGAAAAAAAAAGAAAAAAAAATTGAGAGAGAGACGCATTATTCCGAAATAAAGCGAACGATAGAAATATTTAATTTTTAATTGAGATAAAGAACGTTTTAGCTGATAGATATAGCGACGTTAATTATTAACGGAGATTTATTTCAAGGTATTCAAACGGACTATGGACGGAATAAATTATTCGATTATAATTAATCAGTTTAATTCAATTTGATAGATACTACATATATAACTATTTCTATGACAAATTCATATTCGACGATATGAATTATGAGATTAGCTATTATTATGTTAATTTATTTCACATGCCCTGGCTATATTGTTGGTATAATTAATTTTGACGAAGTGACTGAAATAATATCTAAATAAATTTCAGAACGTGATTAGTAATTTTACTGAAAATGTTGTCACCGATTGCGAGATTGAAGAGGGTAGATGCGTGTATTGAACGACGTTAAATTGATAAAACACTTGCCCGAATGTAATATTGAAATCGGTAATGCTTCACTTTGGTTTCTGTCACGCGTCACTTACGTGTCTTTCACACGTCTAGAAAATTTAAGCAAGATCTGAATAAGGTAACTCAATTTCCATTTAACGTTATCTTCCTACCTTAATCAAGTTTGACGTTCCTACTTTCATGATAAATGTTAAAACGTAGATGTTGAGGAGAAATAATCGATATACGATGATATAAAATCAATGCATTCCACTAATATTTCACGACCAATTGTAGCAAATAATAGGAAATAAATAATAACAAAGTATAATAACATTAATGGTAACAGAGTTGAACATAATTCTATCTAATGTCGTGTCTTGTAACGAAACCAGGATAGTCCTGAATATTAAAATTGCAAAAATACGATAAACAAAAAAAAATTGCATAGCTGATGGTATCTGAAATTTTGCATTTTCGTCATCTAAGTTAAATAATATCATTTTTTATTAATTATAAATAGAATCCAGTCGTCATTGAAAGTTATGTAATTTATAAACTCGTGAAATGTACAATGAAGTTACAATTTTACAAATTGTTATTTTAGAACGAAATTGCAATCGATTGACTGTCAGAATTAGCAAGTATACTGGATGAGTTAGTAAAGACTATTAGCTGGAATAATTCGTTATCTACCGTTTTTATAAAAAATGTTTAGCGGGTATTGTATCTTTAATTCGTCGAATTTAATGTATAGAAGACAGGGAATTACACGAAATCATATTCTTATATTTAAACAAACATTTTTTCCTCAATGGATATCATTTATTGCGTTACATTCTGTCTCAAGATATTATAACAATCAATGGAAAATATAGAAAATCATAAAAGCTACAATTTATCGTACAACTTATTCACGAACAATATTAATTAATGGCAATTAAGTTTGGTTCGTGTGCACATTAAGTATACGTAAGCAGACACGTTGTTGTATTAATTGGCGATAAAACGAATTATTGAGCAGCAGAAACAGACCAGTAAACCACGAGTAATCCAAAAGTAAATCAGCGATACAATAATTTCTTGTGCAAACGCTGTTAGAGTAAGAAATATAAGTATGTGACTTATTACACGAAACGAGCAAAATATAAATTAATAAGACTTGTTCTTTAATAAAATTCTTTGATAAATTGAAATTATTAGATAAACATTGATATAATACACATGGTATACCGATGACGAAACATATACACATATATTATATATATAATATATATTCATATGTACTATACATATTTCTTTTCCTATTGCAAAATGTCATTCTCTTTCGGTTGAAGATTTGACATGCTTAACCAAGAGGAAGTGCGTATTGTAATATCTACTTTTCTAAAGATAATGTAAAAAATCAATGATAATAATTTGTTACAAATTCTCTTTCGGTTGAAGATTTGACATGCTTAACCAAGAGGAAGTGGGTATTGTAATATCTACTTTGCTAAAGATATTGTAAAAAAATCAATAATAATAACTTGTTACAAATTCTCTTTCGGTTGAAGATTTGACATACTTAACTAAGAAGAAATGGGTATTATAATATCTACTTTGTTAAAGATATTGTAAAAAATCAATAATAATACATATTATATACATATATTAATAATACATATACAAAATAATACAAATTCTCTTTCGCTTGAAGATTTGACATGCTTAACCAAGGGAAAGTAGGTTTTGCAATATCTACTTTGCTAAAGATATTCTAAAAAATCAATAATAATAACATATTACAAATTCTCTTTCGGTTGAAGATTTGACATGCTTAACCAAGAGGAAGTGGGTATTGTAATAGCTACTTTGTTAAGGATATTGTAAAAAATCAATGATAATAATTTGTTACAAATTCTCTTTCGGTTGAAGATTTGACATGCTTAACCAAGAGGAAGTGGGTATTGTAATATCTACTTTGTTAAAGATGTTCTAAAAAATCAATAATAATAACTTGTTACAAATTCTCTTTCGGCTGAAGATTTGACATGCTTAACCAAGAGGAAGTGGGTATTGTAATAGCTACTTTGTTAAGAATATTCTAAAAAATCAATAAAAATAACTTATTACAAAATCTTATTATAATATCTTAGTTTCAATATATTATATATATATATAATATTATTATAATATCTTAGTTTCAATATATATATATATATATATATATATATATATATATATATATATATATATATATATATATATATATGTAATATATATAAGAAAGTGACGAGAAATTTGACATAGAATCTATTCATTTGGACGGTGGACAGCGTGGTCGTTATACAGGGAGAGAAATCGATACGAAATCCCACTGAGACCATACATTCTGACAGAAAAACTCTGCTAACGATTCAACGGAAAGGAAACTTTCACTGCCTCTGATTTACTCGTAAATCATTCCACGCCCCTACATGTCGATCAATTAAGGAAATGAAAGGGGCGGCGGGGCTAGCGAAGTAGAAAAAAGGAGACAGAAAGAAAGGAAAATCGTGGTGCGAGGCCGGTATAAAAAGCTCGCATCGTAGAATTACTCCGGGTTGTTGCGGTTACGCACGACGTCCGTAAGTTAAATGAATTTTCATCCGAGTTCCTGCGTTCGTTAAAAGAACACGCTGGCTGCTCTTATTTGCTCGGTACAATTTCCAAGCTTACGTCACTTGAAAATCACACGTACAATTTTCAGGTCTACGGACCTGTTTCTTTCAGTCTATATATTTAAAAGCTTCTCCAAACAACAACGATGTTCGAAGTGATAAATGTTTAGAAAAATAAAAGTTAGATAGCGAGACGCATGAATTGTACTGTTTTATTCATTAGCATCTAAGACTGATGAATTTTTCTATCGCAAAACGTCATTCTCTTTCGGTTGATGATTTGACACGTTTGACCAAGAGCAAGTGGATATTGCAATATCAACTTTGTAAACAATCTCAGTACATAAATGTACACGTAAATATCTCAGTTTTAGTATCTTTTTTCACATTATTGATATCTTTCCACGAACAATCTTTTATATAAGTTTCTATCAGTGAGAATGTGTTGTTATAAAAAGTTTCGTACACAAGTGTAACAATTTCAAAAGAATATAATATGTTCTTTTACAAAATTGCCACTTCTTCTCTGAAGCATGTTTACACGATTTTTTTTTTAATAAAACAGAGCAGACTGTATGAGAATAAGCAAGTCTTTCAAGCTGGAAATTAAATTCTGCTGAATGTTACGTAAAACAAAGTCTCATCTGTCGATAGCATGTAACGGAAATATAGGACAGCATACCTTTTCAAATAATATTTGCTGTAGATGCTTTTATATTAGTTTATTATATCTAACATGTAGATTTTTATATTATTTGTGCAAGTTACAGCGAAGCAATTTTTATTTTTCGTAAGATAATTCATTGCCGAAGAATTTCGTAAGGTATACGATAGTCATAAATAAATTTTGTTTGTAAAGTAATTAATACTCTACTCAATTGTCGAAAGAATGAAAACCACGAACATAATTAGGCTGAAATCATTTAAATATCAATACGTAATACCTTGTAAGAAATTTATACTTTATTTTGCAATTTTTACTATGATTTAACTAATGAAAATTGAACCAGTGGTATCTCAGAATTTAGGTACATTTTTATTTCGTATACCGTATATTATATTCATGTCAGGGTTGGGTTATTCGAATTATTTCGAATAAATAATTATCCAAATAAATTCACATTAGACGAATATTTTATCTGTGGTATAATTGTCTGTTATCTGTAAGAAGTCATTTTCTTCATACAATAATATATTATTATTATTATTATTTATTTTAGTCCGTGCCTTTCGACTTTGGACCAACTTTCGATTTATATTTCTTATACTTATTTTGCTCCTTATGTATCTACCTCCCTTCTTATCTATTCTATTGTATTGCACTCCCTTAGCTTATTCTTATCTCTCACAGCTAAAACTAATGACTAAAAACTATTGCAACTTATGACTATACATTATACAATAATATATAATAAAATTCGATAATAATGATTGCAGAATTGTCCGAATAATTATTTGCTTAATTTTGTACAAATTTGTACAAATACTGGTAAAACTCCTATTAAGTTACCAAATGAATAATTTACCAAGGAACGATAAACTTCCTAATCTGGCAGTTGAAAAAAAGTTAACAAAATCGCAACAACCGAACAGTGGTGGAATAATGAGATATTCAGGATTTGTTGAAATAATGATTCCTGGGCCAAAAGTTGGTTTAATTATTGGAAAAAGTGGAGAAACGATAAAACAACTTCAAAAAAAAATCTGGAGCTAAGATGGTTGTTATTCAAGAAGGTCCTTCTCAAGAACAAAATCACAACAACTGAACAATGTAACCTGAAAATATATCTCACGTCCAGTGCCATGTCCATTTTTCCTTTAACATAAATAGCCATATATGATATATACTTTTATCCAAATAAGTTATTCGATTGAATTTCCATTCAGAAAAAATATTACCATTCAGAATCCTATCATTCGGATAAAACTTTTATTCGTATAAATATTTGTTCGACCGGATATTTATTCATTAGCGGTGAATAAAATTTCGTTCTTTACTTTTCATTTTTTTTTTTTCTTTAAATGTTGTCCAGCACCGATTAACGTACTCTATGTAGAACGCGTTGAAACGTAATACCGTTTACCGTTCGACCAGAAAGGACCGTAATAGTGGTGAGAAGCTGGATGTGTCTAGGTTTTAATCGAGGTTTGACAAAGTTGGCACGAAATCACGATCAGATAGAGAAGGACGTCGGCCGGTTTCGTTTTGACAGTAAGAAATTCGAGGATGGTTCTATCAGCAGTAGCCGGATCAATCGTTGAGTGGATTTTCATGTTACTCCTCTAGTTCCCTTTGGAACAATCCGAAATCCTTCTATCTGTTCTGTAAACATTCCATCTGCATCGCTTTCCTATGCTGCTATTTTACCTTCTCCTGCAACTTATTGATCAAACACTATCCGGCCATCTATTCTCACCTTCCTATACATCCCATAGTTTCGTGCTTTTTCACTTGTCCTCATCGACGCTCGTTTTACGAGACAGTTGGACTCCTACGTTGTCTTTCGTTCCACTCAAATCCACTGTACCCTCGAGAACCGATTTTCGTAGTTTTTCGTTGACGCGTGTTTCGACTGCTTTCCAACGCTGGTTTTCCGTAGTTCAGTTTTCATATACGTATGTGATTTGCAGGTTAGTATGATACTCGATAGCGTGCTAGCAGATAGTAATGTATAATAGTTTAGATGCTACTTCTTTATGTTCACAGTACGTGAGTTATCATATCAATACATTTGTATTTGAGTTATCAAACCTCGCCGGTGTTTTCTTCCCGATCTTCTAGTTTTTCTTGTTTTATTTTTGCATGGAATGCTACAGGGTTTGCATGGTTTCTTGCCCCCGTTTTGTATCTCTCAGACATTCGCTGGCAGAGTTGCAGGTCCTTGCGAGTATCTTCATTTTTAACGTTGCGTCAACTATAATACCAAGTGCTATAGTGTGTTATCGATTGTGCGTAGCTTGCGTCTATTCGAACGTAGCTTTTGCCGCAGATCCCAAATTCACGTTATCGGTCACATTGCAAAAGGGACTTGTGATAACTTCGTGGCTGCAACGTGTTACACCTAACACCTCCGAATCACCAGCAACGTGCGACGCTGGCAATGCACTCTCCAGTGGTTTATCGTGATAATTACAGTCAGTTGCTAAGCTACGTCGGTCCTATCGCCGTCAGCATTCGTGATTGCGATTAATTAGACCAGCCGATCTTGCTGCATTTACAGCGTTTGCAACGCTTCGAGAGAAAGTATTCGTACGTGCAAAGATACACAGGAAAGCTCGTAAAACGTCGCTGGTGTAAAACGGAATGTAAACATGTGATGCGAGACCTCCCTCTTTCTCTTCTTTTCCTCTTTTTTTGGGGGGGGGGGGAATTTTCCAAAGCAATATCGGAAATTTCTTTCTTTTTCGAGATGATTTATAAAGACTCGTTGCCAGTGCAACATTCAACCGGTGCTTGAACGTTGGTTATGTTTGTTGAAACATGGTGAACACGCGGAAAACTGGGAGGTGGAGGGTAAAACATTGCCTTTTCCTTTTTCCATTTAATGTCACTTGTTTGCAGTGAAAATAGAATGCACAACGCAGTTAAAGCGCCGTGCAAATTTGAATATTCATTTTATTAGATCCTTTGTTTCGGTGCTATAAATTGTACGCAATCTTGTCAATATACCAGAAAAGGTAAAAATTACAGTACGAAAAACTCTCCATGAAAATCCTGCTATTCTGATGAGAATGATATAGTTCTAAATGACAATAGCATACAGTCGGGGACAAAAATGAGCGGACAGGTAGTGGACGTAGATATCAACGAAGATCAATCGAATTAATAAATATCTATTAATAACTATTTAATTATGTAGTAAATAATTGAAATGAACATTAACATTTATCTGTAAACCCGTAAAATCGTATTTAAAGAAGCATCACTGACACCTATTTCTATTAATATTGGTACGTAATTATTAGACTTATATTTGGTAATATGAATAAAAATCATCAATTTATTACACCTTAATTAACAATTTAGTATATATTATTAAGTTTTGTCCATACGACAGTTATTCGTGGTGCATATTATTATGTGAAATGAGTTGTTTTACAAAGAAATAAAATAGGATACATGGAGAAGCGTCTTTATATTCTCCAGCAATAACTATGACACGTCGCGTCGCGTCGTTTAGATACGTCGCAATCGATCGTTTTCATATCAAACACAACATTAATGGATGCCAATGTGCAGAGAAGATTTTATTGTACCTGGTACAATGGTACAGAGGCACTCTCTGCTGCGCGACGTACTTGTATCGGTATTCATACAACCACATGTCTCGTTTCAACAACCACAATAACGCGATATACAAGTGCATGATTGCGTGCCGTGATACGCATACCTGCACTTACATATGTCTACTATTTTCACGTGTGTTGCAGTCGATCAATCCGCATCTGGTAATGCAAGCTATTATTGATTGCTTATACGTACACAGATAAACGTGAGATTTTCGAAATATTCGACAGAGGGGGAGAATATATCAAAGAACTATCGTACATTGTGTACGCTACCTTAAAAAAAAAAAAGAAATATTTGCTTCGGTTTTTGTGTCGAATGAAGAAAACATTTGTGCAATAATTGTATTTTTTTAAAGAATTTTTTAGAAAAAATGTATGATTTGAAGTTCTCAGATTGAAATTTATAAAAATTGTATGAAAGAATATTGGTAAAATTGAATATCATATCTCGGAGTGAAAATACGAATCGAGTCCAAAATCGACAGATCCTTTAGGTGTATTAATAACTGCTTTTATAAAAATGATCCTTGCTTGAATGATAAATTTAACTTGTATGATAAATTCAAATAATTAGAGAAGAAGTAGACTGTTGGTGTAAAAATTACGTAAGTCAACATTTAAACAGTAAAACGAAGTCAAAGGGAAAGGCGCCGGAGAAATTGCAGAAGTTGTATTAAAAGGATTCTTCTTATTTGAAGAGAAAGAAAAGTATAAAGTTGCCTTCGAAGAATTTTAATAAATATTTCTTAATTAAATTACAATAATGTTCATAAATAATGCAACTGAACTTCCAACTGCGCTTTTGTTAAAATTTATCTAAATGAAATAAGTTGTATTTAAATCTCGATGATTAAAGGTACAGCATCATATGTATAAAAAATAATTTTTATATTAAACTCTCACTGATTCGTTTAAATATTAAATATTTATAATTGTATTAAATATTATTCACTAAATTTAAAGCCATCGATTTGAGCTAATCGTTGGTGAAGGTGCCCACAAGAAATACTCTTGATGTTCAACAATAAAGTTTATTAAACTATTAACAATTAACAATAACGATTAATAGCGATTAACGATTAACAACAACTAACGATTAACGGCTAACTATCAAGAGTTATAACCGCGTATCTCTAACAGTGTTTGCTTGGCTATGACGCTCAACCCCTTAACCTACTATTTACGTTCGAGAGTTTTGGGCCGAAAACGTGAAAAAAGCTCGCGCAAACTTCGAGCCATTCGCACGACTTGTGTAGTACGTACCACGAGCGATGCCCGTAATATTTGCGATTGGTCCGCTCATCTACTACGGGTTATGCCCGTAGTTGTAGTTTAAGGAGTTAACCTTTCGCACTTCGCAGCTCGGGGCAGATTGAATCTTTCGTTCGAAACCAAACGGATTCGTTTCTTTGTTACCCCTAGATATCCCCATTACGCACGCGTTTATTAGATGTTCGCGACGGTTGCCGCGTATGCAATCTTCCGAATATTCGGCGAAAGAACCGTAGGGATATCGATGGTACGTTAGGCATGTCGGCCTTACGCTTTGAAGATATAGCGCTTTGTGTCGCGAAGCCGTTGGTAAGTTTCGTGGTCTAGTGCCGCCACAGGTGCAATTTACTATTAATTAATCCAATTTAATTATTACTAAGTAAAATTGTTCTTTTTTTTATACGTGGGGAAATCCTCATGGACACCCTGCCGCTCTTCTGGAAAACGGCGGGGTAATGTCGGATTTACCGACTACAACCCCACGGTGGTTTGCCTGACGCTCAACAGCGTTGCCCCGGGACCTCTTTCTAGGCGGGGCAGCCAGCTAAAGCTCGTTAAGGCCCCGAACGGAAGATGATGCGTCGCGAGTTCGAATCCTCGTCCTGGAATATTTGCAAAAGATGGAAAACCAAAATCTCTCTTAACACATTGACTGCCACGACACCCGTATTCGGGTGTCAGCAATGTTTCTGGTCAGGCCGCGTAACCCATATTCGGGTGTCGCTTATTTGATTACTTGCGAAGGATCGTCGTAGGTATTTGAAAAGATATTCCATAATAATAAAACTGTTGAATTGTTATAAAAGTAATACGAAAATGGTTTATTAAAAAAATTATTTACAATGTAAAACTTTAAAGCATTCTATAGATAGCTGAGGTTGGTCGGGACAATTTGGTCAATAAGTTGCAGTTTTCTTCAAATTCTTTTGTGCCTTTGTTCGGTCCATTCGACGTCTTTTATTTGCATAACATAGTTTGCATGCGCGTCTAATGCTTCTTCCGGAATCATTTTTCCGAACGGCGATATTACGCTGACTCCGTCGAAGACAAGGACTTTTTGTATTTTCAGACAACCCCAATAATTTTGCAACTAATAATTGTCTAAATATTCTAATATTTATATTCTTCCTTGTTGCAATTTTGTAAACCGTCAAAGCGTTTACAACAGAAATTCCCAGAAGGAGTTGAACGCCAAGTTTTCTGTACCATTTGATTCCTTTTCTAATTGTGGTGGCATAAGAAATCATTTGATCGGAATAATCTATACCACACTTTCCTTCATTATATTCAACAACAGCTAGTGGTTTTAATGTTGCGAACAAACGAAACGAGAGATAATTCTTGAGACTACCATTTGAACGACTCGCATTACTAAAATATCGATGGGAGCACCTGGCAGAGAACGTTTGGTACTGCTACACGCGTGGTCTGACGGAGATTTCTTTGAAAACACGCGTGGCAGTCAACGTGTTAAAAGTAATATACGCAGCAAGTAAGCAAGATCCCTTGCATGTTGTGTGTGTGGTACTTTCTGCGAGTGATTGGTAAGTTACACCAGGGCCGACGATCTACCAGGGCCGACGATCTACCAGGGCCGACGATCTACCAGGGCCGACGATCTACCAGGGCCGACGATCTACCAGGGCCGACGNATCTACCAGGGCACTGGTTTACCGTGTCCTGCCCGTGGAGGTTTTAGATGGTGAGAATGCGACACTACCTTGTGCCACCCTGCGTTGCCATCCCCGGAGGATGTGAGGCTCGAGGTGTGTCTATGAAGATTTCCTCCACGTAAAAAAAATGGAAAACTTTTTTGAGCAGTTCCATCGATCTACACCGCGGAACCACAATCGAAGTTCTTAGCAACTTTCATATTCTGCGGAAAGTCCCTGGACGGAAAGTGCCGTAGCGCTATCTGCTGCTAACCTCCTGTCGTCTTTCTCGACTTAGAGATAGGAAGCTTCGGCAGATCCTTTCGAGTTAGGACAGGAGTGTATTGGTCAAAATAAAATAATTGTTATTTGTGGTATTTTTTATGCTATTGTTTACCTGTCGCATCAAGCATTACAGTAGGTTAGCCACTCACTTGAAATTATAATCAGTTTCATTGTTACGTTTAATGAAAATTTAATGAAAATTATCTTTCATAAAAGAGAAATTATGAAATAGAAAGTTGTGATCCAGCAGCAGAAAATCAGTAGCATTGTAACATAAAATGTCTCACATTAATCATTGTCACATTTAAATAATTTTGATAACCTCTAGATGTCATGTTTTTAATTAATAATTACTTTTAAGATAATCTTATGCTCAATATTATCGATGATATCCTTCCTGCTAAAAAGTTCTTACCATCGAGGATTAGAATATTTATTTTATAAGAAAGCTATATAAGATTTCGAATTTTTACGTGAATGTAACATTAACGAAATGTATCCTCGCGCAACAGAATTTATAGTCGTGTGTATTTTGAAGCTTATTTCGTCGGAAAAATATAGTTTATGTTATGTAGAAGCGGAATTTAAATAAGAAGCAACACAGCCGAGGTACCACTCGACTTTCATGCCTCAGGTGTCAGCAACATTTTGCACGGTTCTTTACACTTCGAATGTACGTAAGAAGACATTACAAATTTCTGCTACGTGTCACGTAAGATACGAATTATTATATAAATTAATATCGAAACGTATGAATTAATCATTACTATACTAATTTCTCAAACAATTTGATTTTCCTGATAAACAAACCATTCCTTCATTAACAAATCGCAGATTTCTTCGTCATTCGAAATACGTTCTTACGATGTAAGTTACGATATAGTTTTCTTGCATAATCACAATAAACGGCTAACCATTGATCATGGTCATAGTCAATCGTTTGGTACAGTTATGATTAATCATTCGTTATAGTTACAGTTAACCGTACGAGAGATATTCTCAAATGTAACAACAGATATTTATCTTTAAACACTTCTGCTCGAAATAAGAAATGAAGAACGTTACAGTGGAGCCGATTCAGGTCTTCCTTATGGAAGAGTTTACAAATCACTCTGCTTCTACGTAAGAAAATTTATGGAAGAACGTAGCGAGGTAGCTGATCCTTTTCGTTAAAGTTTAACCGAACGAATACGGAAAGATGGGAATCTCGTTGCAGTTCGGTTTCTTATCTATGGCGTCGTTGTGATATAAATATCAATAGACGTCGAGGGAAACACCGGAACGCATTGTCTCGGTTAGATTTTTCTTAGCCGACGACTCAGCTTCCCCGAATTATTGATTTCTCTAACAGCGTTTAAAATTTCCGCCAGCGCGGTCCTACGAATTCCACACACTGCACTGCACTGCACTGACTGAAAGGAAGGAAATACAAGCTCCTAAGCAGTCAAGTGTGAGCGTGTGCACGAAAAAGCGTGCGGCGGTCCTCGGATTCTCGATTTTCGCGTATACAGGTAAACGAAAGCAGCGCGTCACGCCACTCGACGCGTTCTGCATTATTCATAGGTTTTGGTCGCGGAGTAACATCGCGCTACGGCAGACCACGTCGTACCGCGTCGTTTCGCGCCACCATGCAGCTCATGCTCCGACGTAGCCCCGCATGCGGCGCATCTGTAAATGTAAAAGGAGGATCATCTCATTATGCGCTCGCCGGTGAGCTTGCAGCGTCCGCGAGGGCCCGTTACGATTTCGTAACGATTCATACCGACAATGGCTGCTCCCCCGCGACGCATCTGCCGCCGTTCAGAAATTACACTGGTCGATATGGATTTATGGTATCGAGCTATGCGGTTGTGTAAAATCCACTGTAAATCCACCACCAATACAGCCATTAGATAAATATCGCAGGCTAAAATACTGCGCAGATGTGCCATGTATCGTGTGTAGAATGCGTGTGTATGGAAGAAAAGGCTGCACGATGATCTTCAAATCCCATTCGTCACGGAGACAATACAAGCAAGAAGCAACGACCACTTCGAACGCGTCAAATTAGATCTTCACACGAATCCTGTCATTCGATCATTCTCGAAGGAACAGGGTTCTAGAAGATTGAGAAGACAGCGGCTAGCTGACCTCGTATGAAGCATAGCAAGTCCCCTGGATGGATGGGGTCTTATCGTGACATACGAGGGACCCGAGGCTCTTCAGCCTATAGAATTCTCACTTCGATTCTGATCGAGAATGCAAAGGGAAGAAAAGGGAATAAATTACATTGCGTGGGCTGATATAATCGAGCCGGTATCTGCCTGCCTCTGCTACGAGTTTCAGTCAGTTGTCGATCAGTTATCAACCAGTTATCAACGAATCTAATTAACGAGTCATTAGCGATCCTATTTTACGACTTATACACATATACAGAATATTGTCTGTACATTAATTTATTTAATTATTTTTAAATATACTCGACGGTTTCAATAACGAGCAATCTCTACACAAGTCCTCTACAAATTGGTTCGATCTGTTTTCGCGAGATTTTGTCGCAAGACGAACGGTTGCATCGAGCTTGCGTTCCTCCACTATGAGACATTATTATTACTTTTGCTTTACTTCTGTTTATTTTATTTATTTGTTTGTTTTAGTCGAAGCCACGTCGGCCATTCTTCGTGGCCATTGACGATTAACAAACTACAAAGAATAAATAAATACTTAAATAATAGTATTTATACATTTTGAACGTTTATCGCGTATAGTTCAACCGGAACGCGATGCAGTACAATTAACCTAAGCTTAAATTAATATGATGCTTGTTAGAACTAAGTCGATAATTTACAACACCGTAATTGGTGATACAAGCGAATATTTTTATGGAAATAGAGAAAATTCTCGCGATGTTTTCTATGATTTACACGTGTTCGAATCTCACTTGCAAGAGAAAATTCAGTTTTGCATGGGAAAACGTTACTACAATTTGCGAGATCATCTACAGACAGAATGCAATTACAGTGATTGCACTTATTTAGTTATGGCAACTTTACTTCCGTGTTTGTTTCTGGTGCACTGTACTTCTGCTAGATATGTGGTTTATTTGTGGCACCGCGCGTTATGCACGTACCAACGATATCGGCAACTCGGTCGTATGAGACCTGTAATTTACGAACTTCGACTACGAGATTGCTCGAGTAATCTTTTGATTTTTATGGATCTGCCGGTGTGTGTGTGTGTGTGTGAGCTTGATATCTCTTGAATATTCCTTTAGTATATGGGCTTCTTCTACTTTATGTTCGACGATTCACGGGAAGACAATTCTTTGATATTTGCGTATGAACTGTGGAAAAGAGTTTATACGTGCCAAGTATTCAAACTGATTTAAAGGAAACGTAGAAAACGTAAAGGTATTTATTAAATTTGTAAAAGTAGAAAATAACGATATTTAGTTTTATAAGTCGATAGATGGTAGAATGCACAAATTTGACACGATGCTGTGTTAAAATTGTTTTACTAACGTCCGCTAGTTTCTTGTACATTTACACAATTCTTTTATATATTCACATATTCTTTATTACACAATATATTGTTTCATAGGAATATCAGAATTGGATTTATGATTGAATTCCAAAGTCAAGTGCGTAGATAATTCTCTGAAACTTATGGCAAGACTGTACCTATACAGTCACACTGTATTTGTGCAAATTCATATCTCTATAAACGTGAATAAGAATGTAGAACTTAGACAGAGATTTTATTCAACATTACACGTGCTTTATAGATTCAAGAAGTTAAAGAAGTTTAACGTTAAATGAGAATTATTATTACATTATTATTTTTACATTTATGTAGTATCACGGGTGGTGGGAATATAATGTTAATTATATTCTCTGAGGATGTTTGTGATATTACTAATTTATTTATAATGATTGGATTGTACAGATGTTAATTGGACAGAAAACGATGGTTGTTTAATATGAACTAATCCCAAAAACGTACTATGACTTAGACAACACAATGGTTCATTTGCGAATCTCGCTACAACGGATCCAACGTTCTCTCTCACGCGGAGCACACTCTCTCGACAACGCAACTCGCACTCTCTGACTTCCCAACTCAGACTCTCTGGCTTCTCTGCCGACACTCTTTCTCTGACCTCGCATCCCTTTTGTCTTTTCAATAGGCCCACCGCGCACGTGTTCCGCAGCCGCTCGTGGCTAGGGTTACGTAGGTCCTCTTCCCGATACTACATTTATTTGTCTGGAATTTTCTACAAGCTAAACAACGCTATAATTCACATGAAGATCGAGGAGGAAGTCGAACATAAATAAAAGATCTTACTGTTTCGCATATTTATGCGCAATCGTTCAATTGCTTCCACGTTATCAATTCCTTTTCGCTTCAGCTGCGCTTCTCCATATTTTCTCATATCTTTGCTAACACGTGGCAAGCGTATCCAATATTTGACACTCAAATCTCTTGAGAAACACACGTACGCACGTTGAGAAAATGTTACAATTTCGGAATTTCGTGCATTTGCACTTCGGATGTAACGTTCTTATTCACGCGGTTTGTCTGTTGGAAGTTTATCGCGCGAATTGAATTCTATATATGCAGGTGCTGGATGCGTTGAAAACTTGTATCACTGAAACAGATCGTTCGAATCGCAGACAAGTCGCGACATTCACCGAGACTCGCGTGCCAGTTCCGTGGATATTAAACTTTGCCGTGCAAGTTCCTTCTTCGAGTATATATTGTGGCAGCTTACAAGTTTCGGACTACGAGTTCCGGTTCGAATACGGAAATGTGGCCATTAATCAATCTGCACGGCTCATGGTTCGCAAATTGCTGCTGTCCAATTTCGTCGTAGATAATTGTCCTACGGTAACTTTATAGCACGATAAATATGGATGTTGCGGTACTGGGTGATTTTACATAAAAAAATAAGTCGAATGTATAGAATATATGTGTATATGTATGAACATATATTTGTTTTTGAGAGAACCGATTTTGAAAATTCGCTCGCTGTATGCAAAGTTGGGCCAATTAGCGACTGACAATTAGCAGATTCTAGATGCGAAAATGTGTAGAAAAAATTTGGAGTAAAATTTGTCCATTTAAGGCCTCGTTTTCTAGAAAATGGAGTTTAAATATGTTTAATTAAGAATTGGTTTTGTACAGTCGTAGAATAAATTTTCAAATTCAAATGGAAACAAAAGGTGTTGTTGTATGTGTGGGTAAATTTTATCCTACGTTTTCATCTTATTTTCACACACAGAATGACTCCTATCGATTATTTATTCCTGTCGAGGCTGGAACTAGTCAAGTTCAAGTATATCTGACGAATCTTCAAACTCGATTTTCTCTAAAAGGGAGGATCACGTGAAAAAATCTTGTTGCATATTTTCCATTTGTCCTTTCGCATAAGATCGTCTCCTTGCCGATTGTACCAGCGATTGCCACTTGAGGTAGCCTGTTCTTGCAATGTAAGATCCGTTTTTAGAATCATTTTACCAAGTTCGTAGCACTTTGCCTGTATTTTCAGATTTGTAGATGGCTACGATGATTCTGAAAATTAAAATCACAGTTGTTCTACTTGTTCATAATTTTTTAATTAAAGTATATCTCATTAAAAGTGAACAGGTATTCGGATATTTTCGAATAGCAATCGTTCAGAATGATATTAATTTTATGCTGAATATTTTGGAAAATTAATAGAAGATTGAAATGAAATGAAATGAGGGAACCAAAACGGATTTTTGTAACGTGGGTGATCAGTTGAAAGAAGTCAGAATGCCATGGAAATTCTGTTACCAGCGCTAAAATTACGTGAGATCTGAAACGTCTGCCACATTATGACGGAAACACACGACGAAGTTTCCTATTGGACACCATATAATCAATGTGCCATTAGCGGCATAAACCAGATTGAGTTGGTAATGGCGCACGGATCAAACGCGTTTGAATTAAATGGCTAATTGTGCCAGGTCATAGGGGAACTTCTGTAATTTCCAATGGTCCTCGAATTTTGTAAATTTGCAAGAGATCGCAATAGAACCTTGGCGAGACATCTACTACTTGTACTTTAGTAGAATCATAATTGTCCGGCCATACGATTAATTGGGAAAATAAAAATCCTGTTTAAGACGAAGCAGTAAAGGAATTAAGGGATGCTTTCGCAAATCAGAATAAAACTAATAACGAAGGATAAAAAGAAGTTGCGTTTAGGATTTTGTTCGTTAGTTATCGACGCTTGAAATTTAAGTAGAATATGTCCTCGTTGTCAGATGAAATTTTAATCTGTATAAAATTAAAAAAACGATCATATTGGACTAATTGATTAGTCCAACTAATTAAATAACGATAATTATACTAAGTTGCGTTTGGTATTTTGTTCGTTAGTTATTGACGCTTGAAATTCAAGTAGAATATGTCCTCGTTGTCAGATGAAATTTTAATCTGTATAAAATTAAAAAACGATTTTTTCACAGTGGACTAATATAAATAATTTTCAACAGTCCAGCTTTTAACCATCGAACTTAATTATAATTTGTATTTTAATATATAATTGTAATTTAATCTGTATAAAATTAAAAAATGATTTTTTCATAGTGGACTAATATAAATAATTTTCAACAGTCCAGTTTTTAATCATCGAACTTGATTATAATTTGTATTTTAATATATAATTGTAATTTAATCTGTATAAAATTAAAAAATGATTTTTTCATAGTGGACTAATATAAATAATTTTCAACAGTCCAGCTTTTTTAACCATCGAANCTTAATTATAATTTGTATTTTAATATATAATTGTAATTTAATCTGTATAAAATTAAAAAACGATTTTTTCATAGTGGACTAATATAAATAATTTTCAACAGTCCAGTTTTTAACCATCGAACTTAATTATAATTTGTATTTTAATATATAATTGTAATTTAATCTGTATAAAATTAAAAAATGATTTTTTCATAGTGGACTAATATAAATAATTTTCAACAGTCCAGTTTTTAACCATCGAACTTAATTATAATTTGTATTTTAATACATAATTGTAATTTAATCTGTATAAAATTAAAAAATGATTTTTTCATAGTGGACTAATATAAATAATTTTCAACAGTCCAGCTTTTTTAACCATCGAACTTAATTATAATTTGTATTTTAATATATAATTGTAATTTAATCTGTATAAAATTAAAAAATGATTTTTTCATAGTGGACTAATATAAATAATTTTCAACAGTCCAGCTTTTTTAACCATCGAAATTAATTATAATTTGTATTTTAATATATAATTGTAATTTAATCTGTATAAAATTAAAAAACGATTTTTTCATAGTGGACTAATATAAATAATTTTCAATAGTCCAGTTTTTAACCATCGAACTTAATTATAATTTGTATTTGAATATATAATTGTAATTTAATCTGTAAATTGAGAAACGATTGTTTTATATTTGTTTAATATAAGCCAGCTTCCAACAGTGAGTGTCCATCATCTAATACCTCTAATTGTTAACTCACGTATATCGTATTTCTTCATTGAACGAAGCTGCATTTTTTGCCCCTTTCGAGTGGCTTAATTATTCCACATTTAGACGATATACTTAACATAACGTTTCATCCGGACAATGCAACGTTACGATGATATGGAAACAATTGCATTGTTACATTTAAATTGAATTGTGTGTACGTACATATGACGCCTAGATAATAGAAGATTCTAGAATAATAGAATATCACTGGATGTTCGTATAGCGGCAGTATTCAGATAACGGAAGTTCGGATAAAAGAGATTCCACGGTATCAGGAAATTTTCTTTTATTATTTTTCACTTCTCCGAAAGAGCCGTCTCCTCAGAGGTATAACGACTTTGCAAGGAAATTGAAATTTTCAAATATAAATCTGCTGGGAAGCAGTTTGAATGAGATTCCAGGTACCTAAAATTTCATCAACTAGCTTTATGGGGAATGCAACAAAAATTAACTCTTCCTTTACTTTCTTGTTGTCAAGAAATATGTAGTTTAACCCGTAACACGGTTGTATTTAACGTTATGCAAGTAACGTGATTACCAAAAATGAGCCAAACGGATTGCTACAAACTAAATAAATAAATTATTAAAAAGCAGAAATAGATGGGGGTGCGAACATGTTTATTCAGTTTGTATAACAATTAATAAAATATACAGGGTGGTTTGTAACTGGTGGTACAGGCGGAAAGGGTGTGATTCTACGCGAAAAAAGAAGTCGAAAATATAGAATAAAAATTAAAAAAAAATCTTTTTTTTTTAAATTCAAAGTCGATTTTCTCGAAAACAAAGCCTCAAACGAAAAATTTTTATCCTATGTTTTCGATTTCTTTCTTCGCCTAGAATCACCTCTTTTCCGCTTGTATCACCAGTTATCAACCACCCTGTATATTTCAACTTACCAGATATTATTTTGCTGATATCAAAACTTATTATTATTGCGATAATGCAATAACTTCTACATTATTGAATATGTATACATGGAAATGGAATTCTATTGGAAAGGCAAATACATATTTATGCATGTTCATTAAACCTCTCTGAAAACATGCAATAATAGTGTTAGTATAATATACGATGTACATATATATTTCGATAATTTCAGTAAATATTATATTCATATTATTAGACAGGTTTAATGAGCGCGTACATTTGCATTTCAAATCGGGTTTTATTACCATGTACACATAGTACACATACAACATGGTTTAGTTATACACACACTTAATCGATCTAAGGTACCGGGAAAATGTACTTTGAAACATTTGTGTTTGAAACATTTATAAACAATGCTTATTTACCTATTTCAGCCTAAAGAGAGTCCTATGGTAATATGCATGTTTATTCCATTAGTTCTTCCTAAGCTTACTAATCTCTGTTATTCCATTTTGTTGTAATAACAATCACTGTAAGCCGCTCTCCTCAGATAAGACGCCCTATCTTCCACTTTGAAACTGAAAAAAAAATTGGTTTTATCATTCTCTTTGAGCCGTGCTTGTTCTCCTTTATTCAGGTTAAAACGTTCGTTTATTATTCTGTAGCAGCTTGTACAATATAATTTTACTTGCAAGGTAAAAAGCACGGGCAATTTCAAATATTACAACATATCTTGAAGAATGAAAAAATACTAAGTAAGCAATAACAATTTACCGAATGAGGTCGGTATAGTACCAAGACAACGTAATACTGTTGAGAATCGTGGATCTTGATAGCCGAAATAATGTTATAGGAACACTGAATTTACACTTGGAATTCACATTAGAATAATTATATATTTATTTGATGGACGATTACTATGATATTCATCGATACACACTTGCACGCGTCTCAGCACTTTCTTCCATACTCGACCGTTAACCGACTGAACAGTTTACATTCATCTGTTTTCGACCCCTAATAAATGCACCCTGGTATGTCACCAACGAAGTAATACATCACGACCTCAAGATACCCACAGTCAAAGAAGAAATAACAAAATGTAGCAACAGATATAGCAAAAGAGTCAACAAACATGGAAACCCCCTAATTACTAAATTACTTAATACGTCGGACCAGATCCGCGGGCTAAAATAACACTGCCCGTTAGACCTAAGCACAAGATTTAACTAGATATTTATATAAAATAATATTTACTTATTATAGATAAGTATAATTTATAAATAAGTATTATAAATAAGTACAAATTATTAAGTATTATAAATATTGTAGATAAGTATAATTTATAAATAAGTATAAATTATTAAGTATAATTTATAAATAAGTATTATAAATAAGTACAAATTATTAAGTATTATAAATATTGTAGATAAGTATAATTTATAAATAAGTATTATAAATAAGTACAAATTATTAAATATTATAAATATTGTAGATAAGTATAATTTATAAATAAGTATTATAAATAAGTATTTATAAATAAGTATTATAAATAAGTACAAATTATTAAGTATTATAAATATTGTAGATAAGTATAATTTATAAATAAGTATTATAAGTAAGTATTAACTTATTATAAATAATTAGCCATGTCACTGCGCCACGTCAGAGAAAATTACTGAAAACTCTCAATGCGAGAATTGATTGTAAAATACTAGTAAACAAAAAAAAGAATCTGTTTTCGAGACGCCGCGCACACACATACATCCACACACTGACACCCACATACAAGTATCTCTACTACGCATTTAACCCAGTCCAGCACACAAAATTATACATATTCCAATAAATACTAATTATTGTTAAATTTTGCGTAGTTTCAATGGTATTCGACTCACGTCAAGCACATATTTGTAAATAGACCAATGTTTTGCGTCAACACGGAACAGTTTATGCTTACTAAAGGCTTACCAGACAGGTTATCTTGTTCACTGATATCACGGCCTTTCTCTGCACAACGTTAATCAATCCCTCAACAAAATTTATAGCCCGGCTACACTACGAACGAAGGTCCAGGTTACATCAGGTCGTTCCGTGGTCCTCTAATTCTGTACGTCTTTTCCAACACCATCTTCTACTGTTGGTACGGGTTCATTTAGTTTGGTTCTTCTGAATTTCGCGAATTAAGTCGTCTTTCGTCTCCGTTAGCTTTATTTTTATCTTATTCCATGTTTATTTTTAACGCCCTTCTCGGTCTTCAACCTTTTAATTAATGTAGCGTAAATTTATTTGTGTTTCATAATATTGCAACAATTGCATTTTTCCTCTTTGCGTTATTTCCCCTTACGGTAGCATTAGGTTTACAGCCCTTTTATTTTCTAAAATTTCCTATTTTAGTACATTTTTATAACATTTCACTGTACGAGTGTAACATTTTATAGATCATTCGCTGTTCATGATACATTTACGTTTGAACTGTTCGCAGGCCAAAGTGGTTGACCTCATTTTTCGAAATGTTCGAAATTTTTTGAATTTCAGTGTCAAAGCATTTTGAACGATGCTTGTCTTATGCCATCTCATCAATTTTCTCTACTTTCTACAACGTAATATCTACGATTACGTAATTATTTACGTTTGCAAGTAACAGTTCGTTGCTCCAACTATGTAAATGCTTTCGTGAACTCTACAGAGTGTTTCAGTAAATTTCCCATTTTGTCGACGTAATAATGATAATCGTGCTTCATTACGGTATTGATCAAATTTCAAAAAAATTTTTCTTTCATAATACGTTCATAAAACTTTTCTGTACCAACTGGGTATTCGAATATTTGTGGGCCTCTGTTCATCAAATATCTCGAAGAACTGATTTACGCGTCTCGTTCGAAAATCGATTCGCTGCTATTATGAGAAAGCGGATATGAAATTAATTAACGAATTCGCAGCACGATGTTCCCGATGCTTCAGCGAGAGGATTGTGTGTCGACTTAATTAAATTTATTCCTGTAATCCCCTCTAACGATCATACAATAAAGTATGTTCTTAGTCAAAGTAGCTCGTAATTATCTCTTTTTATTTATTTTCCAAGTTCTCGCGTCATATAGGACACGATGAATTTTCGTATCAGAAAAGATCTCGATCATTTTTAGAAAATACGTGTATCTTCCTTTGCGTAGAGAATCAGAAAATATACGTTGGAAAAATAGAACTAAAAATTTAGTGGATAGAGCACTGAACCTAATGTTGTGCAACGAAACGAAAATGCTGCAAAATATTGCTCAAAGGGAAGATTTTTATCTTCGTACTTTCGTAGCAAGATAATTCGCGCTTTTCTTTTCCTGTTATTCACACAAATTTTTAAATTGCGATTTCGGATACCTGTGTCTGTTAGGATAAATGCCATTTATTTTACATCTATTCGCAGCTGCTGTTCGCGCTATATTGCCAGCCAAACTCGATTTCTAAACTAGCTTCTGTCCCAAGAACTACCGGTACATTTTGATGTTGTTCACGGTCAGTACCGCTGCTACGTAGCAATATGAAACGCACATGTGCAACACGCAATCGTAAAACTGTTAGCGTGTTTGCTAAGGAATTATTATATCCTCGCCTCTACCAAGGCTGAGCTTTTTCTAAAATAAACCTCTAATATTTATTAGCAAGTTTGGATAGTCTTTTAAAAAGGAAATAAATTATTTAAAACATGGTAACATTGTACCAACCAGAGTAATTTCTATTTAGTCTGGCATTTTAGTCATAGTTTAAAACGCCTTATAATCGAATACTGTTATTAGAAAATATTTTTATTGCACATTTTATTATGCACATACTCACGCGTATAAATTATACATAAATAGTAATTGCGTTGCATAAATACATTGCAGATGCAAATATTTGTAAGATATCGAATATGAGGACTGTGAAATAATATATACGTTGTATTATGTAATCATTGATAGTAATAAGAGAACAGTACTAAGTTGCGTTAAAACATTAATATCGACATTAACATATTATAACATAATGAATTAAATATTACAATTATAAAAATTTATAATTATTAGGTACAGTTTGGTGTAAGAATATTCGTCGTTAAGTTCTTCAAATATTAAACAAATTCTGGTTCAAGTACTCGAGCTGTAGGCACAATAGCTATAAATTGCGCATATATATGTCGGAGATGAAAGGACACCGGAGCCTTTCCTTTGGAATTTTGGGAAAATCTTCTAATACTTTAGCCTAGATTCTATCATAGCCGTAATTAAGCAATTGTTGTCATTCAATCCGATTGTATTTGTTCGAGATTTGTGATAGTGGGATCGGGCTCGAGGTGACACAACTGGTCGCCGAACGTAGCCACGTTCACGGGATGGACGTTTTGCCTGACGGAGGTGTGGAGTGGTTGTATAGTTTTCCCTAGAAATGTGGTTGTGGCGGCATACGGCCTCGAGAACGGGCCTAGCCACGTGTGATTTTGCCTCTGAGGTGTCAATATAATGGGACACACGTTGTATTAATAATCAAACTCCAGGCAGAAACTGTCTAGCAACGGCGATTGGAACTTTCTCGATGCTTCCAACCAGTATATAACAAACGAACGCAATCGTAAAGAGAGGAAAATGTTCATCGGTCTATTATTCGTGCGATCGCCTTGGAAAGTTACATATCGAGCAGTTTATACCGAGCGTCCCAGCAAACGTATCTTGTGCTTCAAAGTATTCTACGTTTAGTAAAGAGTTATCCCGTTGACCGTGGATTCGTTATTGAACCCACGAACATTGTCAATAGCATCTCGCGTGTCTAAACACCACGGTTATTCGTCAAACTTTGTAAAAAGTCATATTTATACCTGTAAATATAATTTCTGTTGTACAAAACGATGGCTAATTCGAACGAAGAATTGTTACGCGCCCTCAATTCTAGCGGTAACCCGACATATATATATTACTACATATTATTATATATATAATCAAATTGTTCTTAATGTAAAGTTATTACGACAATATAAAGAGATCGTAGATAGCGTAAACGAATATAAATGTTATGGTAGACGTAGCTTCAATTTCTACGGAACACCACATGAACGTTAATACTTGTTCAGATAAGTGCCGTGCGGATATAATCGTTTGGTTTCACTCACAATCCTCTGTATAGAACGGACACTATCGGACACAAAGGCTTTTGCTAATCCGTGAGAACTAATCACGTTGGTTTCTGCAGTCTCCACGGAACTTCGTCTGTGTCAGTAATTTCCTGTTCTCCTGCCGTTTTCGCTATAGCCGGACAATCTCCTACGAACCTGTGGCCTTTCTCGTTTAAAATTGCCGAGACATGATTTTACACGGATCCGAGACGAATAGGAAAAAGTAAACGGGTTGGAACAAAACGCGCGAAACGTGCATGCAGTTAAAATGCCTATATCTGACCAGTTTATACAAAACGAGTTATGTAACGTGTTTCACATGGGCGGCTAAATTAAATTCACGTGTTTTCCGCGATTTCATTTCCATTCCATGCGACGTTGAATTTCGCGCGTAAAATACCCACCCGTGTTCGTTGTCCGTTTTAAATAGAAACAGTTTATGATCGAGACACGAACCTTCAAAATTATTTACATCTCACGCCTAATGAATTTATTTCTTACTGTCGTTTGATCTCTTTGCTCGTCATATCCCATCACTCTGTGGGCTGTTACGCGTCTATGGGAAATTTTACGTGACACAAGTGAGATCATGTAGCATTGCGTGACAACAAGCAGCGTATTCTCCTTGTGCCCGCTCTGTCTGAAACGCGTCTTCCAAGTGACAGGCAATACCACTGCACAGCACAGTTGATCGATTCCTGGTTGACTGAAGCAGTGCGTGATCGGTATTACGTGATATATCAAGCTGCGTTTAGCTCAAACGAGCATGAACATAAAGCGAGAGCACTCGACCATCCTCGCTTGGTGTTACGTTAACAGTTGTGGAGTAATCTGTTGGTAAAATATTTACATCAAAAAATCTTTTTCTCTTCAAACGATCGCGAAACGGCGACAGAATGCTCGCCTATGCCTCCATTTTTCTAAAGAAAAGGAAGAACAAGTGTTAAACTCGTTTAAAGGTATCTTCGTACGTCAAGATAATTTTATATTGAATATTATTAAATATCGTTCGTTCATCGATATTATCGAAGAATCTACAAATTAAAGAATTAATCTTTCGATTTTTAAATGCGGCACAGATAAGTAGGATCTTATTGGGTTGGCAACTAAGTGATTGCGGATTTTGTCAATGCCACCTAATGACAAAATCCGCAATCATTTACTTGCCAACCCAATAATAGGTTGTCCGAAAAGTTTCTTTCGTTTTATAAGAAAATAATAGACGTACAATGTTTTTTGTTTTATATTAGTTTATTGAATTATGCACGAACATAATAATAGAAATAGAACGAAATGGATCGTACCTAATTCAATAAAATAATATAAAACAGAAATTGTTGTTCATCTATTATCGCCTTATGAAACGAAAGGAACTTTCCGGACAACCTAATATATGTCGGAGATGAAAGGACATCGAGGCCTTTCTTTTGGAAATTTTGGGAAGATCCCCAATACTTTAGTCCAGACTATTTATTATAGCTGTAATTAAATAATAAAACTTAGAAGTAGTTGCTATGATTCAATCCGATTATGTTTGCCCGAGATTTGTGACAGTGGGCTTGGGCTCGAGATGACACAACTGGTCACTGAACCTAACCACGGTCACGGGATGGACGTTTTCACCTAACAGAGGTATGGAGTAGTTGTATAGTTCTCCTTAAAAAAAATATAGTTGTAGCGGCACACGGGCTCGAGGACAAATCAAGCCACGTGTGGTTTTGCCTCAGAAGTGCCGATATTATGGGGCACACGTTGTACTAGCAATCAAACTCCGGGCAAAAACAATGTCGCCGCTAAGCGGAACTGCCTAGCAACGGCGGTAGGAATTTTGTTGGTATCCCCGGCCAATGTACAACAAACGAACGCGATCGTAAAGAGAGGAAAGTTCCCATCAGTCTTTTATTCTTGCAATCCCCTTGGAGAGTTCTTCATCGTCTTACGTGCAGTATATACCGAGCGTCACAGCGAACGTTACTGTGTGCTTCAAAATATATTCTACGTTTAACAAAGAGTTACCCCGTTGACCGTGGATTCGTTATTGAACCTAAGAACATTGCCATTAACATCTCGAGTGTCTAATCACCACGGTTATTTGTCAAACTCTGTAAAAATCATATTTATACCAGTAAATCTAATCTCTATTGTACAGCAACGACGGCTATTCCAAATGAAGATTCGTCACACGCCCCTAAACCTAACAATAACCCGACATATATATGACGTTGACTGCTACGCGTATTTGCAAAGAAATCTCCGTCAGGCCACGCGTGCAGCAGTACCAAGCGTTCTCTGCCAGGTGCTCCCATCGATATTTTAGTAATGCGAGTCGCTCAAATGGTAGTCTCAAGAATGATCTCTCGTTTCGTTTCTTCGCAACGTTAAAACCACTAGCTGTTGTTGAATATAATGAAGGAAAATGTGGTATAGATTATTCCGACCAAATGGTTTCTTATGCCACCACAATTAGAAAAGGAATCAAATGGTACAGAAAACTTGGCGTTCAACTCCTTCTGGGAATTTCTGTTGTAAACGCTTTGACGGTTTACAAAATTGCAACAAGGAAGAATATAAATATTAGAATATTTAGACAATTATTAGTTGCAAAATTATTAGAGTTGTCTGAAAATACAAAAAATCCTTGTCTTCGACGGAGTCAGCGTAATATCGCCGTTCGGAAAAATGATTCCGGAAGAAGCATTAGACGCGCATGCTAACTATGTTATGCAAATAAAAGACGTCGAATGGACCGAACAAAGGCACAAAAGAATTTGAAGAAAACAGCAACTTATTGTCCAAATTGTCCCGACCAACCTCAGCTATCTATAGAATGCTTTAAAGTTTTACATTCTAAATAATTTTTTTAATAAACCATTTTCGTATTACTGTTATAACAATTCAACAGTTTTATTATTATGGAATATCTTTTCAAATACCTACGACGATCCCTCGCAAGTAATCAAATAAGCGACACCCGAATATGGGTTACGCGGCCTGACCAGAAACTTTGCCGACACCCGAATACGGGTGTCGTGGCAGTCAACGTGATGTACATTACACGTTCCGCTGTTTGTATCATAGGCTGATAGCTATCAGGAAAATGAATGCAGTGAAACGAAAATTGGTAATGGTATTCCTAATTCCGGAATTACACGCAATACGCAGTCGAACAGTTTGTAACGAGGTCGACGTATTCTCTACAATCTCCTTTGCAGTTTCCGTTGCCTGCCAACGGAATTCAATTATCAGTATTACCCAAGCAAGAAATATGCAGAAAATTCCATCCATAAACATGACGGAACAAATCAGAGAGTCAGACTACAAAAGGCTTGCGATGATATATTCATCGGATGGATACGTTGCTGATATACACAGAAATAATATATTCGGAACACAATTTGAGTTCGTCTTAAAAGTTCCACGTGTTGAACATACTACGTCGTTGAAACATTAAATCGTCGAAAAATTGAGATTTAACGTATCGATTCGAAACAGCTAGCGTTTACTTTCGATTAGAAGGAAGCGAGAAATATCTCGGCTCTTCCTACTGCCATTATTTCTAATTGTTTTTAATTGCAAGTCCGTCAGAAGATAGCTTTGTGCATAATAATGAAGCAAGAAGGAAGATTTGATCGTAGATATCGATAAAACACTTGGATATTTCTTGTTTTGATAATAATGCAAACGTACACTTCTTTTTATTTCAATACTTTGCGCTGTTTTGGAAAAACCTTAAAAAGTAGGATAATTATCTTCCTGTTCACAAGTATAAATTACAATACAGTTCAATTTACTGAATTTTGCTTCTCTACCGTCGAAATAAAGTACTAGAACTTCGTTGTTCTAATAAATCTAATACTCGATATTTTTAGTGTCTTGCTATTTATTCTTAAAAATGTCCTTCTTTACTTTCCTTCCATACAAATTCTTGCTAAATCGATTCCGTTTGAAAGCTTGCTGCGATTGTACGATAAATAGACTTTAATGAAAACGATGTTCGAGAAACAAATGATATCTCGGACGTAACAAGGAGATTCTCCATGCAAATATATCCAATGTATATCCGTTTGATCGCGCACTTCGCTTGCCTGGTAATCATTCGATTTATGATGAAACCAGTAAACGTTCATGAAAGGCGAGAGAAATTCGAACGATCGATATCGCCGCGGCTTTGTCACAATTATTCGAGTGCCGGTACGTCGACGAAACATAGGTCAGGATACAGAGAAGCGAATGCAGGTCGTTGCACCGTGACGTCGTTGTCCACGAGTAATAGACTTTTGATACGTCGAGCAAATGACACTGGCGATAAATCGTCGCTCCGATATACCCGCATCGTCTGTAGACTAACGCGTTTTAAATACTTTCCGTTTGTATTGGAGAGCGACGCGGTTCTGCAGGCTAAATGATGCAAACGGCCGGACACTGCGGCTCGTTGATCTTATTTACACTCCGATCGATGGACTCTGATTTAATGGCGACGAACTGTGCTGCATCGACAGCCCGTGAACGATAATCTGTAACTGCTACTCAAACCGGCCGATCGATCAAACGTCGTTAAGCCTGGTCGAACAGCGGCGACAATGAGATTCGCGAGGTCGATCAAAATCGCGGAAACTATTTCGAGCGCATCGCCTGAAACGCGCGACATCGAGTCACGGTAATCGCGTTACGTCCCGATAGAAATGTAATTTCATCCGCGATGCAACCAGGAGAAGGCTGAACGACGAGCAACGGCCGATACGGGCGACGGAGTCTTAACACGGCGACCTGTGATTTTACTGATATCGCAGAGTCGAACTGTAGCGCGTTAAATTACCGG
This sequence comes from Bombus cullumanus, assembly GCA_014737535.1. NCBI lineage: Eukaryota > Metazoa > Arthropoda > Insecta > Hymenoptera > Apidae > Bombus > Bombus cullumanus. Next base: position 1,544,760 of record JACXIX010000018.1, read on the forward strand.
TTTTCCGCGGCAGCGTTTTAATCTTTCCGCGGTGTAATAAAACGATGGAAAATGTAGATTTTCAATTTCCCATTTAGCAAATGATTATTTTTTTGTCCTGAAGATGTCCTATATTTCTCACATTATATACAGAAGAATGTATTAGGTTGTCCGAAAAGTTTCTTTCATTTCGTAAGATGGTAATTACTGTTTTATATTATTTTATTGAATTAGGTATGATCCATATCGTTCTATTTCTATTACTATGTTCGCGCATAATTCAACAAACGAATGTAAAACAAAAAACATTGTGCGTCTATTATTTTCTTATAAAACGAAAGAAACTTTTCGGACAACCTAATAGATTAAAACAATGTAAAAAGAAGGCGTGTTTGTTTCATAAACGCGTTAGAAAGTTAGCAACAATCACTGGTTGACGTTTGACTCTTGCGAGGCGTCGTGGCTCGTTTGAACGAAACCTCTGGCTATCGTTAACATCACGTGAATATCGCAGATGCTTTAGTTTTCCTTTAAAAACGCGACGACTTAGCCTCGCATAGATTTTGTAGCTTATCATAGTTCGTATCGTCGCCTGACTTCAGACACACGCGGAAGATTTGCACCTTCCGCGAGGCAGCCGATAGCTGTCATCCCGGCCGATGCCCCGATAAGGCTGTCTTCGTCTAACACTGACTGCCGGCGTCATCAGGACACCGACCTCGTCAGACGATCGACAGTCGGAAGGAAATTCGTTAGCGAAGAATTCTTAAAACTACGAACTTTCGCCGGTGCCTAGCTATAAAGGAGCGCGTCGAATCGCTTCGAAGTCTGTCAAAGTAGTAGCGCTTCGCTGGACGTGTGCTTTTTGTGTGCTTTCGCGAGACGTTCTCTTGTACCAAACATTATAACAATACTCGTTATAGTTAATTTTGTGACGTTCGACGTATAGTTATCTTGTGTTGCAATTTTAAATCCTCGTTCACTGCCCAATAAAATAAGCAACACGAATGACATCGATCTACTACTTTAACACGTTGACTGCCAGACGAATTTTCAATGGTTTGCGCAAGGCGCCGACGTGAACTTTTCATTATGCGATGCATATTACGTTGAAATATTATTCGCAGCAAATAAAATGAGTTAGAAAATCATGCTTGAAGCATTTTTCGTGGCGTGGGCCACCGGTGGCCCACGGCGTTCTAGACAATTATTACGATCGTCCTTTCTTCAAACAATCGTGCTATGTACTTTTAATATTTGCTGCGTCGCCGGTCATTGGTGGCCCCCACGGCGCTATAGCTAAATCGAGTGCCGGTCACCGGTGACCCCCATGGCAGTCAACGTATTAATATGAGTTCTAAGTGTAGCCTTAGTGTTCCTTTACATTTATTTCGGCAACTAAGATTCACAATTATATTTGTTTATTAATCGTTTTAAAACGAATATGCTTTATACAGTAAGACACGAGTATAATAAAAATACGATATATTTACACATAGTCTGGATTTACGTGATCTTTTCTTTTAAATTTCATTATCGCTTTAACGAGACATGACTATCGTAATTATAACGTCGTCTTGTATTCTTAACAAGAAGTTGGTCGATGGATTAGTTAATGCTTTGATTTGCATTAAGTGACGCGAAGAATTTTGAAATCATAATTTTCAGCGAACAGGATGTGTACTGTGTCATCAACATTGGAGATTCTGAACATTATTAATTAATGTTACTATTACAAGTAGTACATTAAGTACATAGGGCTAATACTATCACTAACGTACCATTAACGAACCATCACGATATCGTATGCCACGATATAATTCCATTCTTATTGTTAGCTTAATCAACTTTGCGTTAGAAGTTTGTGACCTGAGCTTTGCAAATATTTCCTCTCACTTCGGAACTTCAAACTTCCTGTTCAGTCTGATTTATAATTTGTGTAATACAGTTGTGTCGACGAAGAATGAAATTATAATTATTTGCCAAAGTTCCGCTAACTGTTCGTTATTTTCAACAGCGAGCGAAAATATTATCCACGAAAATCGTATAATCGAGAACAGGACGTAATATTACGGCGGTAACGATTTCTTTACAGGTGGAGTCAGGTAACCGGAGATAAATTCTGCTTCTACGAACAAAATGTTCAAACAACGTAATACGACCGTAATCATTAGAATCGGATAGCTGCAGACAAATTCTGTTTTTCCAAGTAAAATGTTCAATTCTTTTTAACGAATTCTGAGTATCAAAATAGTAAAACAAATTTACTTTATTCTAAGACAGTCGATGTTTTGCATGAAAGATACAAGAAAAATCAGTTTTTACGAAGTATGTTATTTATTAGAATTCGTAGGACGAAATATTCCCAGCACGATGGATGCCTGGTACACTAAGCAGCGATGAAAAAGTGACAAACGTTGGTGAGGAAATTTTTCAAAATCGATGGTTTGAACGTGAGCACGCAGTTCCTTGGTAGCTCGGTCTTGCTCTTAATAACCTCAGAGTCTTTCTTGCTGGGAACGCTGAAAAATACCACGGCACCGACAATTTCGCCAGATACGGTGCAACGAATTTCCGCGGTATATTCTTCAAATAAACTGAGAGACGATAAGACATGCACTGGTTCGCACATTAAAACATCGTATCGATATACTGGCGTACATAGTGGCTATTTCGAACATGTTTTGTAATAAAAATAATCAGATGTACAAGTACTCGTCAAGTTTTAAGGACGATGTAACGACAAAGGAAGCAAGCAACTTTTATGAATTTTTTTATAACTAAATAATGGTTATTTGGGACTAGATATTTTTGGGACGTAAATAGCTAGTCTCGAAGTACAAACGTAATTTTCCTCTGCCTGAATTTTCCTTATTGTTCGTCGTATATTAAACAAGTCTTCTGATCATCTTCGACAATGTGACCATTTAGCAATATAAATTTACCAAAAATTTTAAATAGAATTATTGTAGAATTATTGTAAATTGAGGTATATTTAATTAGTTAGCTAGAATTAAATCAAGCACTTAATTTGATCAAATTGATATTTTAATTCCCTCGTACACGTTCTCGGTATTTAGTCTCTTCATACTGTTTGCGATTATACAGCGACGCTTTTCAAATTTGCCAATCGATCTTCTTAATACACGAGAAATATGCTCGTTTAAGATGACGGGGATTCTTCATATCGTTAAATACGCGTCAGCGTATATCAGTTAAGCAAAGAAGGAAGCAGTTAGAATTGCAAAAACCGCGTGCTTCGACGATAACGCAAGGAAGAGACAACTTCGCTGTAGTCACGGACGTTGTAATCAATTTCAGCTTTTACGCTTTCAGTAAAAGTGTCATTGATAATATTTGGAGTAACTTAGCATGAAAAAGCATTTTCATGAAACAGCGACAACGCCAAAAGAGACGTAGATATTGTTTTAAAGTTCGTTCATTGAACTCTGTCTTCGTTCGGTTTCTTGTTCCTTTGGTACCTCTGCGGCATTTACATTTCACAGCTGTCGCACAGTTTCGTTCTTCTCGAGGCAGACCAGATACCGAACTCGTTAAAACTTGCACAGCGTCGGATTTAAATTAGCGGTGAGAAACCAGGAAAATATCTCAAATGTTTCGCAAAGACCGATTCAAAGAATGAATAATTTACGGACAAAGTCAAACCTCCAGCAAACTTTCGATCTTCTGGCAATATCGTAAATTAATAATTGTTATCTTGACGAAATATTTTGCGAACTTTTTAAGTACGCAGTCTAATTTATATTTATCTTGATGAAGTGTTACGAATTTTCAAAGTATACATCCTGTGGCGAATAATCACTCGACGTACGTTTTAATTAGCGAGTTATGTCGTCTACCAACTTTTCACTTCGACTCTTCTTATTTTGATTATAACTGAAATAATTAACGTCAGATTTTAATCTCTTTTGCTCGCGCCGAATTCGACTGGCCTCTGCTGAACTGTTCGTCACGACTTTCCGTGTAAATTTCCACTGGTTCGTTTTGAGATATCGACGTTTTCTCAGAAGAATTTTTTTTTTTATTTACTAGTATTTTACAATCAATTCTCGCATTGAGAATTTGAAGTAATTTTCTCTGCCGTGGCGCAGTGACATGGCTAATTATTTATAATAAGTTAATACTTATTTATAGTACTTATTTATAAATTATACTTATCTATAATATTTATAATACTTAATAATTTATACTTATTTATAAATTATACTTATCTATAATATTTATAATACTTAATAATTTATACTTATTTATAATACTTATTTATAAATTATAGTTATCTATAATAAGTAAATATTACTTTATATAAATATGTTAAATCTTGTGCTTGGATCTAACGGGTAGTGTTTTTTTTAGCCTGTGGATCTGGTCCGACGTATTGAGTAATTTAGTAATTAGGGGGTTTCGATGTTTGTTGACTCTTTTGCTATATTTGTTGCTATATTTTCTTATTTCTTCTTTGACTGTGGGTATCTTGAGGTCGCGATGTATTGCTTCGACAGAAGAATTTTGAAATTTAAAGAGGCGCTTCAAATTCACTTCGTCTCGCAATCGTCAAAAATCGTCACAAATCTCGCAAGCAAAAGACAAGTTGTGTTAATACGCCAAGTGGCATCTGCGTCACATTCGATGTACTGTATTTGCTACACTGTGTTGTACGCACGGATGCAACAAATATTAAATAAACTTTATTTGAGATGTAAATATATTATTGAAGCTTCGTTAAAAATTACGGTAGAGTCGGTATTTGAAGAGTTCTTTATGAATATACATTTTGCTCGTTTTGCACGTAACAAATATGGGCAGTAAACGTCTAATTTGAAAGACTTCCTCCATAGAAAATTTTGTCTTACGATTGGCAAAACATAATTAGAAAGTCCTCGTCTTATTTTTTTAGATTGAACGTCTCCGCCAAAATTGAACATCTCCTTATTTTTGGTCTCACTGAGAAACGATTAACGCACAATTCGATTTTATGGGAAAATAATCTTTTTGCAATTATTTTTCCCGAATGACTACGATGTCACCGTTATTTTTTCGTTATGCTTCATCTTATTTTAGACAATTCGAAATATTATTAAAGCTTCGTTAAAAATTACGATAGAGTCGATATTTGAAGAGTTCTTTATGAATATACATTTTGTTCGCTTTCCCACAGTGACAAGCTTTATTTTCCACGTAACAAACATGGGCAGTAAATGTCTAACTTGAAAGACTTCCTCCATAGATAATCTTGTCTTGCGATTGGCAAAACATAATTATAAAGTCCTCATCTTATTTTTTTTTTAGATTGAACGTCTCTGTCAAAATTGAACATCTCCTTATTTTTGATCTCACTGAGAAATGATTAACGCACAATTCGGTTTTATAGGAAAATAATCTTTTTGCAATTATTTTTCCCGAATGACTACGATGTCACCGTTATTTTTTCGTTATGCTTCATCTTATTCTAGACAATTCGAAGTAAAAATGCACACGGATCGAACAGATTAGTGATGTTAATGCGTCTGGCCAAAAGGAATTGGTAAATAGAAATGGTAAATACATTTGATTATGAACTCAGTCATCGCACTTTTAATTTACGTGGTCTTTCGTGTAGAATATATCAGTAGATAACGTTTAACCCCTTAACCTACGACTTACGTTCGAGAATTTTGGGCCGAAAACTTAAAAAAGCACGACTTGTGTAGTACGATGATCGGGTCAATCGTAAAGTTCCCTTACATCTACCAGAACGTTTCAAATTGTATCACACCATTGCTGATTATAAATTTTGTATTAGCGATTTTTGTATAAATAAACTTTTTGTAGTACTTGCATCTATCACAATTATTGTATCAGGTTGTAATTACTTATCAAATATTCCACAAATTTTTATAACTTTAGGAGGGCGTCGCCGCTTATATTTATATTTGGCCCGATCATCGTACTACGGGCTATGCCCGTAATATTTACGTTTGGCCCGATTATCGTACTACGGGCTATGCCCGTAGTTGTAGGTTGAGGGGTTAAGTTCTTCGACAGTTTTCCAGGAGATTGCCAACGAATCCGTGTAATATGGTAATTTATGGCAACAGAAGGCAATTTATGCTAAGACATTTAGAAACTTGCACTTAAGCAGCTGCACCTGAACAATTCCTGCGAAGACGGCTGATGTGTTCGCAGACAAAATCATATCGGCGTATACATGTGTATTTCTGTAGTCTGTGTGAAACATTTGCCTTGCTTTTTGACATATCCTGTCCTGACAAATCATCCTGTGTATTCCATATAGTCTAATAATTCATTTTCATCCACCACACCATCAACGTGTAATTTTACCTTTCAATGAAAAGATTCATAAATAATGTAGAACATAATGGAGCGAAAGAGAAAAATAAGAAAATTAGTATTATTATTTATTATTATTATTTATTTAGTCCGTGCCTTTCGGCTTTGGACGAACTTTCGGTTTACATTTTCTTACATTTCTTTAATTGCACCCCTTATCATATTCTTATCTCTAGCAGCTAAAACCAATGACTACAAACTATTGCAACTTATTCCTACAGATTATTGCCACTTTGACCTTTTGCCTCCTTGCTGTGCTACCCTCTTGTCATTCCTCCCCGTCTCGTATCGCCCTTGCTTTTCTCTTCTCTATTATCGCTTTCAATTCTGCCAGTCCTTCTCCAGTCTCATTTAGTGTTTCTTCCATGTTCTTTGCTCCTCCTGTTACCTCGCATTCCAATAAGAAAATTAGTATTTATACCTAAATTAATTTAGATGTAAATAAAATAAATATACTCTAACGATACTTAATACAATGAATTAAGAAGTCATTTTTTTTTACGTTTGTTACAGAACTTGAAGAATCAGATCATGACGACGAATCTGTGGGTCGAACAGGTGAGTGATATTAATTCATCTCCTTAGAAAGAACGACGACAGCTAGATTAAACACTGTCGGCTTAATCTGCCGTTAGAAAGATTATTCGTCGTGATATAATTCATCTGCGCGGCGATTTAATTGCTAAAATTAATTACCGCTATATGTTCGTGACTCGTCTTCACAGTTTTAAACGCTTTGAATATATGGGATAGTTCAGAAAGATATTCGAATGTTTGACGCATGAAATTTTTATGAATGTATTACGTGCGCTATGCGAAAGTTCTTGAAATTTTATTAACACTGCGATGAGACACGATTGTCGTCATTGTATTGATAAAGGTTTACCAATCAAAATATACATATGTACATAGATATAAGTTACAAAGTTACAATACATTTATCGCAAACGTACATCCAACGAAAAATTAAATACACAGTTCTAATGGTCATCTTGAACATGCAATTGGTGCTAAAAAGTGATCTCATTAAATATTCTGATATATAGTAAACAATTGATCGTGCAAATATTTTCCTGATCCTTGTAATTTGAATCTTGTAATTTCTATAAATACACTTCCAGATTCGTTTCAGATTTTGCTAGTATAATCATGATAGTGGTATCTTGTCACAGTGTTAATGAAGTTTTAAGATGACATATTTATGCTTCTTCGGGTTCCGGTCGTGTCTTTATTAGTACGTTATACTTTGTTCCGAAGTTTCGTGATTTTCCCGACAGATCCGGAGAAAGAAAAAAGATACGAAAATTTAAAGAGAATTGGAACGTTCTAAAGATCGATATTATAGTCAATATTTAAGATTCTTATCATTGCACGGGCAATGTACAGGATGTAAGAGAATGTGTGGCGCTCACTTCAGAAGCTGATTGTACACGTAAAAACAATAAAAATAGACTCGTATGAACATATGTTCTATCTATGTTCGTCCATGAGATAAAACGAATTTTCTGCTCCGTTTTTGTGCTGTCTTATTAATTGCTAATTATTGCCAGTATTTAAGGTTCTCATCGTCGTATCGACAATATATAGGGTGTAACAGAACCCCTTAAAACAATAAAAATAAGCTCATGTAAATATATGTTCTATCTATGTTCGTCCATGAGACAAAACGAATTTTCTACTCCGTTTTTGTGTTATCTAATTAACTGCTAATTATTGCCAGTATTTAAGGTTCTCATCGTCGTATCGACAATATACAGGATGTAACAGAACCTGTTACAACAATAAAAATAAGCTCAGGTAAATATATGTTCCATCTATCTTCCTTCATGAAACACAATGAATTTTTTGTTTTGATTTTGTGTTATCTAATTAACTGCTAATTATTGCCAGTATTTAAGGTTCTCATCGTCGTATCGACAATATACAGGGTGTAACAGGACTTGTTACAACAATAAAAATAAGCTCATGTAAATATATGTTCTATCTATGTTCGTCCATGAGATAAAACGAATTTTCTGCTCCGTTTTTGTGTTATCTAATTAACTGCTGATTATTGCCAGTATTTAAGGTTCTCATCGTCGTATCGACAATATACAGGGTGTAACAGAACATCTTAAAACAATAAAAATAAGCTCATGTAAATATATGTTCTATCTATCTTCGAATATTTTGTTTTGATTCTGTGTTATCTAATTACTTTCACAGAAGATGCTCAAAAAGACGATCCTGTATTTCAAAGAAAACCGGTAAACGTCTTGTCATGGATCCGGTTACACTCTGAACGCTTGCTGGTGTTTCCCGAATTTGTCGGAAAGCTTGTCCTATTCTGAAGCTTAGTATTTCAACTTAGTATTTTTACTGGGTTTGTTCTGCTTACAAAATTCGTTATATCTCACGAACGAAGACACATAGGTAGATACGTTTATATCAACTTCTTTCATCCTTTTTACGTGTACAATCAGTTCCCGAAGTGGGTCTCACGTGTTCTGTTACATCCTGTATATCGATCGTCTAAAATCTGAAGACTCACATAACATCGAGAAGTTTAAATATAAACAACGATATCGATGCTCTGAGCGCTTCTTAACAAAAATACGACTGCAACTCGAAGAACCGTAGAAATACGTGAAATTTCGAAATATTGCAAAATCCTTCGTACAATACGCGTAACGTATCCGCAATAAGTTTCCACGTGCGTCCAAACAGTTTCGCCAGCCACTGTATCATGTCTCGATGGCAAACGAATCTGAGCAACGCCGTAGCGTCGCAAATGAACGACTACTTAAAATTGGAAATTGTGGGAGAAGTTTGAAGGAAAACAGGCGCACCAGCCGAATAGGCTGAAGGCGGCGCCGCAGCGTAATTCGTGCGTGGGAAGTAACACACGCTTAGCTATTTCGAGTCATCGTCAGCACAGTAACTGCAAATTGCTTCGCCAAGTAATATGTACTCGTGTAACTACACAGCGTTGCGCGCCGTTTCTTTTGCTAGAAATAATCAAGCTAAGGAGGGACGAGAGGCAAGACAGTAAGGTGCAGCAGCAAATGTAATTGAAGAATAATTAAGCGAGACCAATTAACATCCTTATCCTCGTTCCGCGAGCAACTTGAAAAACGTCTTCAAAGGTAAATCCCGCTAAATACGTTAGACGTATACATGCAATTTACGGCCGTAAATCTACGAACGTGGCTCCTTCTTAACAGCGAATTTACTTTCTTGGTCAAGGATTTATGTATCCTTTAAACGGATGTTGCTGCGAATAATTACCGAGATAAATAGTTCAGTGTGTTGTGTGATGCTTGTTCCTCTTGGATGAGGAGATTGGACAGGAAGATGGCAGGAGAAACATGAGAGTACATGTACATACACTTGCCGAGATTTCCATAAAGCTACTGCACGTTTTATAGTAAAATTTTAATGACAAGTCTGTGTATGATACCATTTTGGAAGAAATAGAAAAGAAACGTATACGTAGAAATGGTTTTAATAACACTCACAGAAAGAATTGGGGATGATCATTTTATTTAGCAACACGATAACGCTCCGGTTTATATGCCAAAACGTACAAAACGATGGCTACGTGGAAAAGAATATGAAGGATTTAACATGGCCAGCTTGTTCCCCGGATTAGAATCCCATAGAAAATCTTTGGGGAATAATTGCAGAAAAATTTTATGCCCATTGCAGACAATATAATTCTATTGGCGAATTTTCTACCAAATTTCCAAATTGGACAAATTGTGAATGCAAAGTATTAAATAAAAAAAAAAAAAGAAAAAAAATTGGTGAATTTTCAAACGTGGGCGTTTATCGATAGAGAAACATTACAAAATTTGTATAAACTAGCAATATGGAAACAGCGAAGAAGTTACTGACAATTTTCATTTTATTTATTTAAAGAGCTTTATGGAAATTTTGCATTTTGTCGTCTGTTAAAATATATTTTTACCTTCTATTTATATTTGTTACATCTTTTAATGACATTTTCGATTACATTAATTATATATTTTACATCTTTTAAAAGAAATGCTACTTCTATTGTCACGATCGAAGCACGTGTTTCTTTTCTAATTTTCCCAAAATGCTATCATACACGAACTTGTCGTTAGAACAGAACGATTGTTAGATTTTACCAAGAAACACAGTGGCCTTGTGGAAATTTGGGCCGCTGTAATGAAAATAAAGTTGTTCGAGAATTTTTTACAAATCTTCTGAGTATCCCATATTAGATACTATACATATTTTTCTACCTCCTTGGATTTCATTTTTTTTTTTTACATTTTTTATCATGAATTCAAGATAACGCTCAAACTTTTGTATAAATTTAAACTAGCACTATTTTAACGTAACGTTTATTTTAACATATAACTATCGAGTTTGTCTTGTTCTAGCGCTGGTTTCATTGAAAGCGAGCATGTTTCTTTTTATTGGGAAGTTTTTAAAATCTGGTGTTCGATATCAAATGCAGTTATCCGATATCCGTGTCGATTTTCTGACTTCGCTGTCATTTTGTGGCGAATAAATACCATTCCAATACGTGCAATAAAAATTTGTATGCATTTATAGGAAATTTGAAAGTACAGAGTTGCACGAATTGCACGTATTGTTCAAAGTATAGTGCTTCCTACAATACTTGCTAGATAAAACAATTTTCCACCAAGGTTCCACTGTTTTAATTATATTCTCAAAATTGGGAATTTGCATAAAAATTCGCAGTCTACTAGCGCGATACTTATATCCATGATTGATGTGTGTGATTATTCTGTTTTGATGATATTTGCACGCGTGTGCCGATTAACAAACTACTCGAAGGATCAGTCTCCTGATGAGATGCAAGGAAGTAGATTGAGAAACTTATCGTAGAATCCTTTCCCTTTGACTTCTTATTTCTTCTTACTTTAACTTAAGAACTTTTGCTCTTCGTTGGATTATTAATTAAACTGCTTATCTGTCAAATTAATTAACTTCACAAACCAAGAAGCAAGGAAAATTGGTGTAATTATAAAGGATGAGCTTGACAGTGAGATCTAAAAAATTTCAAAAATTAGAGTTGACCACTTTGGTCAGTGAACGACTCGATTGTCAATTACAGGTTGATTCATCAATTTTTATAAATCAATCAACTCTCCATCAATAATATACATATACTTTTACTTGCTTTCTCCTCTCTACAGTTCTGTTCATATTTCGAGGCAGTTTTTATGTTATGGAAGATGTCCATGAAAGATCGTCCACGAAATTTTAAACATTTCTTTATTCAAGTCTTTTTCACGCTATTTAAAATACACAGTTCTGTTTAATTATTTAATTAATTGGTCTCGTAGGAGTAAGTTGAAGATCTCGAAACTACGAGATTTATAGCATCAATCGGTTTATTAATACGTACGTTTGTGGGCTGAAAAATTTCTCGAGGAAGTTAAATTACGCCTCTGCGTCCGAGAAGAATTACCGCCTATATCAGTCTCATAATTAATTAACACTAAAACTACCGATAGTTAACACGAAGCTATTTCTACCAAAACCAATCAAAATGACTGGTCTTTAAAAAATACGTAATGATAGAATATTTCTATATTTATTGATTTATTACTTTCCTACAGAAGCAATTCCATGTTATGTAGTACATTTTTGGTATTATTAATCCATCTGGGATCCCTAAATGAGGATTGACACATTTATAAAATTGCAGAACCAGTCATTTTGACTGCCGTGGTATTTCTAGTGTTGCATCTAGCGATCTAGCGATCGATCCGGAATTTTCCCGATAACTGATATCGTCATATCGAATGATACGCGGTAAAAATTTGAAAAACGTGTAGCAAGTTGTACAAAACGAGGAAACTGGTTAATTGGGCTTCGATAAACAGATTGCAGAACCCTTTTACACTTTGACAAGTACCAGTCATTTTGACTGGTATTGGTATAAGTAGCCTTGATACAAAATTATTGTCAGTTTGAATACATAAAAAACAAAATAAAATTCATTGTATTATTCTTTTAGTTATCGTTGCGAAGGTCATTACATCATTGCGGAAAAAAATATAACATGAAGTAGGAATTTTAAAATAAAATTGTAAGACCAGTCAATTTGACTTGTGTGGTAGTTCTAGTGTTAAAGAGTGTTGTGAGCAAAGATTAAAACAGGCTAGGAAAACAGATAAACACTGTAGTATCGTGGACGAGGGGCCTGGGGGTGTCGTGCGAATTATAAACAAGCGGATGCTGAGCATTTGCGCGGTGGGGCTAAAACAAAAGATATGAGGCTTAGACAAAAGACAAGGGGTTGCTATGGGACATAAACGAATTAACGACAGTATGAATTGTGAAGCCAGAGAGTGCGGATTGCGTTGTCAAGATAGTGTTGTTAGCGTTGTTGAGAGAGAGTTGAATCTGTGGTGACGAGAGTTGTTAATTAATTATCGAGTTGTGTTAATTATAATACGTTGTTGCGATTAGTTCACGTTAAATAACCGTCGTTTTCTGTTTAGTTAACTTCTGTTTAATCCATTTATCATTAATAGACTAATTATAATAATTTACGATACTACAATACTGAGCTGAAGGTTTATTTTCCTTCCAGTTGCTTTTCATCTCGCATGCCGAGAATAAAGTTTATGAAGCAAATTCTATCGAGGAGAGTCGTCTTCCTTTCTAAACTAAAAGTTTTTAGTTTCATCATCGGCTAGTAATACTTTTGTTTCTAGTAAAATATAGCGAAAGTTACGTTTTTAATAGAAATCGCGAGGAAAGTTACTGCACCGTCTATTCTGAGAATTCGTTTTACGATCGGAATTAACATTTTTAGAAGAGAAAACAATAATCTTTCATTATTTGTAGAAGATAGAGAGCATCGATAATATATTTCTATCGGCAAACGAGCTTTCCTCTTTCCTATTCACCACGTTGATAAACTGTTTCAGAGTTTCTGCATCGGAGAACCGACCTCTTGCGCTCATTACCGATGCGAACTCTGTTTTCCCCACGTTGCCTTACTCCTTCTCTTCTGCTTTCATATTATTCTTCCACTTTCTCCTCTCCTTATTTTGTCCTTTATCTTGTATGCCTTTCTGCTATTCATTCTCTCTACAAATCGTACCTCATCTATTTTCATACCTTTCTTTTCTATTTCTTAATTTATTTTACACACTCTTTTATACAGAGTGTTTCGCCTAGTTTCATCGCTCAAAGTGTCTACTATAATTACAGTCTTGTAAAAATGTTCCTCGTTTTCCCCTTCTAAATCTATTTCGTACACTCTTTCATACTGGAATTTTTATTTCGCTTAGTTTCGTCATGCAAAATGTCTCTGTTATCATTACAGTCTCATACGAATTTTCGTAGATAAAATTTTGAAAATAGAACGATTTTAGAGCACGTAGTAGCACAAGTTCTATACTGAGTTCAAAGGATTAATAAGATGAAAAAATCTAGATTATTCTCTTAAATGGAATGGCTATATTTTATTTATCTGTAGGCCGTAGCCACTTAGAAAACGTATTGTATGACTCACAACGTCATACGTATGAGTCTTTTAACCCTTCAATTCTCGAAATTCAAATTATAATGCTATATTGGAAACTTTTTTCATTTTTTTCTATTTATATTTTTATCGACACAAATTAAATATCAAGGGTTTATTTCGAAATATATGTGAGATATATTATTCTTTTCTTATCTTTGCTACAAATTAAGCCTTTTTTACCACATTTCATTACTTTAACGGCCAGTAAAACAGTTCAACTCTACGATAAAGAAGAGCGATTGAAAAAGTCACGAAATGAAAGATCTTGCTAGTATTAGAAATTAATACATTGAAATAGGCAGAATCTATGATATTCTTATTTTAGACTGGAATAAATGAAAGATTGCACTTGTATTGCCTACCCCACATAACTGGAAGGTTCAGATCGTCGAAAGCTACGTTTAAACAATTTACTGACCAGTTTCAAGTAACAATATTATTAGTAAAATAATGTTCTGTTTAATCTTCGACTTTGGAGAACGCTCCACTTGTTTGTCAAGCTAACAATAAGTCATTAACAGAACTCGGTACTGTAGTATCGTGGACAAATCAAAAGTTAGATCAAAAGGGCCTGGCAGTTTTTACCGGGAGTCGTTACCTGAAGAGTCGAGTGGAATAGTCGTGAGTTGAGTGTCAAATGGAATAGTCGTGAGTTGAGAGTCGAGTGGAGATAGTCATGAGTGGAGAATCGAGTGGAGATAGTCGTGAGTGAAGAGTCGAGTTGAGATTGTCGTGAGTGGGGAGTCGAGTTGTGAGGAGTTGAGTCTTAAGTGGAGAGTCGAGTGGAGTAGTCGTGAGTGGAGAGTCGAGTTGAGATAGTCGTGAGTGGAGAGTCGAGTTGTGAGGAGTCAAGTCATGAGTTGAGAGTCGAGTGGAGATAGTCGTGAGTTGAGAGTCGAGTGGAGCAGTCGTGAGTTGAGAGTCGAGTGGAGATAGTCGTGAGTGAAGAGTCGAGTTGAGATTGTCGTGAGTGGGGAGTCGAGTTGTGAGGAGTTGAGTCGTAAGTGGAGAGTCGAGTGGAGTAGTCGTGAGTGGAGAGTCGAGTGGAGATAATCGTGAGTGGAGAGTCGAGTTGTGAGGAGTCGAGTCGTGAGTGGAGAGTCGAGTGGTGATAGTCGTGAGTGGGGAGTCGAGTTGTGAGGAGTCGAGTCGTGAGTTGAGAGTCGAGTGGAGTAGTCGTGAATTGAGAATCGAGTGGAATAGTTGAGTTGACAGTCGAGTGGTGAGGAGTCGAGAGTTGAGTTGCCGAGTTGTTATGAGTTGTAAACTATTAGTTGTGAGTTGTGAATTAACTATTTAATTGTCTTAGTTGTAGCACATTACTGTATTTAGTTCACGTTAAAGAACCATCGTTTCCTGTTTAATCCGTTGTAAATAAATCTATCGATCAATAAACTTATCATATAGAATAGAAATCATTGTAAACTATAATTTCTAATATTTCTAAATAAATAATCAAATCCTATAATACCTTATAAACACGAACATGTACTTTGCTATTACACCAAATTCAAAAACACAAGACACAACATTAAAGATACTTGACACTATACGATCACCTCTAACTAATAGAACACAGTGTAAAGATCTGTAAACTTCCTAAAAGTAAATAAACCTTTTGCATCTCCTATAGTTGCATACGAGCTATACCAACGTGCTAGTTAACTAATAGCTAGCTAATTACTTACTAAATGCCAGTACTAAGCTTTTTACTTACAAGCCTTTTAGCATTTATTATTATTTCATTACATTACTATATTCCATTTATTACTATATCTATTAAATTCTATTGTAGCTATTATTTAATATTTATATATCTATAAAATACACATGTGTGGCCAGAGGATGTAATAAATGCAATAAACAATAAATAAAAAAATCGTTAATTTTATTCAATATATTATACAATAGGATTATACTTAAAGGTCGAGGATAAAGGCAAGCCAGAAACGATTTACCTGCAAAAGAAAAACATGGCCAGGAAGCAGTGCAAGAACAGAACATTTGAATTACGAGAGGACACTTCAGCGTTCTTATAAATTTCGAAATCATTGCAAGCAACTAAGAGAAATGGAAAGTTTCGAGAAATTGTGTCAGAAACACTTTCACAGAAACCGATAATCGGTGATATAAGTGAAACTGTTGCCTCGGCAATAGTTGCACACGATTCTCAGATTAGTTTCAGAACAATTTCACGTGATCCAGTAATATCTGTGCCAATACGATTCGAATCTTACATCGATGTAAAGTTTCGCTATGCTATTTGCCACAGGAAATTGCACGAAAATAGTTTTATCTGTCGCATGATATTCCATCTATGTGTCGTAGATCCGTTTCGATGTAATAATTCGTCACGTTTTATTGAGATTACAATTCATCTGATTTACTGACAAAGCCGTTTACGAGGGATGATTCGCAGAGGGCTCGTACAGCTTCCACAAGTTGCGAAAAAGCAGATTATCAGAGCAGAATTATGGCAACGTTAATGGATATGATTAGGCTACTATCTTCTGTAACAATGCAACGATGTCTCAACGATATTCAAAATATATTCGAATCAACGCCGAGCTATTTGATCATTTCTGTTGATTCTTTCACTGTAATTAAAATGTTGAAAAAAAAAAAAAAAAAATGTTGAAGAGGAAGAGAAATTTTCACAAGAGCAGAAGATTAAACAGAATGTTAATTCACATCGGACTCCGAAAGCTCTTGCTACCGTAAGTCATTGAGTTCGTTTCACGAGTTACTTTAATGCAGCTACTACTTTGTTTAAACGAGTTAAATGTAGCGTTTAATTTAAGAAGGCGAGACAAGTTGACTTTTATGTCTCATTAATCCTTGCCATTAATCCAGTAAAATAAAGGTAATTTCGTAAGGAACCTTTTTATAGAATTGCGCAAGTTGTACAGTTTTTGTAAGAAACTTTCCTATAAAATGTTAATCATAGCATTAAACGACAACGATGGATGAAACGTTATAACTTTTGAACTAATTAATTATTAATTATCGCACAGTAAAAATGATTGCACAGTTTATATACACAATATGTCCTCTTTCACTGGAAACGTTCAAATGTCTGAAAAAAGTTGTATGATATCAATGAGGATGGTGCGAAAGACACAAGTTTCTAGCGTTTTGAAAACGTTTGAATGTCAAGAATGTGCAATAAGAAATGGCGGTATGAAAAATAAAAATTCTGATGTCACCCTTGCAGGACGTTTCAAGGTCGTCACAAGGTAAACTATCCAAAACAGAATATTTCCCGCGATACCGTGCAACTTTTGTCTCAGACACTTCTTCGTATCATTCGTGTTTCTTCAAATATTTCTACGTTTTCGGTTAGATATAATAGAACATACCTATATACAGGGTGTTTCGTTTCTACCTCGTCAAATGGCCAGCGAATTGTACGTTTGAACGTAAGGAAGGATGCTATATAAATAATGGATCGTGAATGCTCCATTACAGAGTTACAACAAAAACACCATAATTTTAGATGAATGCAGTCTCGTTCCATGGATTTTTCATGTTCGCAAAAAATGTCGTCCGTTCTTGCAAACAGAAAGTCAACGTCGTTGATACATTCAGTCTATTGCCGTCAGAATTTCATCGTGATTTTCTTTAATTTCACCGAATGCAGTGTCGATCATTTGTATCGATTCCTGAGGCGAATTAATTTCTGTCCGATGCATTTCAATCTTTTCCACAAGTAGAAATCGCTCCATCAAATCGGTCGAAAATTCAAAAGATAGAATTTAGTCGATACATTTATCGCGATGTCTTTTCCACAGCTTCTTAACTTGGCATTAATCCTAAGAATATGCTGACACCGTTTGACCGGATATAATTGAAACACCCTGTATATGTACTAGTTGCTTTGTCCCCGTTGAAATTTTAATATTTTTCCATTTGCAATGCAGTGTCGATCATTTGTATCAATTTCAGAGGCGAATTAATTTCTGCCCGACGCATTTCAATCTTTTCCACAAGTAGAAATCGCTCCATCAAATCGGTCGAAAATTCAAAAGATAGAATTTAGTCGATACATTTATCGCGATATCTTTTCCACAGCTTCTTAACTTGGCATTAATCCTAAGAATATGCTGACACCGTTTGACCGGGTACAATTAAAACACCCTGTATATGTACTAGTTGCTTTGTCCCCGTTGAAATTTTAATATTTTTCCATTCACTAGGCGTCGGTTTTTTCTTTCCCTCGTTTCTTTACGTTGACGTACTTTTTCTGGCTGTCTGTCTTCGTCCGCCGAGTCTGGAGGCGGTACAAATTTAATCGTTGCCGCGTTCTCGTTTGTACTGCACAAATTGTACCGACACGTTTTCCACGACGTTTCTCCCTTCTCTCGGTAATTTTTCACGGTGACAGCTCGGTTCGTCACTGCTTGACGATTCATAACCGTATTGTACCATATGGCGAACACTTGTTTGGTCGGCCGTGACGTTCGATAAAGACGGGATTTGAAATCGAGAACAGGAGCAACGGAGAAATAGAGAGAGTGTGTGGCAGCGACGTTTCAGATCGTTACACTGACAAGAGTCACATCCGTTTCTCTGTGTACTTATGCGTGTACGTGCGCTGCCAGGTATTCTGCACGCGTCTCCCGGCGACACGCCATCCTTCAACGTCGAAACCACCCTCTTTAGCTTCCGACTAACCCTCCGAACCGACCGTTTGCGACAACCTACCCAGGTACTGCGTACAACCGGTACTTGCCTTCGGCTAGCGCTCGCTAGCGACGACTATACACGCGTGCCACGTGTAACTGAGGGTAATGACGAGACTTGTCCGTGTTGTACCGTTTCGAACCGTTCTGTTCGTTTCGCGAACCTCGTTCTCCTTTCGTTGCCGACGACTTTGTTCCGGACCAAATGCTCCTGTACAGTTGAAAAATCGCCGTTGCACGTGAGCACTGAGAGACAGCAGTGGCGTCGAGCGACGAGGTACCGGTCTTTGTATCATTTTCTAGCATCTGGTTTTTGTAAAACCGATGAATTATCGCTTGGAAGCTAATGTAGAGGAAAATAGCTGGTCGAAACGAGGTTCTTTTAAAAGTAGCCTGGATGTTCATGCAGATTTGTGTCTTCTGAGACACGGGTAAAGGAAAGCAGCTGGAGCAGAGCTTTGCATATTTTAGCATGTTAGGTGCACAACGTGCGTTGTTGCAACTTTGAATTTCCTACAAATAGGAAATAGTTGGACAGTTTTTGTTATTGAGTTTTATATCTGATGGTTTCCATGAATTAGTTAAAAGTTACGTAAAAGGAACATGTAAATTATTTTCATCGCCATTGAAGATAATTGAAAAAGTAATCAGGAAATGTTGATTTGAAAATGCAAATTTGCTAATATTAAAAACAAGTTTTTCCTAGATTGTTTTGTAAAATATTCCAACATCATTTGCATTTTTATGGACCATAGATGCTTGTTTTTATAATGTGAAATATTTATTATTATAGTCAGCATTAAGACAACCACAACATAATGATTTTGAAGTAATCCTAAACGGTAGAACATGAATGTTTAGGTACAGACATAGATTCGTGTGTTACGTTCTTGTATTTTGAATAAATATAGAAGTGGAAAAAGAAGATGTTATGTAAGAATATAGTTTATAGGAAATGAAAATGTGAAAGCTTTTTATTATTATTTATTTTATTATTATTAATAAGAGATGAACGACATACGTAGCTAATTCTTGTGTTGTAAAGTTAAATTTATAAAATTTTAAAAAGCAATTTTTAATTAGAAATAGATTCAATTAAAACACAGCTTTTAATTTAATTCTAAGATATCGATTTTTTATTGAAAATAAATTCAATTGAGACGTGTACTTTTGAATTTTGTAAGTTTAGCCTTCTTTTTCGTGTGTATGTATAACGTGGGAGTGTCTAATATGCGTAGTTAGTATATGCAACGTACATGTTGATATTACACACCCACACAGATTAAACATGCCAAACACATACACGACGCAATTTAAATGCAACAGTGCAACCCCTCTGTAATTATTTTGCCGGAAATTATTCTAATGCTGGCGGCACGCTTTTTTATTTTAAAAGGGCGATAGAACGACTGTAAAAAAGGAATTTTAATAGAGAGACGCCAATTTTTCAATCCATCATGATTTTAATTTAACAAATTTATTCAACCCCGTAGAACCAGTTAATTCTTTGCGCTCCATAATTTTTTAGTACAAAAGTACATTGGGGAGAAAGAGACCTTTGCGAGTCAAACTAAAGGCTCTTCCCATCAAAATGACTCCAGACTGCAGGATTATTTTTCACAAAGTTATAACGTTGCCTAATGGTTCAAAGAGTGACAATTTTTTGGCGAAAATTTAACGCTTGTCCAATTTACCGCACAATACATAACAAACGTAACAATCTTAGAAATGATCGACGTTTGTATTTTTATCTAAAGTGTACAGTCTAGAAAAAAGGAAAACATCTTTCATACTGTTTCTCTGAAAGCCTGAATAAATAAAGAAATTTGGACTTATTTATATTACACGAATCTATAGCCATTTAATTACTAAATATTTTTTCAAAAAATCAAATAAATCTCCCCGGCAATTACTTGACAATAGTAACGAAGTATTAGCATTAAAAATATATAAGAACTCAGAACTTTAACACTAGAACTACCGATAGTTAACACGAAGTTATTTCTACCAAAACCAGTGAAAATGACTGGTCTTTAAAAAATACATAATAATACAATACTTTTATATTTATTGATTTATTATTTTCTTACATAAGCAATCCCATGTTATGTAGTAGATTTTTGGTATTATTAATCCATCTGGGATCCCTAAATGAGGATTGCCATTTATAAAATTGTAGAGCCAATCATTTTGACTGCTGTGGTATTTCTAGTGTTGTATCTAGCGATCTAGCGATCGATCCGAAATTTTCCTGATAACTGATACCGAATGATACGCGGTGAAAATTTAAAAAACGTGTGGCAAGTTGTAGAAAACGAGGAAACTGGTTAATTGGGGTTCGATAAACAGATTGCAGCACCCTTTTACACTTTGACAAGTACCAGTCATTTTGACTGGTATTGGTATAAGTAGCCTTGATGCAAAATTATTTTCAGTTCGAATACATAAAAAACAAAGTAAAATTCATTACATTATTGCAAAAGTCATTACATCATTGTGGGAAAAAAATATAACATGAAGTAGGAATTTGAAAATAAAATTGTAAAACCCAGTCAATTTGACTGGTATGGTAGTTCTAGTGTTAAATTTATTATTTGCTTTTAGATCGTAATAAGAACAAAGTTAAAGTAACATTAGTTATTCTTAATTTGTACGATGAAGTAATGGAGCATTTTCTTATGGTATTTCTAATCTACCGACAAAACTTTCTCGCAGCATTGCACATTTGTATGGCTGGATTAACGTGTACAAGGTTTGGGAGCAGAATAGCGAAGTACCAGAGCTTTCGATGTATAATGCAGGTTAAATTGGTAGATAGGTTAAAGACCTTGGTTCTTCAAAATGTTCATCGATCCGAGCAGAATAACTTAAGTTCCAAAGTGATGAAAGCACTCTTGTATTCGATGGTGAGTACGATTATATTGAATATGTAACACTTTGAACACGAACGATTGATCTGATAGACGGAACCAATTTTCAACTATACAAAGGAAATATACATCGAAAGGTAGAAGATAAAATATTCGCCTGAAAACGACTTTTATGTCATTTCTAAAAGGAACGTTATTTCAATAATTTGATTATTTAAACATCACTCTAATGTGTTTTTATAATCTTTGTTTTCTTTTAGTTTATTTTACTTTTTAGTTTATATTAATGTAAATGTTGCTGCAAAACATCCCAGAAGGAATAAATAAATGTATAAATAGAAATGGATAGACTATGTTTGGTAAAATAAGATAGAAATTAAAAATAAATTTTACCGTAATCGTTCTAAGTTCGGAAATTTTTTAAGGTTTTTAACGGGAAAATGTAATGAAACTAACGAGAAGATTGTTATGTTTCTTAGAATTTTCATCTGCAAAGTCAAATTAATGGTCAAATGTCAAATTTTTAAGTATGGGAGTTGCGATGTTCTTAACGCTATTCTGAGTCTGAAGGCTGAAATTAAAAGGCTTTAAAGCGTTTGAACTTCTAAAACTGAATGAAAAAGTTAATTTTTCGTAAAAAAATATGTAAAAATTTATGATGTTAGGAGCGGTAAAATATCCGATCTATATTATGCACAAAGTATAGTAATCGATTAAATATTTTTGCTTTTAATAGCGAGTCCTCGAAATTATTACGGATATTTGATAAAAGTTTCAAATGGCAAAGTAATAATGTGCATTGTCTTACGAAAAAAGTTTGTTCCAGTTAACATTATTATACCGCGGACAATGAAACTTTTATTACTCAAGATGGTCATTCAGATGGCCATTTTAAAAGCTTTCCTTTAACTATTTCAATTTCATTTCAATCCGCTGAAAAATCGAGTCTATTTCTAACCATGAAACGGAAGTGGTGACAAATTCACTTCTCATTGCCCGGGCTGAAAGTCGATAAAACGACAATAGGATCCCGCTGTTATCTTGTTTGGTAGAAAATTGACAATTACGCGCTTTTGCCTATTTAATTTGCGCGATTCTTCTTTGCTTCTAGTACGCACGGCGTAGAAATGTCGGTTTTGCAGCTTTATCCTATAAAAGGTTAATTAAAATCTTTTAATTAATTTAAAATGTTTAATTAATCTTGATACACCCTTTGTGATATGATGCTACGGAAATAAAATTTAGAAATAATCCTTTTCTACGTGTATAGAGTAAATTCGATGTTCTTTGAATGCAAAATGGATAAATTTTTCGACGAATCGCTCATTAACGTCCATTTTCACGCATTTAAGTTTAATTTAGCGAATAATTTTTTACTAACGAGCTAACAATTTTGGTTAAAACTTAATAAAAAAATGATTTATTCTTCTCCAATAATTCATTTCATAGTAAAATGTCGTAACAACGAAAAATTACATCACGAAGACTTTGTGAACGAGAATATGAAAATTACAATTATACGAATAATTGTTATAAAAATTAGAATCTATTACTATTCTGAGCAAAAAAAAAAAAAAAAAAAATGGGAGCAGGAAAACGTTGCTACAGTATTAATGGACAAAATTTTATTACATTTTCATATTAAAATTTTTATTCTCTTTCATTTTAGCGAGTAACTTGCTGATCGTTTTACTTTATGTATTTAATCTGATGCATTTATGGAATTTTTCATTATCAATTTTTAAGAGTTAAACAGTTTGCAGTAGAAAAAGCTAGATATAGTATCGATGTGTATATTTTATTAAAGTAATTTAATTCACAGTTATTATAAATTAGAGCTTAAACAAGTTTGTTCTCCTTAGAATATAAGCTAGAAATTTTACTTTTAATGAATTCGTTAAAAACGAGAAGATTTTGTTTTAATTAACATCGTTTCATTTCAGAAACGAGCGAACTCTCGCTAAAATAACGAAGCCGAAGGACAACAATTCTTCGTGTTTAGGGGCGTGACTTTCGAGATACCTTAAGATCTCGTTATAAAAGCACAAACATTTCATTAAAGCCCTCTCGACAGTCATTCATCGATACCAGACTTAATCTATGTACATCAGATTTGAGCTATGTACATCAAACTTGATCAATTTATGTCAGACTTAATCTATAGACACTAAACTTTATCTGTCTACATCAGACTTGGTCTACATCAGACTTAATCTACACCAAAATTGATCTATGTACATCTGACTTGATCTACGTCAGACCTGATTTACACTTGGTCTATGTACACTGGACTTGATTTATCTACACCACACTTGATCTATTTACATCCGACTCGATCTACCCCAAACTTGATCTACATCATATTTGATCTACATTAGTCTTGTTCTATTTACACCAGACTTGATTTATCTACACAATACTGATCTATTTACATCCAACTCGATCTACCCTAAATTTGATGTACATCATATTTGATCTACATCAATCTTGATCTATTTACACCAGACTTAATCTACCGCAGACTTAATCTACCTACACTATACTTAATCTTTCTGCACCATACTTGATTTACCCCATACTTAATCTACACTAAACTTGATCTGTACTAGACTTGATCTACACTAGACTTGATCTACACTAGACTTGATCTGTACTAGACTTGATCTACACTAGACTTGATCTACACTAGACTTGATCTACACTAGACTTGATCTACACTAGACTTGATCTGTACTAGACTTGATCTGTACTAGACTTGATCTGTACTAGACTTGATCTACACTGGACTTGATCTACACTGGACTTGATCTACACTGGACTTGATCTACACTGGACTTGATCTACACTGGACTTTATCTACACTGGACTTTATCTACACTGGACTTTATCTACACTGGACTTTATCTACACTGGACTTTATCTACACTGGACTTTATCTACACTGGACTTGATCTACACTAAAATTGATTTACCCCATATTTAATCTATACTAGACTTGATCTAAACTGGACTTGATCTACACTGGATTTGATCTACACTAGACTTGATCTACACTAGACTTGATCTACATTGGACTTGATCTACACTGGACTTGATCTACCCTAAAGTTGATTTACCCCATACTTAATCTATACTAGACTTGATCTTCACTGGACTTGATCTACACTAAACTTGATCTACACTGAACTTGATCTACACTGAACTTGATCTACACTGAACTTGATCTACACTGAACTTGATCTACACTGAACTTGATCTACACTGAACTTGATCTACACTGAACTTGATCTACACTGAACTTGATCTACACTGAACTTGATCTACACTGAACTTGATCTACACTGAACTTGATCTACACTGAACTTGANTCTACACTGGACTTGATCTACACTGGACTTGATCTACACTGGACTTTATCTACACTGCACTTAATCTACACTAGACTTGATCTACACTAGACTTGATCTGCATTACATTTACATTATATTTGATCTTTCTGCACCATACTAGATTTACTCCAGACTTAATCTACGTCTGATTTGATCGTCACCAGGCCATACAAAATTTCATCGATGTCGACATCTGACCGACACTAGCTTCAACCGACGGCAGTACTAACCGATAACGATAATGATCGAAATATTTTCTAGGTTGAGAAAGTTAGGACGCAGGCTGATATAACGCTAAACCAAACTCGTAGTTTGCTCGAATTTGCTAGAAACAATTGATTAAACTCTGTGTCGATCGTTCAATCGATCATACTTGCTGTCGGTTAAGAGACGATTTACATCAAAGCCTCGTCAAAACTACGGTCAATTCACGATCAATCAAAATGTTCAATCAAAATTTTACCAAGGTATTCACACTAAACGATCAGGTACAATGAAAGCCCGTTGCAATCTCTTTCATTCTTATTCGTTCACTTTATATCGATCCACAATTTTCCAGATGTATCACAATGCTTTTTGTGACTGAAATCATATAATTCGCTGCAATTACGTACAGATTCAATTAAACTCTCGTCCTCCTTGTTCTTTTTCAACTGTTGATTGAGGTTTTGATCGCTAGGAAACCGACGCCACGGTTAAGAAATTCTCATTTAACTTGACCGAACCATCTGCTGTGAATGCTTTCATCGTATTACGTGTACGCGATTTTCACCCTACTTTTCTCGCCATACTATGATCGCTACTGTAAATCAAACTTTAATCGATAGCGATTAATCGATTATTAAATCAAGAGGAAAATACATGCATATTCTGTACGCGGACAAAACAGAGAATGCAGTCTCGTGTAATCCTCTAAATCAAAGTTATACTCTGCTCGAGCTTGATGCAACCAATTGTTTAAATTGTGTGTAGGGCATTGTTGTTGTGGGTTAATACTTTGATACTGTCGCCGGTTAAAGCTGTTGTCGGTCAAAGTTATAGTCGTCGATCAAGTCTGATATCTGTGAATTGTTCTCGGTAAAAACAGTCGGTGAAATGTACATCAGTGATTTCAGTGGAACTGTATACAGGCGTACGAATTAATCTTGCCACGAGTTTTAATTACATTCAATTCCACCGACATCTCCAGCACCAGCTGTGAGGACCATCGGAAATCTCTCTGACATACTTCTTCAAGTACGTAGATGTATCTGCGGTCGACAGGTGGTGGAATCGATAGCTCGTAGAGGCTTCTGCCGTGGAGATTCACAATCACATATCGATGACGGCGTCCCTTTTAGCGACCAGTCAATACATCGGAAATAAATTGATAACAATAGTAGCACACCGGTGGCCTTTCTATCTATGGACACGTCTCAACTCTCTTTCTACTTTATATCTCTGCTTCCTTTTTCACTAGTATCGGTTACTTGCCTCTTTGTTCATCCGTCCGCCTGCTCACCTTTCTCTTTCTCCGCTCTGCTCTCAAACTGCGCTACCTTTCCCCCCTTTGAACTTGGCCATCGTCCTGAATCTCTCGCTTCGATTCTTGCTTTCTCAACCGTCTTGCCTCTTCTCACACTCTCGTCATTCGCCATTCGATTTTCTCAATCTATATCGAGGAACAATGGGAATTGTGTCGTGTCGAAGTCCCCTGATAACTGTCGCTCTTTTTATTGCTGCGAAAATGGAGACTGCAGTTTAATCTTACTACAGTTCTCCAACTTTTATATCTCAATCTGGCCTTTGTTTTAACGAACAAGGGGATTTTTAATGCTTTAGGGAAAACACTGGTATCGAAATTGAAGCGAGGAATCGCGCGTGCTCGCGCAGCTTCTTTCATATCTTGTGCAATCCACGAAATTTCTTGTCCATCAAAGGTTAATGTCGCTATAAGTTCGTTTGCATTTTCTAAAACAGGTTTCTCTGCCTTATCGTCCTTTGCAAATCGATTGAACGACTTGTTTATCTCACCAGTTCCGAAACTTTTGTGCTTTTATCAAGAAATTTGGTACATGTGTATTTTCACGTTTTTTTAAATTTAAACAATTAATATAATGTAACATAATAATAATAATAATAATATAATTTCAATCATTTGAAACATCTTAAATCCGAACGAGAATGTACTAATTTTTGCTACATCATGATTACTATATTTCATACACACATTAATAAATAATTCCTTTAACAGACACTCATTGTGTTCGTTCCTCTTGTTTCGTCGTCGTTGAATAATGCAATTATAAACAATATTTGTCGTGTAAGTGTTCACTGCAGCCAACGTAATTACAGTTCTATGATAAAAATAGAATTGTTACACGATCTAACATTATCGAACAGTATTTACGGGAAGGAGCTCGCGTGATAGTTTCCAATTTCGTAATCTTCAAAATTAATAGATTTTAGTAAGGCACGAATAATGTTGTAATTATTTTGTTCTGGAAACCGTTAGTTAGAGCATTGAACTCTGAAATTGGGTAAGAGATATCACGTGCCAACAATCGCTTCATTACCATACATGCCTATTTCTAAACCGCAATACGCTTCGTTGGGCGCAATACATTGCCACGTTACTAATATCTCGTCCACGTTCATGGCGATAATTTTATAATTATTGGTTTCTGAATCAGCGATTCTACAACATACGCGAGTTATATGACAGCGTTGTTAGAAATGGCAAATTGTTGTAGTGGAAATTATTATGAATCGAATGGCATCATTCGATAAATTTCAGACAGAAAGAAATTATTTATATGAGATTGTTTATATTTATATGAGAAGTTTTCGCGAGAAGCTATATATACCGACGTATGTATATTATCGAGCGTTTTAACAAAGCCTTGCAGCAGTTCCATCTCTGTCCATTTTTCTTCAAAATATATTTTCAGATTGCGGTCGAACGTCACTTGCAATAGCAATCTCTGACGCACTATATCGACAGCATTTTATTTATTTCACTTTCCTTACAGATAAAATGTATTGTAGTCGTTCGCCTTGTGCTCGCTTGTGTGAAAAATAACTACGATTAACTCTTTCAACCCTCGATGTATTTTTACAAGGTTTAATTAATTAATTAACGGCTGACAAATATATCTATTTTAGGTAAAACTAAGCTGAAATTTTAACAAATTGTCTTCCCCATACAACCACTTGAATAAATATATAAATATGAAATATCAGAATCATATTTTATAAGATGAAAATATACAGAACATAATATATATTCAAACAAAAATATTTATTAATAATTGATAAAAAATACTTTTTCACATACTAAAAAAAACATTCTGGAATTGTTAAGAGAATAAAATCTAAATAAAAGATACGTATAACAGTGTACTTATTTTTAATAAGGATTAGCGTTTAATGTTTGATATTACTTTATTGAGGGCAATGTGCTTGTCAAAATTCCAACTATTTTCGAATAAAAAAATAAATTCTTCTAATAGACACTCATTGTGTTACCAGGTATTAATTAACGGCTGACAAATATATCTATTTTAGGTAAAACTAAGCTGAAATTTTAACAAATTGTCTTCCCCATACAACCACTTGAATAAATATATAAATATGAAATATCAGAATCATATTTTATAAGGTGAAAATATACAGAGCATAATATATATTCAAACAAAAATATTTTTTAATAATTGATAAAAAATACTTTTTCACATACTAAAAAAAAAAAAATTCTGGAATTGTTAAGAAAATAAAATTTAAATAAAAGATACGTATAACAGTGTACTTATTTTTAATAAGGATTAGCGTTTAATGTTTGATATCACTTTACTGTGGAAAATGTACTTGTCAAAATTCCAACTATTTTCGAATAAAAAATAAATTCTTCTAATAGACACTCATTGTGTTACCAGGTATTAATTAACGGCTGACAAATATATCTATTTTAGGTAAAACTAAGCTGAAATTTTAACAAATTGTCTTCCCCATACAACCACTTGAATAAATATATAAATATGAAATATCAGAATCATATTTTATATGATGAATATATACTGAACATAATGTACATTCAAACAAAAATATTTATTAATAATTGATAAAAAATACTTTTTCACATACTAAAAAAAAAATTCTGGAATTGTTAAGAGAATAAAATCTAAATAAAAGATACGTATAACAGTGTTCTTATTTTTAATAAGGATTAGCGTTTAATGTTTGATATCACTTTACCGTGGAAAATGTACTTGTCAAAATTCCAACTATGTTCGAATAAAAAATAAATTCGTCCCCGGCTTTTATCTCTGATAACCACCTACTTTACACGCAGTTGGCAATAAATTTGGCTAGAGCGCATGCAAAATTTACCAACACGTTATTTTATCGATCTCTTCACACCTCGACTACAGTTACAGGTTTCCAAGAACGCCTTTAGAGAAAAAATTGACGAGCTCGTGCGTTTTTACGGGTTGACTGTAAAAAATCTCGTTTCGGGATATGAAATTGGCGTTTTATAATTCACAGAGTGAAAATTTCGATTTAGCTATCTTTACACGATTCAAAGCAGTTTTATTTGAATAAATATTTTTTAAATCTTGATTTAATGGACACTTTTTATTTTGGTTTTAAATTATCCGACGCGATTTTTTATCTCAAATATATTTTGGTAATATAGTAAAATTTTCAATAGAAAATTACACAATTATTATACAGGCTGGTTCACTGGTTCACTGGTTATGTTTGGGGAAAAAATATCGAAGGAAAAGATAAACATTCTACATTTGTACCATTACATTTTTCTAGGCTGGTCGGTGGTTGTGCGTGTAAAAATAATTAAATCGTGATTTCGTCGATTGCTACGAAATTTCTTTCGAACCCGTAAAATTCTATCGAAAGGAACGTTACTGAATTGCTAAATTTATTAAATCTTGTGTAACTTAATCGCACATAATCGTCATAATTTTTAACAAATATACACAAAATAACTCTCGAAGCAAATATTTATCTAGAGAAATAAGATTCATTCAACATGTTAAATTATAACGGTTTATACGTAGGTTTGTAATTAAACGAACCCCCATTGAAACTCAGAAATAAATCTCTTAATTGCCACGAAAGAGAAAATATTTCTGTCTATCGTCGCTTCTTGTAATTTTCCGCCACTTTAATCAATTATTTTAATCAATTATTTAATCATTAATATTTAATCAATTATTTACGTGGCATCTGAATACTCATGCCTGACAGTGCTTTGTTATTCGATAATTTTGTATCTATTTTAAAATTAGTGCGCACGCAATTACGTTCAAATGTAATTACTTGTTTTGGTGTGCGTTCGTGAATAACTCCCGTGGGTTGTAAATATATTGTAGAAAATTGTAATAACAAGCAGTAACTCACAGCAAGGAACATAGGGAAACACGTGTAGAATTAGTAAATATCCATGGCGCATACGGGTGAAACAAATAAATACGTGTTTGACCATGTGGATGTTTATGATCTACCGAGCTGAGTCGATGGGCCGGACATTTTCCTGATCATCAAACCACGAAAATGAAACTTGAATTTACGTGTTTGCGGCAGCATTCTGCAGTCAGGTCAAAGAAACCGGGAGTGTCCTTGTTTTCGCGAGCGAAATCGATAAAACCTCTTGCACGTTCAAGCAATTAACTACGTCGCTACTTCCGCAATACATTACACGCTTTGTTTTCATTTTTAACAAAAGCGTGCAGGTACTTAATGCTCCCTAACGCTGTAATACGATAACTCTCTTTCGTGTGAACGTATTTTAATAAGTACATATGTACGCAGACAATTAGAATTTGCAAAATATTAAAGAGAAAAGAAAGAAAAAATGAAAATAGATCGCTCACTTACATGAAATGTTCTAAGATTTAGGATAGACATAATGGTAGAATTTAACACGTTGACTGCCAGACGAATTTTCCATGTTTTGCCCAAGGCGTCGACGTGAACTTTTCATTATGCGACGCGTATTACGTTGAAATATTATTTGCAGCAAATAAAATGAGTTATAAAATCATGCTTGAAGCATTTTTCGTGGTGAGGGCCACCGGTGACACCGATGGCAGTCAACGTGTTAATTAATTGATTAATTTAATAGACAGTGAACCTTGAAAAGGCAATTGTTGTAAATGTTCTTCATTTAGATGTTTTTTTTTCGCTTTGTCTAGGACCCTGCACTCTTTGGAGAGTAGTCGTTCAGACGAAACGGATGTCGCACATTTAGCGTTAAATGTTTCTTGGCTAGTTTGCCCAGATGTGAATTATTCGATACACTTGAAAATTCGATTGGAGAATTTCGATATTTATGAGTTAGGTATCCATACTGAAATATGTATATCATCGCATCGAATATCGATAGAAAATATTGATATTTGAATTGAAAAGTATGGATATTCCAGACATCGTCTATGGCTAAAGAATAAAGACTTGTAGAAAAAGTTACAACATATCTGTTACGCTTTATTTTCAAACTTGTCTCGATCTAAACTTGATCGTGATTTACAAAACGATAAGAAATAAACAAATAAGTAAATAAATGTAAATAAAACATAAGTAATAGATATACATATCGCAGCATATGGAATGTTGTTCGTTCAGCTAATTCAGCTAAACGTTTCAAAAAAATCATACACGCGATTAAATTATATCAATACCTCTGCCATTTACATCTTTTTGTTTTTTTTTAAACGTATATTTCTTTTCATACATTTATTTATCATTCTCCATGCAATATTAATATTATTAATTATATTAATTATTATTCAATCACGTATATTATTACCTGTTATTACATACAATTACTGGAAATACTACAGAGGTCTTTGAGCTTATATTCCAAAACTTTTAACCTTCAGTCGTATATAATACGAAAATAACTACAATTAGCTAAATTTGTATTTTTACATTACGTTGGAATTGCTGCTTCGGATAGAAATTTTTGCAAAAGCTAAGAGACAAGACCGTATGATGTTAGGAAGAGAAAATTGAAGTGCAATCGTTAAAGGCAAATGTATGAATGCTTTCTACACGCGGTAGCGTAGTTGCTCGGCAAAGAGAATCTCTGATTGGATCTCCCACGAAGAAATTCCCAGGGAAGTTTCGTCCGCGGGCCCCTGCGGCATAATTGGCCACTAATTAATGGCCGCAGGGCAATCGAATTTCCAGCAACTTTCTCCCTTCGCGGGAACCCCGAGCACAGGAGTAAGCGATATGACTGCGTCGTTTTCCCTTCAAAGATTAAATTATGCTTCCAGAAAATGAAGTCTTGCTGGAATAATCTATTACATATTTTTTCCCCTCGATATTAAATATAATTTCGTATAACTATATCCGTCAATATACTCAACTTTCTGATTAATAATCGCGCAAGGCATAGCAAATATTGGATATCGTTTTCTTATAATGTTGACCATTCGTTCGTTTATTCGCAATCTATTTATTAGAATTATTATCGATAAGGTATTTTATAGGAAAGAAATTGTTAATTTAATTTTATGCATTTCAATTTAGTATTTGTTAAATCACGTAACATTTCATGGTACTATCTTCCCGTTTGTGTTGTAACAAATGGAAATTGGTTTGGACACTGAGTTTTCGAGTGATGGTCGACACAGACGATACGGATGATACAATAAAACACGTTTGAATTCATTCGCGTTTAAGCTTATTTATGCTGTTGCTCGATTGCGTGAGTGGAATTGATGAAACAATTCTTTCTCCTGCTGTTTCATCGTTAATAATTATAATGTAATCTTGATAAATTGGATCGATCGAAAAATTATGAAATATAACGTGGTGAAGGAAATTGTCGAAATTGTGTAACACTGAGATTGTATAGGATTTCTGTTCTGATTGAATTTGTTAGTAGTCGTTAGAAACTATAAATTAAAATTTTTATCAAATACTAGGTTTATTGTGAAGCGTCATAAAAATAACATTATACCTATTATAATTTATTCCTAATTTAAAGAAGAATTGCCTCCATCTTTACTTTGCATGCTATACAAATCTTTGACCAATTTCAGACATTAAAATAATCGCGTTTTCAATACAAATGGTAATTATTACACGTAGGAAAGTGTCAATAAATTTCTACGATAAAGAAGAATTGCCTCCATCTTTACTTTGCATACTATACAAATCTTTGACCAATTTCAGATATTAAAATAATCGCATTTTCAATACAAATGGTAATTATTACACGTAAGAAAGTGTCAATAAATTTCTACGATAAAGAAGAATTGCCTCCATCTTTACTTTGCATACTATACAAATCTTTGACCAATTTCAGATATTAAAATAATCGCATTTTCAATACAAATGGTAATTGTTACACGTAGGAAAGTATCAATAAATTATATATTAAATTATAGTATGTATCTTCGATCTATTTAACATAACGTAGTTTGACGAATATGATTGTTATAAATCGTTTAACTTCTTATGATGATTCCTATC
This sequence comes from Bombus cullumanus, assembly GCA_014737535.1. Lineage (NCBI taxonomy): Eukaryota > Metazoa > Arthropoda > Insecta > Hymenoptera > Apidae > Bombus > Bombus cullumanus. Next base: position 1,578,034 of record JACXIX010000018.1, read on the forward strand.
AATTTCTTCTAATTACTCGAACAATCTTTCTTGTTATTCCAATACGTCTTTTATGCACAAATGCTCACATGATAATTTATTATTTTTTCTCATTGATTTCTCCACTTAAACTTCCACTATAATTATCATTAGATGAAAAATATGAAAAGGACTTCGCGATCATAATATTCATTTTATCAAAGCGTATAGAGTGACCAGTCTCCATATTACAGTCGATTGTAACGACAAATTTTCTATTTAATTTTCTCAAGTCCCGATCAAGCACAATTATCCGTTCGAAATTTTGGAACGGTGTCGGAAAAATCCAGAAAACGAATACGACAGTTTCACTGTACGAGCATTTTATGAAGTACAAATATTTATAGCGTAACATGGATTTATAACATTGATCTATAACCCGACAATTCTATAAGGTACAGGTTTAAGGGAAAGGAAAAGATCTCACTTATGCGGCTCGATTTTCATAAAATATGTATACGCATGTATCGTAAAATTTGCCAAGACGTAACAATCGAGCGAAGCACCTAAAGGTAGATGCTTTTTCCTGTCCGCTTGTTACCAGGAAATACGTTCCAATTTTTACTATATACCGGTTCACTGGATCTATCTGTAGCGTTTCTAAGTTTCTCGTATCCCTGCGACTGCTTCGTCCTCCGGGGATGTTCCCTTTTTCACGCGAGATCGTGAAATCCCGCCCAATTCCCGAGAACAATTTTCTGCCTCGATATGTTCTCGTATACAAGACACGTGTGCTTTCTTTTACATGTGAACTCGATGTCTGCCACAGGCTGGGTAAACGTATGCGCGCGAACATGTTTGTCCGCGTCAACGGCACTGGAACGTAAGAAAGATTGCGTCGATAGGCAACGTGTTATCCCGATAGATCACATGGATATACGGTATCCAGTTGTTGCAGCGAGTTTCATCTGGTCGCAAACATCAAGCAAATTAGATTTACTCTGACGATCAAATTACATTAGACACTTGGGTATACTTGTGATTAGATTGCGGCTATTTGCGCAAATTCATATTTTTATGAACGTAACGAGGCAAATATAGAATCCAAATAGGCCTCTGTTTTATTCCTTATATATTGCAATTAACATCTCACTTGGAATATTTCGTATATTTTTGTACATTACATTATACGTTCTGTGCATTTTTGCGTATTTAACACTAGAACTACCGATAGTTAACACGAAGCTATTTCTACCAAAAGCAGTGAAAATGACTGGTCTTTAAAAGATACGTAATAATAGAATATTTTTATATTTATTGATTTATTACTTTCTTACAGAAGAAATTCCATGTTATGTAGTACATTTTTGGTATTATTAATCCATCTGGGATCTCTAAACGAGGGTTGACACATTTATAAAATTGCAGAACCAGTCATTTTGACTGGTGCGGTATTGCTAGTGTTACATCTAGCGATCTAGCAATCGATCCGGAATTTTCCTGATAACTCATATCATCATATCGAATGATATGCAGTAAAAATTTGAAAAACGTGTGGCAAGTTGTACAAAACGAGGAAACTGGTTAATTGGAGTTCGATAAACAGATTGCAACACACAATACACTTTGACAAGTACCAGTCATTTTTACTGTTATTGGTATAAATAGCCTTGATACGAAATTATTTTCAGTTTGAATACATAAAAAACAAAATAAAATTCATTATATTATTCTTTTAGTTATCGTTGCGAAAGTCATTACATCATTGCGGAAAAGAATATAACATGAAGTAGTAATTTTAAAATAAAATTGTAAAACCAATCAATTTGACTGGTGTGGTGGTTCTAGTGTTAAATTCCATACAAATGCATAGATATTCGCAGTCTATTTATGATTCAAAGCATATCAAAACGTTCCTGGTAAAGTTGAATTTTTCAGGGAATCGAATAATTCTTTTTTCTTTTGCAATTATTCAACAACCAGTTTTGCAGATTGCTAGCTAGTGAACGGAGAGATTTAAAGTTTATCGTACAGTTTGGTAAGCGTAGTAGGTTTTGCGTCGGTTCATTTTAAAATGCGAATAATTTTGTTGCCATAAGAGAGAAGGTAACTTGCTCCTTGAACTGTTTTAGAAATAAACAAAAGTTTTTGAATAAAATGTAACATTTTTCTTCAGCCTCTATTCTTATTCTCCACCATATCTTACAAGAAACCACCACTAAATCTTTCATGTTAGATTTCATTTTAAAGTTGCCAGTATTTGATGCTCCATTAATTAATTCTACTGTACCAATTTAAATACTTAAATTGTACGCTTTGAATTCAATTAATATAATTGCAATTAAAATAAATAAAAATAAATACAATTTTAATTTAATTAATTTAAATAACTAAAGTATACACTTTTAATTCTATTAATAATGGACGTTTCATAGTAACAATTTCAGTATACTGTAAACATCGTTAATAATCGATATGCGATGGATTGACAATTACAGCATTGTTATATATAACTGATATATAATATATAATTGTAGAGAGGGGGTATAATGATATCAAAGAATACGAATTACGTATAATTTACTTAGCTATTTATATTATTTTGACATTTGCTCGGCGACTGATTAAAACCGATCATCGCAATGATTCAATGTCGGGGAGTGTTTAGATCATCGACGCTCAGTCCGATGCGAGCATCGAAGGCAGACACAAGTCCTCGAGAAAGGTTTCCACGTTTTATCTCCTACATAAATTATTACAATAAAATAATACAACAATTGGATATACAGGGTGAATTATTAGTACTCACAAGCTGATAGATAATATGTTAATAATTTTTATTAATCTTAGTATTTAAAAACTGAATATAATAAGTATAAGGCACGATAAACATAACTGCGGATGTACAAAAAAATTATACGATAAAGAGAATAATTCAAATTTTTGTGGAAGATTGCACCATTGATAATGTAAACGCGTGGAGTGTATTTTACCTTTATCGTCACAAATTCTGTTCGTGACTGAAAATCGCGAGAAAATAACGAGACGAGAAAAGATTTAATTAGTCCGTAACACGTCCTTTACCTAGCTTGCATTATTTATTTTAATTCTACACAGTAGGAAACGATGCCATGTATCAAACAGTTAAATAGCTCGGTGTAGCCTTCGTTGCTTTTAATTAATAAATAATAAACGTTGAAATGGTCATATTTACCGTTATGTACTGAGCAAAACTACAAGTTACTTGGGACTAAATTTTATTTTACTAATATTTATTCTCCAGGTTCATGTAAACGTATTTCTTAAAGGTGGTAAAATTAATAAACAGCTGGGTACGTTGTTTGAGAATAATTTTTTAACGCGATGTTTAATTAAAATTCTCAAAACTATCGAACATTATTCGAAACGTGTTGTTTTCTTCTAAATCTAATGCGCTTTTTAAAGAGAAACAATAATATGGTTATATTTTTTGTATTGGCTGTTTCAAGTCATGGTACGACTACAAACTGCGATGGGAGCCGAAGGAGTACGGTGGTGTTCACATGTTACATGTGCCATCCGACCACATATGGCGGCCCGACATAGTCCTCTACAACAAGTGAGTCTGTCTGCTGTTTCTTTGTTCCATATTCTAATTACATCTTCTATAGTTTCACATTACATACTCTATACATATAGTAGTGGCACAGCATGCTGCCGAGAGATTGAAATCGACTGGGTGTTCATTTCTTCGACAAATCGACGCGTCATTTGCACTTTGATCGAAATCCCGAAATTTCCTGGCAAAATGAAGCACCGAGACCAGACAAGATCGAAAAAAGATCTTTTGTTATTGTAAAACGTCTACTATTTCCAAGCTCGTAAAGAACGAACAGGAAGAATATGAGAGTTTCTAATTATTCGACCTGAAGTCATCTTTTAATTAATATTTACCTAACATTTTGTTCGCAATGTAACGGGATACGAAATGAATTTAACTCGGTGGAAATTTCTCATCTCGCAAGGGACGAACATCAAACTCGAGAGATCAAAAGTTTCCGCAAAAAGATATTAACTGGCTAATACAGTGTACACTGTACACGTTCGTGCACACGTCAGGTTATGACAAATTAACGAAAGAAGAAATGAGCGTCCATTCGACTTAACAAGAGAGGTACCATCGTCGTGCATATTGCATTTCAAAGTAGTACAGTCTATTTGATGTCGGAGTGCATCTCATATCGCGACGTTGTTCCGAAAGTTACGGAAAAATGTGGGGTATCGTCGACTCGAAGATTGTCAAATTTAACTTCGAACTTTCCAGTGTGAACGACGAATGAGATTCATCAACGATTCTCATCCTATTTCGGCGTTACTGTTACGTGTACCATATCCGATGTTTGCCAGAGTTGCTGGTGTTCGCTAACTTAGAGCCGAGAGAACGAAATGTTACGATGTGCAAAATAAAAAAATACCTTTGATCCAATCGAATCTCGTTGATATCCGTATTATTCGTGTTTGCTCGCAGTGCATCGATAACGAAATTGCGGGATTAATACACTTGATCGAAAGCTTATTTATTTGAAATGCTGTTGCACGAAATGTCGCCGAGCATTCGTTGTTTCAGTTGTCTGAACATTTTATTATTAAAAAAAAAAAATAGGTGCTATTTTTCAAACTATGGGTAATTTTAAAGCAACATCGATAGATAACATTCGATACTATTCTTTAACACGTTGACTACCACGACACCCGTATTCGGGTGTCAGCAAAGTTTCTGCTCAGGCCGCGTAAACCATATTCGGGTGTCGCTTATTTTACTACTTGCGAAGGATCGTCGTAGATATTTGAAAAGATATTCGATAATAATTAAACTGTTGAATTGTTATAAAAGTAATACGAAAATGGTTTATTAAAAAAGTTATTTAGAATGTAAAACTTTAAAGCATTCTATAGATAGCTGAGGTTGGTCGGGACAATTTGGTCAATAAGTTGTCGTTTTCTTCAAATTCTTTTGTGCCTTTGTTCCATCCATTCGACGTCTTTTATTTGCATAACATAGTTTGCATGCGCGTTTAATGCTTCTTCCGGAATCATTTTTTCGAACGGCGATATTACGCTGACTCCGTCGAAGACAAGGATTTTCTGTATTTTCAGACAACCCTAATAATTTTGCAACTAATAATTGTCTAAATATTCTAATATTTATATTCTTCCTTGTTGCAATTTTGTAAACCGTCAAGGCGTTTACAACAGAAATTCCCAGAAGGAGTTGAATGCCAAGTTTTCTGTACCATTTGATTCCTTTTCTAATTGTGGTGGCATAAGAAACCATTTGGTCGGAATAATCTATACCACACTTTCCTTCATTATATTCAACAACAGCTAGTGGTTTTAACGTTGCGAACAAACGAAACGAGAGATCATTCTTGAGACCACCGTTTGAGCGATTCGCATTACTAAAATATCGATGGGAGCACCTGGCAGAGAACGCTTGGTACTGCTGCACGCGTGGCCTGACGGAGATTTCTTTGAAAACACGCGTGGCAGTCAATGTGTTAAGTTATTTAATCATGATTGATTCGTAGAAACTAGAAGTACAAAAATTTAATGCCTTTTCGGTATTCTAAAGATCTTCCGAAAATGTCCGTGATTCGATTCGCCTGAAATCTTGAAAGTAGATTCCTCGTAGTCGAAAACAGTGTTTAGGAGAAGGATTTTTAGCTATTCGAAAGTTAAGTCATTTTTTTAATTTTTCTAAACATAAGCCGAACCTCCTCTTATTTCCATTTCGTCCTTTTCTTATGTTTTGTGACTAAAATGAGTCTATTCGATTCAATATTTTCGAAATATCATGATATTGGTTTTTTGGGACGATCGTGTGGCTGTTGTATTTACACTTTGCGCCAACGTTTCGTAGACATTGCAGTCTACTTCTTCAGCGCAGCCCTGAAACTGAAGATTTCCCACTATCTTCATTTATACTGCGCGATGTTCCAGTCAGCTGATCAAACTGATGACTGAACTCGCAAGTATAATTGGAGACAACGGGGCCTGAAACTCTGAGCTTTAGGTTTGCCCTGAAGAAGTAGACTGCAATGTCTACGAAACGTTGACACGAGATGCAAGTGCAACAGCTAAACGATTGTTCCCGAAAAAACAGTATCGCAACGTCTCACCAAATTTTAGAAATAGTTTGCGAACAATTTTTAGATTTGTATTTAGTGTTTGTTATGGACCAATTAACTCTGAATTACGAAATATAATGTAAATATCATGCATTTGTGACTTAGAGTTATTCAAAAATTTGATCGCACGTACTCAGATTTTAAATGAAATTATCTTCACAGGGAACACACTAACAAAACTACGAACACCCAAATTATCTATCGAAACACTCATTGTACCATTCGTATCCGGAAATTGAATTGAAATGAGAAATGTAAACAGGTCCAGAACCGAAGCAAACTAAATAGCCGCCGCTTTTCTAACAACACTTGCTCGCTTGTGTCGATAACACGTTAACAAACGAGAGGCGGTTTGGCCTACGTTCAATTTTTTGAGTCAATGTATACCAGAAAACAACATCGCACATCGAAAAGCACAGGAAAAATGAAGAACTGTTAAGAAAGTGTCTCAACCTTCGAGTTGCCTAAAATCCTCTCTTTTTATCTAAAAGGAACCCATTTTCAAAGCTTCGCCTAAATCGAAACACGGACGAATTCACTTTGAAAAGAAGAGCCTGAACACCGTAGCAGCGAAAATTAATAAATAAACTAGACAAATTAGATGAAATTAATTTATTGTGACGCGACTCTCGGGACGCACGTGCTATTCGAATTAGCCGATGACAGAGCATATCTGTCAGACGCGTGAATCCATAAAGTTCTCGTACATATAGCGCTGTAGGGAAGGAACTGATTATCAGTGCAATATTGAAATACCCATATATATATATATATATATATATATATATATATATATATATATATATATATATATATAGATCATTATTTTCCCATTATCGGGACATTTATGTAGCTCGAAAACGCCGCTATTATGCAGCTATCATCGCTATCAGGCACTGACCCGATAATACGGATATCGTAGATTCGCGCAATTCGTTCACGCCACTGGCCTGAATCCGTCTACTCTGTGAACGGATGTCTCTCGGCGAACACCAAAACGATCGGTAAAGAAAGAAAAACGAGGAACGATAAATAAATTGAAACGGAAGGTGAATTAAGCCAGCACTGGTTCAGCAGTTCCGCAGTTTTCTTGCGCCCTAGTCCAGCACATATTTGCGTAACTTTTGCCCTGTTCGCTGATAAACGAGCCAGAGCCCAAACGAGCTTGTTTCACTCCTTTTCCCTCGGTTTTTGGCTCGTGTTCGACACTCACGGCGAGCTCTCGATGTAGTTACCGGATAGATTATTATTCATATCGCATGAAACATGGGCGCTGCGGCGAATGTTCGTGTAAATGGTTCTTGACAAACGGGCCGAGGTCACGAGAGAAACGTTTCCGCTCGTTCGACGCCGCGCGGAACTTCCGACGCTGCCGCGGATCTCCTTTGATTATACGCCGCAACGTTTACGTCGGTCTCCTCGAGATTCGAACGACTGCACGTCTACGGCTAATCACTGCTTTTTTAAGCTGCGTCTGGATTCGCCGATCGTTCAGATCAACGCGACACGAGACGTTAACATTTATCGTGGTTCCGAAACCCGCGCCGAATGATCGATGTCGTAAAATATATGCCGAAGAAACAGTCGCTTTTCGCGCGTCTATATCTTATCCGTAGCGAGTATCGATTCGATTGAAATTGCCACGATTAAACGCAACGGGCGTGTCGTAACTAATTTCAGTTTTGAATTCCATGTTCTTTTGTGTTATATTAAGTGTTGGTTTAATAAGGTGGGTATATGAAATTAAAATATCTAGGATAAGAACTGAGCAGGTGTTCGATATTTTGGCATTTTGAACGAGGTTGGATCGCATGGAAAATTAACGAATATGAAATGGGCCCTTATTTCGATCTGTTAATGAAGAAACGTTTTGAGAAACAGGAGCACATTCGATATTTCTGTGTTATGTGTATTAATAAAAAGTTTATGTATTTATCATTAGGAATACGCGAAGCAAAAATTATGAATACAAAGCTTGCTTTTCACTTTACGATAAATCATTTTAAAGCGAAATAATGTATCGTTTAAACTGAACTCAATCTTAGACACATTTATTTATCATTCAGTATCAAACATATACTTACTTTACTTACTATATGCTGAATTGCAAACGTACTTTGTACTTTTGTTACCTTCAATATTTTAGCTTCTATGTGTTATAACAATATGAAACAGTTATATGTATACTACAATGTTTTAGTTGTAACGTATTATTGAAGCTACTGAGAAATACTAAATTTTTATAATACTTCTGTAATGAATTTTTCATGGTTTATTAGTAGAATTAATATCGCATTACATATATGCCAGGCATGTTCTTGTGGAAGAATTTATTTCTAAGAAAGTTTATTCTATAGTAAGCATTTGTTTAAAAAAATGAAATTAACTTATTCTCTTCACAAGAGCAAAATTATGTACTTAAAAGATCGCGGTTGAGAATATATAAGAGTTTCTATCAGTATTGCAGTTTCATCTATTTCCAATATTATTTGCAATGTCATATGTTCTAAAAATTTTCCAATTTTGGTCTTTAATATATTTTTGTTGATTTATTAAGCATTCAATTTATTGTAGTACATATTGCATCAAGGATAATGACTTATTATTGGACGAAATGTTGATTACAATAGGAATATTAATTAATGCAACCGTACAAATACTTCTATCTGGATAATCAATTTAATTTAATTAATATTTCTCTGCATACTTACATTTATTACTGTAGGTATCTGAGTATAATAAACGGACATGTATTCAGGTCAATAATATATTTATTCTTTCTGTTAAATAACTCCTAACAGATTCTTGCAATTTGTGCTATAGGATATTTGGCAAGTTGTTTCAGCTGTTGAGGATATCGCGTGGATGTCAATCCCAATTGGTTTAGCACTATTACAAGAATATATTTATATTTGATCTTGCGTCAAAAGGATCTGAATTGCTCCTTTTTACCGTCTTTTAACTACACTGTCAGTGTTCAGTGTGTTGGCTAGCGCTTTTGGCTTGTTTATGACTCTTGACTTATATGTGATATTCGCTGAATTCTCTCCTTTATGGCGAAGATTTGAACATCTTCGCGTAGTTCTTTATTTCGTACGTATCAAAGTACGTCTATTGTTGTGTGAAGTACGATTGATCGCAAGGTTTCCACTTTGGCGGTATGACTTTCTGCAGCTGTGTCCATAATTGTTGGACGTCATACGTCCACATTGGTTTCATTATGCCTTTACAGATTAGTAGCCTGTTTTCTATATTTTGTTCCTGTGTACTTAGTTTGGTTAACCAGTACAATGCCTTTCCCTTTAATCCTCACTCGTTGTATTTTTTAATATGTAAGATTTTATAATATATAATTCTTTTTGTTTTATAATATATTTTAGTATTATTGTATTTATTATATTAATATATTATTAATATATAGAAGGTATTTTATAATATTTTATAATATATAGTTTTATAATATATCTTGGTGTTACATTATATTTATTCTATTAATATATTATTAATATATATAAGATATTTTAGAATATTTCATAACATATTTTTATGGTATAGAAATTTGTATAATATATTATATACTACATATAATATATAACATTTTATAATATATAGTTCTATAATATACCTTAGTATTACATTATATTTATTATTTATAAATACAAGATATTTTATAATATTTCACAACATATTTTTATGATACAGAAATTTTTATAATATATTATATACTACATATAATATATAATATTTTATAATATATAGTTTTATAATATATCTTGGTATTGCATTATATTCATTATATTAATATATTATTAACATATAGAAGATACTTTATAATATTTCATAACATATTTTTATAATATAGAAATATCATTTAATTGTACAGTTCAAACTGTACTATGAGTACTTTTGTCTATCACTGTATTCCGTGGCGGGCTGTGCTTCCCTCCTTAAATTCAACAGATTCCCTTTACTAACTTGATTTCTCGCGGTTCCATTAGTCTCTCGCTTATTCCACCTTTTTCTCTGGACGATCTCCTCCTTATTTCTAACTTGCAGTTGTTTCGTCTCTGCTCCACTCACTTCTGCTCGAGTCGCTCTCATTGCGCTCGTCCTTCTCTTCTCATCTCTTCTTTTTTTCGCCGTGACGTTCGTCGCCTACAAAGGCAGAGATTTATTGCGTCGCTGTGAAACGAGATTCATCGATTGATACCGGGTGAAAAAATGAATGGGAAACGCGAAAAGTGAAATCGTTAACTAGAACACCTGATAAATATCTAGACTTATTGGCCTGTAGAGGGTCGACGTGGTTAAAATCAAAGCGGCTTAAAAAGACAGCTAAGCCTTTCAAAAACGTGAATATGGCGGAATAAAAAAAATATTGCAGAGGGATTGGAAATATCTCTTTTGCCTTTTGATTATATTTTTTTTTAATCCAATATATAGTATTCTAGAGTATTAAATTACTTTGGTTACGAATATATATATAAACTGAATGTTCGGATATTAAAATGGAATTACATATCGATTGTTACATTTATTACAAATATCCTATATCTCGAAAAATTATCTGAGAAAATGACAAATTAAGAATTTTTTTCTATAATTATAATATATAAATATTAGCTTCAATAAAATTTGTACGTGTAAAGCGTGTATTTCGTGTGCGTAATTAATTAACATTAAACTTTTAAGGTTACTGCATAACGAAAGGTTTTTCTGTTTAAACTAACGAAGCAGCTTTTTACAATAAACTTTTACGTAAAGAATATACGTTTTATATATTTATATTTAATATATTTATTTAATACATCTTTTTAATGGTTATAAGATAGCATAGTTTTTGATGACGTTCGTCTTATCGTTATCCTTTTACATGAAAGAAGAAAATGATAAAGATGAACTATAGTGAAATGATGAATATCAAAATATTACTGTGATTTATCATTTACTGTGGCTGTCATTTTGTACCATGAACGATCAAGTATAAGTATAATATTCGCCATAATATGTCATATCCTAAAATAATATATCAATATAATAATACAGTTTTTAAAATGATTAAGTAGCTGCTTAATTAACCAATTTTTCAGATCTTAAGGTTTTAAATAAGATGCAAAATCAGATATAAAGGAACCGTTATAAATATTCATCTCTTATCTTCATCGATGGAACACTGCAAAAGTTACAATATTTTAATTAAATATCACGCGAAAAATATTTTTAATTCCTTGTCGTTAGGTTACTATGTTAAAGTAATCATATCATGTACGTGAAAGATAAATTAAATAAACTAACACGTCTCGTGAATGGCCATTTAATCATGGCCATCGTTAATCATGTCAATTAAAAAATCGCATTGTCAAAAGAGTGACGTTTCTTCTTTAATCGTTAATGAAAATTGATCATCGACCAATGTACAGATTAATATTTGAAACTCAAAATGTTTTGAAACAACGCACGCTGTGATTGCATCACAGGAAAAAATAATCGGATTTTCCGGAAAAAAATTTTACCATCGGGAACGAAACGAATATGTATATTGTACATTGCAAAACGTTTATTTACAAGTCACCCATCGTGTAAAAATAACATACTTATCAGTGTATCTGACCTATAAGAGAATATGACCCAGCACGAATCGTCGATTTTAGCAAAACTTACGTACGACATATTTCTGGAAAAAATATCTGACGCGTATTTTCCTAGAAGCTGACATTCCTATTGAGGGGGTGAAAATAGGTCCAAAGTTAGGGGTTGGAAACATACTTCACAGAATATGTCGGAAATTATGAGGTTGAGAAAAATGGTTGAAGTGTAAAAATGCTGGTCCTTAAACGAGGAATTTAGCTACGTAAATGACATTTAAAGAGGATCATCTATTTAAAAAATATATTAAAAATTAGCGCATTTTTATCGATCTCTGTTTTAAAGCGTTGATCTATTTTCGTGAAAATTTACATCCACAATATAAACTTCAAACAATCCTAAAAAAATATGGATAAATTACAATCTCTATTTTCAGTATTATAACAAAAATTACTCTTCTTGTTATTTTCATTCGTTCTATATACACGAAGTCGTATGAATGAGATAAATAAAAACTGTAAAATTTCTAACAATTTTTCATCTTCTAAATGATTGTGACGCATCACGTTGCATCTGTTGTTCCCCCGTCAGATCTTAAGATCGCCAGAACGAAGAACACATTTTAAGCGATTCGCTTAGCGAGCGAGTAACATCCGTTTCTTGACACGATAAAATAAGCCAAGCGGCGGCGTAATTGCTGTTATATGGAAAACGCAAGTTCTCATTTCCGAAAATCACGGAGCTGCGAAGTTCAAAGGCGCGACTCCGCTTTAATTAAAGCGTAAAGACAGTGGGCAATCGCATTTGTTCACGATGGATGCGCAACTATGTAAAACACATTCTGCACGAAAGCTGTGTAGCACTTGCCCGTAGGAACGATGGCATAAACGACTCGACCAATCTGTCGTAACAGGTCGCCTCCTCGAAATCGATGTTCCGTTAAATGGAATAGCAGCTCGAGAAGCATTCGTAAAGGTCGCTCGTATATGCATGGCTGATACGGTGAACCGTATCAGAAAACATTGCTGCCTATCAGTGCTATACCAAACGCGTGGCAAGCTAAACCGCCGTGTATTAACGTAATTTAATTCGCTGGCGTAACGCGAGTTATGCACATCACCGCGTACATATTGATACCGTTCGTATATTGTATGTTTTTGAATATATTTTAATTTGCATAATGTATAAATTCACGTATAAAGGTAACAAATTATAATTTGTATAATCCAGAGTCGATCGTTGTGCATTGAAATTGTAAATTTGAAATTCGCCGAGCGAATACACGCGCATGCAGCAAGAGAGAAAAATATTCATACAGTTGGTTTATTGCGGAAATAAAGAACAAGATATATCAGGCACTGTAATATGTTACGTTAGATACGTTCAAATATAATGTATCACTGTAAGTATACACTGGCTCACGAAAGTATTTGAACATTTATCATGGGAAACTTTATGTTCATATTGTGTTTGGTATGTAAAACATTTTGAAAATTGCTTGGCATTGCAATGAGACACGATCGTCGTAACTATGTTGGTTACATTCGAAACAAATCTGGAAGTTTATACAGAAATTACAAGATATTCACTGTAAATATATATAAGGTTCAAATTTCGATTTATTCAGGGATCGATTCTGAAGTCTGAAAATCGAGTTTATTGTGACAATATTTAAATAAAATACAGGAGTAAATAACAATTAATAATTAACAACGATTAATAACAGTAATGATTAAATAAACAATCGATTAATAACAGTAAACAATAAATAATGAATTTTGTGTAGTATCTACCTGAAAATCGAGAATCGATTTTCAACGTCCTGAGCTACCTCTCTTTCTTCGTCAATTTTCAATGTTTTAAATAATTACTCTTTCTTCTATGGTCTTGTCTATCTCTGATGTTGCTCTCTGTCCGTCCGTTTGGAAACGTGTGTCTCTCGAAAATGGCTGTCCGTAAAACAAAGAAAGTCGTTCTGTTCGTGAAACAAAAGAAAGTCATGCTGTCCGTGTTTGAAACTCCTAGGGAGTTTTACATATATATTTAGTATAAAAACTAGTATACGCGAGTAGCCATTTTATGTCTTTGTTATGCGTTATAAAACATTTCGCAAATTCTTTAGTACTATGACGAGATACTACAAATTTGAAACAGATCTGTCAGTTTATATTATAGAAACTACAAGATACTGCAAACATATATGTAAAAGAAATTAGTATAACAACTACGAGTACGAGTAGCCATTTTAAACATATGATAAGTGTTAAAGATGGTCCCGTTGGATATCGAGGCTTGTTAAATAAAATGTTGTTGCATAAAATATATAAAATACTTGCACTAAATGTCTTGTTGCTTCTATGTTGATTTTCATATTTGTTCCAAACTTTACCAATATAATGGCCATAGTCAAGCCTCGTAACAACGCTAATGAAATTCCAAAATGTTTCATATGACATAATATATTCGTAAAAGGTGTTAACTGAAAACATAATTCACGTGAATCGGTATTATCGTGTAATATTAAATTGCCTTTGAACGCATTGTCTCCGCCGAGTCACATTCTACCACACTAACAGGAATTATAGTTGCCATTCAATAAAGCCAAACTGTAGTCTCGTAACAAAGTCTGGCGTTTGAAACTTGACTTTAGTTTCAATTTCACTATCTGACAATGAGAATTATTAGATGTCAGTTACGTATAATATTTCAATTATATCATCCGACACAATGTTACAACGGCGAATAACTTTTCCTTACGTTGATACGTGGAAAATACAATAGCCAGGTAAGACATTAACGTTAACTACGTTTCATGGTCTATAGTTTATTCGATATATCAAAAATATAAAGATTGGTATTGTAAAAATATTTTGTAAGAATTATTAATTAACGAAATAATACGTCAGAGATATCTTTTACCAGCACGACGCGTCCAACGCGTGAAAAATATTTTCTCAACACCGCGCTTCTTTTATTTGTGTTTCCATTGTTTGTTTCGTTCCAATAAATCGAAGTTTTGAAAAGCGCAATATTTCTCAGACGATAGAAGAATATTATAAAAGCAATAAATTCTAACTGGTTTCTTTCAAAATTCCACGCTTGCCTGACACATATTTCCCACTTTTTTTGTATCAATTTCGTTCGAGCTTTTGTCGGGAATCATTTCGTTCCATCTTCTTCTTTTTTTACTTGTTTGTGTTTTTATTTTCTTACACTTACTTTATTTTCATTTAAATATCATATCGACTAATTGTTTAAGGCAGATAGATTTTGCTTCGTTTACTGAACTAAATTTGCCAACAGATAACAATTAAATTTTAATTAAGGTATAATAGTAATATATTGTACAGAGAGAATCTATATTACAGTGGAAGATAATTTGA
Source organism: Bombus cullumanus (assembly GCA_014737535.1). Taxonomy (NCBI): domain Eukaryota; kingdom Metazoa; phylum Arthropoda; class Insecta; order Hymenoptera; family Apidae; genus Bombus; species Bombus cullumanus. Next base: position 1,593,128 of record JACXIX010000018.1, read on the forward strand.
CATTTGCAATTTCATTGCGACTGTTGTGATTATAGACACGGTTGATACTCATAAACAGTATCGATATACTAAATTTAATTATCAGTATCCATAATGTATTTATTGTTATATACATATAATGTAATTCTATGGCAGGGACAAATAGCGAGAATTTCGTGAATTTAATATATCATTATAACTGTCTAATAGAGAGAGAGAGAGAGAGAGAGAGAGAGAGAGAGAGATGCCAATGGAAATGTCCCATTAAAACAATATGATAAGCATCAGTAGTAGAGATAGATATATGAGCACTCGACAAGTAGAATACTGATTGTTAGGCCAGACGTGTGACAGAGAGCAAGAAGCAATTACGATATGTCAGTTTCGAAAACGTAAAGCTCGTTCTCTGCGATCTAATATCGTAAAACTTCATGTTCTTTATAAATAAACACGTGTAGATGTTATTGTAAATATAACGTTAAACATAATTTATAAGATCGTATAAATTTCAAAAACGCAATATGTAAGTTGCTTCTGATATCGTATTTAAAAAATCAGTTAAACAGTTAAAAAAATAGAAGATTGTTAAGAACAAGAATTGAAAACCTAAGCTTTGTCATAGGATATTTAATAACAAACTTACTAAACTGGTATTATAGTAAGAAAAAATTAAATGAAAATGTTGAATATGATATTTAATATTGTTTACTGTGAATCCAACTTTTGCGAATTATGCAAATTCGTTGCCAATATTGGAGCAATGAAATTAATTCGTGTGTAATAGGATTGCAGAATTAAATATGTAATATTATTACTGGCATTCAAACAATGGATTCACATTCAATTCCATAATTAGTAACCTCTACCTCAAATATTTAGCTACAGTTGATGTAGAATATCATTTATTTCTAATTATTTACAATTAAATTTGTAAATAGAAACCACAAAAACTAAAAAGAAAACTGAACGAATAAAACACAGGAACTTTTCACTTATCACGGATAAACTCGAAAGATACAATCTTCCGTACTTGAAAGACAGAAATTTTTATTCTTTATTTCCATTTGGCTCAGTAATTTCGTTACTTGGATAAATAATTACGAAATGAATCTCATCCAGGCTATTCATCCTGTTGCTTGATAATCATCGTTGTCTCGTGACTTTATACAAGAAAAAAATCGATCATCATTAGACTGCAGATTTTTATGCAAATTCGTATTTTCGTGAACTCAGTTAGAAAAATACAACCAAAATTTGTTTTATTTATTTAGGTATTATAAAAGGTATTGTATGTTGATTATTTTATATATTTGTATATATATGTATTATATATGTTTGCATATTATTTGCAATCTATGCATTTTTGTATCTCGTAATTGCATAAATATAAAATTAATATAAATATAAAGTAAAATAAAATAATAGATATAAAATAAATATAAATAAATATATATTAAATATATATAATTATTATGTATATATTTATTATGTATATAATACATATATATTTGTATATATATGTATTATATATGTTTGCATATTATTTGCAATCTATGCATTTTTGTATCTCGTAATTGCATAAATATAAAATTAATATAAATATAAAGTAAAGTAAAATAATAGGTATAAAATAAATATAAATAAATGTATATTAAATATATATAATTATTATGTTTATTTTAATTATTAAATATATATGTATTTATATGTTTATATAATAATGATCGATTTCTTTCTTGTATAAAGTCACAAGACAACAATGATTGTCAAGCAACAGGATGAATAGCCTTGAGGAGATTCATCTCGTAATTACTTACCCAATATATATATCAACAGGAAGTAAAACAATAGTTACCCTATCCTGACAAATCTAAGTTGAAACATTTCAGAAATCTACAGTGGATATTATGAAGATTTAATGTCGTATTTTCACGAATCACTTACGAAGTAATCGGACTTGTTATTTTCATTTACAAAAATTTAATTTAAATCTATTCCAAATAATACTGAATACCTCAAAACAAATTTAAATTGTCACTCAACATTTCTCAGTAGAATCAGGGCAGGTACTGTAAATTTGTTTATTTTTCTAGGCTCATAGAGTAACACGAACTTTCCCAATCATCATTACGTTAAATATATTAAACCTACTATAAAACCTATTATATAAATATATTAAATATATTAAACCTGTTAAATTATTATGTTAAGTATGTTAAATATATTATGTATGTATTAAGGATCATCAAGATGTAAAATTCAACGCGCAAAAGAGTAAATAAAATCGAAACACAGTCACGGCCATGGACAGTAATTAACGTGCTTAAAACAAAATAATAGACGTTGTGTTTGATGAAACGCTGTATAGGTAACCGGTTGGAAGACAGAGATGTAGTAGGACAGCATTATTACGCGGAGAGATCAACGAGGATGGAAGAGCACTCTGCCTCGCGACAAACCCGAGAATCCCTTGCCTCGGATTGACGGTACGTGCCGGTGCCAGGCGCACGTACGAAATGCGAGATAACACGCCCACGCATCGCCAACTGCATACGGAAATGCACACAGGTTCACTTGACCGCTCAAAGGTCATTCTGGAACGCTTATATATCGATTAAGGGCCAACTGACCTGAATATTCGACTGCATGGTCGCGTACCACTGAATCGCGTTCCAACGAATAATGTGCCACATTGATCATCGACGTCTTTGAATTCGTTGATTTACCACTCGACTTTGTTCCCGTTGATCCTATTTCTCCTCCGTAAGAAACGAACAACTAGCAAATTAGAGAGGAAAATTGTTCTCTCACGGAATCAACGTTTTGTATGACGGTGTTTGTTCGTGGTTGAAACAGTCGTTTTTATTTTAATATTTGTCGAGAAAATATGATGTTTAACACGTTCACGCCGGCGCAACTATCTGTGTTTCTCCTTTATAATAAGTTTATAATGTTGAATTATTATATTTTTAAATAAATCCTACTTTTTTTCAATTAATATACGTTAAATTTCCATTATTTAAATTTCCAATTATATGGCAATTGTTTTTGGTAACGAACTATATTTTTGTTGGTAGGCACCGTCTGGTGGAAGATTCAAGTGTGAGCCACCGGTGGTGCACGCCGGCATGAACGTGTTAAGAAGCAGAGATTCGCTAGTTTCTTAATCCCAACACGTTGCTTTTTAGTTTTATTTTATAAGTAATTTACATTTTGTTCGCGAGAACTCTCGATAAATTGTTGTAGCGAGTTGGAATAATAGTTTGTGGACCTATCGCCAGTAGTTTATGCCTCGGAGTTAAATGCGTTTGTTCTTAGATTATCGAGTGTCTTACTATCACAGTTAATCACAGGGATGTTTCTTGCTCTGTCTCCTCTGGATAAAAGCGAAATGTTAGTTGTTTTTGTTAGTAGATTTCAGTAGTTTCCTAATCTCTTTTTCTATCTCCCAGCAAAACGTGTTATTATATTTTCAGCTGATTCTACCACAAGATCTTTTCCGAGATCCTCGTTTCCAATGCGCTGTAGATCATCAACACATTTACTGATTGTAGCGTTTCTATTTTTCTAACGTTACTCGTTGCTGCTACATCTCAAAGTTCGACCCCATTCAAATAAGTTTAATAAACGCACTGTTGATGAGAGACGTTTGAGTAGGCGTTTTTCATTTTTCAAGCGCCGAAGCTACGCGAGGATTGTTATTTGTCTGCACTGTCGTCGTGTTCGTTGTTCGTTTAAAAAATTTCTGGTGAAATATTTATAATTCGTACCTCGTTAAAGGAATTTGCTTCGCTTTTAATAGACGCATGTATATTTCACGTATTTCCTAAATAAATGCGCGGCTACCTAGGCTCGATCCATTTCACAGTATATCGTAATATTAAACGAAGGTTGTGAAAGAGAAGATGCGAATCGATAAGAAACTGATCAGAAACTGAGTCCATCGGGAAATCCAACGGTTGTCCGCAATCGGGCCTGGACGGTAGATGCAATTTTGGAACATAGCATCGTCGGAGTAAACAAAATATAAAAGTGTCCTCCCACGTATGAGATACTTTTACACGTACCAAATGACGCATTGAGAATCGTGTGTGGATGAATGGGAGTGATTTGCCCGTTATTTTGTCACAATTAAATTTATCTTCGCTTGCCATTAACAGTTGTAATAAATTATTATTATGGCCAAAATACTCTATTTTATTGGATATCTTGTTGAGATACTTCCTTTGCCATAAATTGACGAAAAAAGATATACAAGAGAAAATTAACCTTCTTATTGGAGTGTCGGAAAACATGTTTTATTTCTCCTCTTCTCTTTCATATTACTAGTCAATGAGTGTAATATTTATTCGAAAATATATAAAACATGTTTTTAATTTACATACTAACGTATAGCTAATATATGTAAACATATTGTATAACAATAAAATATAAAGAAGTAGGATATCAAATTGATAGGTTTATAGGTGGCTTATGTCATAGTATAATCGCGAAAACGTACACAAGGTACGATCATTCATTTTTTTTTATTCTGATAGTGAATTTTCTTATTAAAATAAGATTTAAAATTTAGATAGATATATGTGTATAGATTTAATGTGTCTATTAACATTTAAGAATATTTTCTATTTATTTGTAAACTTGATTCTAATAATTAATCAAATTATTGTATAAATAAATTACAGTAGGTTTTTTAGAAAATCAAAACGAAAATGTATTCTTATATTTGTTATATCGTATATTTATATACATTAAATGTGTAAATGTAAAGGGAATAAAATTTGCAATTTTGCAAAACATACGCGCATTAAAGAACGAGAGAAACAGAATATATCGTGCTACATTGCCTTGAATATTTTATTTATACATTTACGAGAAGAAAAAATAATCCATTATTCTACTTTCCTATTTTGGATTAAATATGAAATGACAAGATAAAATGAGATAGAAAATAAAACAGTAGAAAATGAAAATAAAGATAGAATTTCTTCGTCATTAAAATCCAAATAGTCTGTTAATTCGCTACATGTTTAATTGTCTCACTATTCATTACATATAAATCGCAGGAAATATTCGTAAAAGTGCAGTGCAATTTATCCGATTGCTTCTACGTTTCTAGCGTATTATTCGCGTAGCAATGTCCGTAACACTTTTTTCATTTCAACGATACGAACGCGCCTTCCGCAGATATTTAATATTTGTTTCCGTGATAACTGACCTACTTTTTCCCATAGACGCAGCAGCTTTCTTTAAGATTGCTATCTCGTATCCGGACTCTTTACTTTTGTTATGAATATGGGATTTTCGCGAATTTGCCAGTTCACGGAGACAGGCGTCGCCTTGAAACGCGGACACGCTTTATCCCGTTTATTAATTTTTCATGCGTCGCTGGCAGCAACATCGATTGTTCGACAAAAATAGGAGAAAACAAACTCGCTAGACCGATATACCTTTTAATTAAGATTTTCCTATCCCACTTTTCCTTTTCCCTTTCGCTTCACGGCGACTGTTGGCCGACTCGGAAATGGAAGGCGCTCACACCGAAACCAACACCGAGATCGCTATAAGGATTTGCTTTTTTCCCCCCAAGTGCTTCCTGAATTCTGAAGAAGGCAATCGAGTTTCCCCGAGAACCTTCTTAGGCGCTTAACTTTAACTTAATCTTCTGCAGTTAATTCAAATCCTACGGGGATCCTCTTACTTCGGATAATCTGATCCAGGACTAATAATAAGACCTTCGATCTATATAAATAATTGACTGGAAACATCATTCTTACGCAATTCTCGTAATTGATGTTGTAGGTAGATACGTGATTAGTATTTTTCTATTAACATGATATATCGGAATGAAAATTGTTTTATTGTATGAAGAACATTTAACAAGCCACAAAGTATTTGCTAATAATACGTTCACGATACTTCTACAAAATTTAGATGAATTAACATTGTCAACGAACTGGAACTTTAACAAAATTCTTGTTTGCAAACTATCTGTTACCTTCGAAGGTAGTTTTTGGATACCTACGATAAGTACTATGTACCTACTGTCATTTATTTATATGTCGGATTATCGTTAGAATTGAGGGCGCGTAACAATTCTTCATTCGAATTAGCCATCGTTTCGTACAACAGAAATTATATTTACAGGTATAAATATGACTTTTTACAAAGTTTGACGAATAACCGTGGTGTTTAGACACGCGAGATGCTATTGACAATGTTCTTGGGTTCAATAACGAATCCACGGTCAACGGGATAACTCCTTGCTAAACGTAGAATACTTTGAAGCACAAGATACGTTTGCTGGGACGCTCGGTATAAACTGCTCGATATGTAACTTTCCAAGGCGATCGCACGAATAATAGACCGATGAACATTTTTCTCTCTTTACGATTGCGTTCGTTTGTTATATACTGCTTAGAAGCATCGAGAAAGTTCCAATCGCCGTTGCTAGGCAGTTTCTGCCTGGAGTTTGATTATTAATACAACGTGTGTCCCACTATATTGACATCTACGAGGCAAAATTACACGTGGCTAGGCGCGTTCTCGAGGCCTTATGCCGCCACAACCACATTTCTAGGGAGAACCATACTACCACTCCACACCTCCGTCAGGCAAAACGTTCATCCCGTGACCGTGGCTACGTTCGGCGACCAGTTGTGTCACCTCGAGCCCGATCCCACTATCACAAATCTCGAACAAGTACAATCGGATTGAATGACAACAATTGCTTAATTACGGCTATGATAGAATCTAGGCTAACACACCGTAGGCTACTACACCGTAATATTATACTGTATATCTACACTTTTTCTTATCAACGTTATCTAACTGACGTTATCAGAAATTTATTTGTCCACATAATTTATATTACTTTAATTATTTCAAAAAACTGAGTAACGTGTCGTCCCTCAGACGATCCCCGTGGCAGTAAACGTGTTAATTTAATACAAATTGGTCTGCTTGCCACGTACTGTATCGCTCTGTGGTAAATTGTGAGAAGCAATTGGTTCGCTCGATGCGACTGAATCGGTGGATAATTTCAACTTGGACAATACTCCTATGATCTTGTGTCTCGAGTATTCCACCCACCTTGATAACTGGGAGATTGGCAAGGTGGTGGTGCAGATCAACTAGATGCAGAGACTAGATGCAAAGCATCATGATTTGCTCGTGTGTCGTGCCGTAAGTTCACGACACATCTATCGTTACGCCAAATGACACCGGTTCATATAGCACACAGAGATTTCGACTTTCTACGTTTATTACGTAATTTCTAAGCCCTGGTTCCTACGTCTTGATTTGCATAATCAAACGCTCGTATTTCATGACTATTAGACGCGGTCAAGGAGAACATTCTCATTAAGGGGGAATGTTCGTATAATATAAAAGCAAATGATTTGGAAATTCTTTTTTTAGATTAACTACTCGTTAGACTACTACAGCCTTTTGGAACGTAAATATAACCTTCAAGTACAAATGTGATTTCTTTTATTTCAATTCTTCTTGTTGTTTATTGATTTTTTAAACAATCTCAGCGTAAATTATTTAATTTTAAGAAAATTTCTTAACTTTCATTCGATCATTGTGACAGATGGTATACTGTACGCCGACAATGGTTACATTGTCAAAGACGATCGAAACACTTGCATAATATGCAATGAACAATAAGAAATGAAATAGAAAAATTATGTTCGTATTTCCAGATTGTCTATAAACATTCCAAAAAGGCCCAGTCTCATTTACCCGGTAGTTAGTCTCGTGAAAAGAATTCGTAGAAACCATTTGCTTCCATTGTTATCACACGAGAATCTCTCCTTTAGATTTTCCATAACAACCGCGAAGTTGTTTTCGCAGGATTTTGAGGCCATAACAGCTAATATTAGGTTGTCCGAAAAGTTTCTTTCGTTTTATGAGGAAATGATAGACGCACATCGTTTTTCGTTTTATATTATTTTGTCGAGCTACGTACGATCCATTTTGTTCTGTTAAGATAAACACCGCGATATTTCACAGACTTGGTTTCACCTTTGTATGAAGGTACACTGTTGTAAAAAACACGTTTGCGAAAGAAAGACACTTTTCGGACAACCTAATAATTACATTGATCGTAAACCTATACTTATTACATAGTAACCATAAGTCTATTATCGTTCCCTTCAAATTTTTTTATAGTTAGCTTTAAACATCCTCTATTTATATAACTTTGTTAGTTGATCACATCCATATCATTTACCATATACCACAAAATTTACATAGGTATATGTGCATACATTTAATGTGTCTATTAATATTTAATAATATTTTCTGTTTATTTTATGTCTGTTTGAACTTGATTCTAACAATTAATCAAATTACTGTATATGTCGGAGATGAAAGGACACCGAAGCTTTTCCTTTGAAATTTTGGGAAAATGTTCTAATATTAAGCGTAGTTTAATACGAATGAAACAGGAAAGTAATCATCTGTCGATACCTGTGTTTTCATAGAAATTCTCATGAAAATCAATACTTTATATACGTTGAAACTTATAGTTTAATAATTTATAATAACAAGTAGAAAAATATTTGTAAATTCTATTAATTGTATTGCGAAGAATTTGATATCTTTTCTTTTCTACAATATAGAACCTAAAAATGATCGAATCTGCTTTACAGCATCATAAATGTTGAAGTAATTACTTCAAGAAAATGCTCTGCAAATGCTCTGATAAGATAATTTAACACATATGATTTTATGAATTTTATTTTTGTTTGCAATTTTGATGTAACTGCAAATACATACTGGTTTGCTTAAATAATTGAAAGAGCCTGAAATGTATCTAAATAACAACTCAAATATCGCCTTATGAAACCATTTTATTAATTGCTAAAACGATCTTCAAATTGGATAATAGAGATCTCATTCCTTTACAGATAAACTGTCAAACATATCAAATATACTGTCAATTAGTTCCATACAGTCTAACTGTTCTTTTCTTATCTCAGAAATCAAGTACATGCTCTTGCTATCTATCTATTCCTGAATATTTTAAAGATATCTGTCGAAGTAATTACTTTAAGAAAAGCTCTGCACCTTTTCTTTTGTATACCCGTGACCTGGACACCGCTGTTGCGTAGAAAATAGAATTTAGTGGAGCAAAAAAACTAAAAACAAGGAGAGGTCCATATTATTGTGCCTTTGAATATGAATGTTGTTTTGGATTACGAGGTCTACAAAGAAAGAGCTATAAGTAGATTTCTGTTGCTGTTTCTTGTAACCTTCAGCTAGAGCTACACACCAAGGTTAACTTTTTGGTAATGTCCTTTGCTATAAATGTATGAACGTGCTTCCTATCATATTCTATTTTAATGTAGCACTGAGAGAGTGAGGATCTGGATCAGCATACACAATACCTGTACTTATACCTATACTTATTTCAATATATTTTTCTATTGCAAATTCACCCACTTGTTTCTCTATCAGTCAACCTCAACAATAAACGTAGAACACTTTCCAAATTTCTATTCAACTAATAATTATAATCTAAATCCAGTTGAATTTGATGTAAGATATTTTCTTATTGATATGCTGCCACTGCATATCCTCATTGATGATTCTGTTTGGTCTATTGCACTTGTATCCACTATTCCACGAGAATTAGTTGTGGCATGTTATTAGAGCGCTAATGGGAGACGAAAATTGTATTACAACAACAGCCCAAGTCGTGTTTCAATCCTGCTATGATGATCGCGATCCTGGTCATCGTTTCATATTTCAATCATAGTCTGATCTTATCAATCGAGAAGAATTTCTAATGTTTTAAGAAGATTGTTCGGGGATTATCCGCTGTATTGAACACAAGTCTCCCGTGTGCTTGCTGACTCCGAGTCAGCTTGTAAAAGCTAGCTAATCGACTGATAACAGTAGTATCAATTAGACCAAACAAACGCATTGTATCGAGCGGTACCGAGTGATTGTATCAGGTTGTAACAGACGTAGGTTCGGTTGAATTTCTCAATATTTTTCTTTATTTGATCAAACTTTTCTACGTTACAATCCAATGTACAAACTACCTAATCGAACCTGTGCAATTAATTTTATTGTTCTTCTTCCTCGATCGCTGCCTCCAAGTTTCTCCAACTTCTGTCAAGCTGCATCGACCAAAGATGTTTAATGGACGAGGTCCTAAGCAACTGATGCGTATATTTTAATAAGTAATTTATATTTTTAATTAACAACTTTCGCCTGTATCTCGAGAACGAAGGCAATCATCGAAACGAGACAAAAGGGAAATGATAGTCCGATTCGCTAGCTACGAAAAACCGTATTCGTCTTTCAACATAATCGCCGTTGACTTCGATGCACCTTTGCCAAAGCGTGACAAGTTTCCTTGTTGGAAGTAGCTGCTTCAAGAAAAACTCTACATCTTTATTTATGTATATCAGTGACCTGCAGACTGCTATTCTAAATTAGGAGAGGTGCATATTATGAGGAGGAGGTTCTCTTGAATATACATTATGTTTTGGAGGTCAATTTGGCATTTGCAAGGTCTAGGAACAAAGAAACTAATAAACAGATTTCTATTTATGTTCCTTGTAGCCCCTTAGCTAAAGCTCTAAGCTTAACTTCTTTGGTAATGTCCTTTTGCTACAAATATATGAATGTGTATAACATTGTCTTATAACACTAAGAGAGTAAGGATGTGGATCAGCATAAACTCATACTTATGCCTTTATTTATTTCAATATATTTTTCTATTACAAATTCATCGACTCGTTCTTCTATCAGTCAACCCCAACATTTCTCATTGCGTCAATGCAGGATCCCGTCAGCCTACTCTCGACAAAGCAAGTCACTGCTATCTTCACTTCGTCGTCCAACTGGAAACGAATATCCTCGAGTGTCCTTTTCAATTCTGCGAAGAAATGGAAATCATTGAATCTCGGAATTTCAGTCTCGCAAAGGACTTCGAGCGCTGTGCGTGCGGCCGAGCGTTGCGCTGCGACAGTGTCGTCTCGGTTGAGTTCCGAACCTGACGTACGCGTCTTCTCAAATGCTTCGTGCTTTTCACGTCACGGCATACTTTGCCAGTAAAATGACTACGAATTTCCGCAGGCGTGTAACGTTTCCTCCTGTTAAAAACTTCCTCTCATTGTACGTTGCTTGAATCTCGTTCACATCCCACCCATACTCAACCTCGCTCTAAACGATACCGTTCGCGATTGCGTTAAATAAACTCATTGATAAACTAAATGTGAACTTATTTATAAAGGACGAATGTAGCTGTAAAACGAGTGTCCATGCAGAGGTGTATCTCGTTTCGTTTTGGAGACAGACGAGGCACGTTCATTACCGACGCTCGCATAATTGCGATCGTGAATAAGAATTGGAAAAACTTGTAATTTTTAAAATTCATTTGCAAGATTCCACTCGTTTCATTAGCCAACTTGTTGCTATAACGTAAGAGAATTTATTAATACTATTAATCACGACCAGCCTACAATTTGTAAAGTTATAAAGTTGCACTAATAACAATTGCAATAAATTAATCATGTAAGAAGGTATCATGTAATCATTCCAATAAGAATCTTTTCATATTCCGCTCAAAGAATTGGAAAGACGAAATTGGGTGGAAAATGAGCGAAAGATCATAGCATACGTTGAAGCTCTACTTGAGTATTCAGTGGAAAACGTGTGAAACAGCGCGTCTTTACAGATGTAGATAGCAATGATTCGCTAATGATTCGGGTGGAGATTGGAGGTATCACTTAACGACGTAGCAATTTGTCGCGAGAATAATGATACGTTGCCGATACAAGGCAACACTGGCCAGCTGAAATGGCTTACGTAGGTCACCCTAAATAACCAAACGTAATTACAGTTGCCGAATTAATAGATAGCAGCAACACGGGACGAGTCAAACATCGTGCTTTGACTAGCTGCAAACGCCTCAATGAGAACAATTTGCATTATCTACATCGCGCTGTCGATTGGATTTTGAATATGGGAACGAACGCTTCTCCGCGCACATTTCCCTATACTGATTCCATTAATATTTCCTGTGAATTATCAGCCTGATGTTTTCCATTGATAGCGCTTGTTATATTTGTACAAAGATCAATCGGATAATCCTCAGACATTTTGAAATTAGCAAGAAACGATAGAATGTTAGTATTCCACTTCAAGGCCTTATTACATGATTAATTTATTGCAATTGTTATTAGTGCAACTTTATAACTTTACAAATTGTAGGCTGGTCGTAATTAATAGTATTATTAATTAATAGTAATATATATTAATAGAAACGAGTGGAATCTTGCAAATGAATTTTAAAAATTACAAGTTTTTCGACCAGAATTTTTGATGTGATATTGTAAAATTATGAGAGCGAAGGGTGTACAGCTTGTAACTCGTCAATTCACTGATATTAATAGTTGGAAAATGATGGTGCAAAAAGGTTCAGTAATAAACTCTTTTTCTAAACAATAAGAGATTATAGGCTTTGTGGGGAAAATAATCTTCTTCTCAATTAACGTCATATTTGTACAAGGATGAGTTAATTTTATCAGCAGCTGAAGAAAACATTTTGTATATAAAACGATCAATATATAACACTTTAAATACGTAACCGTGTGGTGAACGTTACCTCCGATATAAAGAAGACAGTGAAAGAAATTGTAACGAAAAGAAAAAAAGAAGAATACAAATTGAAGCACTTCAAGTTGTTTTTGTGCATAAATTACCAAGAATAAAACATACCTTTCGCAACATATACATACGCACATAACTAAAAAAAAAAAAATAAAATAAAATTATGTTTGTATAAAAGTGGGTCTGAATTCGACACAGAAAGCAGAGAATATTTCAGCATGTAAATGCTCGATTCTCATGAAAGGAGCCGTGTTTTCATCTCTTAAATTCCACCTGGCTACGAACGAAACTTAAACCAGTAATTTTGCTGCCCTAATCTAAACTTCAAATCCGTTTAATTATAAATATTCATGCGTATGTAATTTGCACGCGAGCTGTGAATTCACCTTTATTCGGAATAAAGAGCTCTCGCAATCGGTGTTTACATATCAAAATCGCAGAAAAGGTGCACGTTATTGATCAATCTTTTTATTTCCTTTTGTCACTTAAGGACTGAAAAAGAATATCTTGCTGCAGAGCTACTAAGAGTGAAAAGAAGATGTACCAGGTTCGAAGGTGTAGTTGTAGAAGGCTACAAATCGTAGAAGACTTTTGTAAATGGAATAAAATGGTAGGCAGAGTAGGAAGCTTAAGATGAAAATCAAATAAAAATACAATTTCGGTAACACGAAATTAATTGACGACATCATCCTTGTAGAGGACTTGCAGAGGATTGTTATATCGAATAACGAGAACTTGCTGTTGCAACCCGTCAAATATATTTAATAGAATTAAATAAATTAATAAATATGTCGGGTCAACATTGGAATTTTGACGAATCTTCACTCGAATTGGCCATCGTGGTTATGTGTTCTAGCTGACCTTTATTGGTACCGATGTGATTATTACAAGAGTTAACAAGTAATAGCGACGATCGGACAGACGAGATGTCGATGACAGTGAATTTAGGTTCGATAACGAATCCACAGCCAACGCGATGACGAATGCGACGTGACTCAACGTACAAGTAGAACTTCCCTGAATGAACTGACCCCCAGTTCAAGGGGGGCTGCCCTTATATACTCCCCTCCGTACCTCTCGGGTCAATCTTTGTTTTTAAGGAGAGCTATATAATTGTACCATACGTCTGTTAGGTACACGTCCCTCCCGTGATCGTGGCTACGTTCAGTGACCCGTTATGTCACTTCGAGCTCAAGCCCACTGTCATAAACCTCGGGCACCCATACTCGGATTAGAACAATGCAAGCAACTATTTCTCAGTTTTATTATTTAATTGTAACTACAATAAAAGTTTGGACTAAAGTATTGGGGACCTTCCCAAACATTTCAAAAGGGAGGCTTCGATGTCCTTTCATCTCCGACAAATATAAATACTGTCGAGAGACGCTCGTACAAACGTATTCGCAAAGGCAGTGTGTGATGGCTCGCAGATAACTCGATATAACTCCGTTAATCACTGTTAATAACTGATTCGCTCGGGATCGCGTCCGCTTAATTATACTGGTCGGGGGAGAGTCGGAAAATTAGTCTTTGATCGACGGTTGCACGCACCGGCGACATTGTTTTGCCCGGAGTTTATTTATTGTTACGTTTCATGCGTGAAGGCAGTGTCAATGTCCCGAGGCAAATCAACAACATGAGTCGCTCTCGATTCGCATCATCCTCCGACTCATGTGCCGCTACATACTTTAACATTGATCACCTGCAAACCATGGAGATGTGATTTGTCGTGATCTTCTTTGTGGTCTTCAACAGCATGGTATAGTATTGTAGTATCGTGACTACTTTATTTATTATTTATTTATTTATTATTATTTAGTCCGTGCCTTTCGGCTTTGGACAAACTTTCGGTTTTACATCCCTTACACTTATTTTGCTTCTTATATATCTACCTCCCCTCTTATACATTTTATTATATTGCACTCCCTTAATTATTCTATCTCTAAAACTATGGCAACTTTTGGGCTTTTTCCTCCTTACTGTGCTTCCTTCTTGTCTTTCCTCCCCGTCTTGTATCGCCCTTCTCTTCTCTATTATTGCTTTTAATTCTGTTAGTCCTTCTCCAGTCTCATTCAGTGTTTTTCCCATGTCTTTTAGTCCTCCCGTTATTTCACATTCTTCTATTACATGTAACAGGTCATCTTCTTTCCTTTTACATAGTCTGCATCTTTTTTCTCCCTCTTCTTTCCAGTATTCCCTCGCTTTGGTCTCGTTTCCACATCTGAATCTGGTTAGAATTTTCCTGTCCTTCCACTTCATCCTCCCTTCCAAGTACTTCGGTAGCTCTTCTTTGGTTATTTTTCTGTAATGTCTGTTATATCGTGACTACTCTAATTAGTTTATTAATGATAAGTAGATTGAGCAGGTGTTAATTGAACAGAGAATAATGTTCGTTAAACAAGAACTAATCGCAGCAAACGTATAATAATCAGCACAACTAACTCAGTTGTGTAATTAATCAACGACTCGACTCTCATCAACGCAATCCCCACTCTTTGACATCTCAACTCGTACTGCTGTTAATTCGTTTATTGTCCCCTAGCAACTCCTTGTCTTTTGTCTTAGCCTCACTACGTACGTTCTCAGCAAACGCTTGTTTATAATCCGCACAACACCCCCCAGGCCCCTCATCCATGATACTACAGTATAGTAGTTTAAGTCAAGATTCCGAGAATTTGGATTCAGTGAGATATTTCAGCTTCAAAAAACATTATTTTTCTATCTTCACAAGATACCCACAGTTAACACGTTGACTGTCAGACGAATTTTCCATGGTTTGCCCGAGGCGTCGACGTGAACTTTTCATTATGCGATGCATATTACGTTGAAATATTATTTGCAGCAAATCAAATGAGTTATAAAATCATGCTTGAAGCATTTTTCGTGGCGTGGGCCACCGGTGGCCCACGGCGTTGTAGACAATTATTACGATTGTCCTTTTTTTTTTATAATTATGTACTTTTAATATTTGCTGCGTCGCCGGTCACCGGTGGCCCCCATGGCAGTCAACGTGTTATAGAAGAAATATGCAAATTCAGTAACAGATATAATGCAAGAGTTAACAACCACCAAAACCCATTAGTTACCCAATTACTTGACACGACGGATCAGATCCGCAGACTAGAAACACATTACCCTTTAGATTTAAGCATTAGATTCAACTAGAATCAAACATACTGTAAACACTTCTAATCCAAGTTACAGTACCACGTCAAAATAATTTACTTAAAATTCTCAATGAGAATTGATTGTAAAAATTCCATCAAATAAAAAAAAATAAAAAATTTTGTTCTCTGCCCCAATACGATTCCTCGTTTTGAAAAAGTAATGAACCTTTTGTACCAGTAAACGCGCACAACTCTCTTATGGGAAATAGCAGTGAATCGACTTAAACCGCTATGGTTTCCATCCTTCCCCATGCCGAAGGAACAGAGAAAGGACAAAAACGAAGTGAAAAGGAAAAGCGAGAATGAAAGAACGAAAGGAAACGTTCTGAACAGGAAAAGGAAACGGATCGTTTTAACGAAGGGACGTGCCAATATAATCGCAAGTTCCGCCGCTATCGTCGACATCGTCATCGTCATCGTCGTCATCATCGTCGTTGTTTCCTAACGGAAGGCGAGATCCACTTCGCGTAATAGCGTTCATTACACTTCTGCAAGTTCTTGCATGCATTAGCGAGATGAAAATCACTCGCGAGCCTCCGCTTTACGCTCCACTTTCGCCGTTGTCCTTTTCATTTCTCCGTGGGCCGTTCGAGGGCTCCTCCCGCTCGATTAAACCGTCTTCCGCTGCCAAGAGGAACCGGTTCGTTAATACGGTGGCGACGATCTCGACGCAGTCGAACAACCCGACCCATTAACTTCACAGCGCCACCGATACTACGCGTTGATTTTTTCCCTTCGATCGTGTAATTAAACAGGTTACGCGTAAGGTTTCGACGATGTATTATATCATCGTCTCGTTTACGCTGTCGTTGAATCGGTCGAGACGAATTTGCTTGGATCGAAAGTGGTTTATTGAAAATTGTTCCGGAGTTACAGTGTTTCAGAGGTAGTTTTAAAGAGTAGGCGTTACACGCGATTTTTCGCACAGCCAAAAAGGAACAGTTACTGTTCCCTGGTTACTTTTTATGTATTTTTTGTGGCAGATAGTATCGGTTGACTGAGTGAATCGTGGTTGTCAGACTCGGCAAACTTATCGATCTTGCTTGTCGTTTAAATGGTACTACCATCTATCTGTAACGAAGCAAAAATGGTTAGTCATACGTGGAGGTAGGAAAAACTTGGAAAAAGTTGCCGACGTAGGAACTGGAGCGTATGTCGGTGGTGAAATGCTCGCAGCATTGCTGAAATTGTGGCAAACGTTGGCAAATGAGACAAAAACTACAAAATGAAATAAACAATTCTATTAGAAGGACAGATAGTAAAGTAGAATTGTAAGAGAAGATAAATAATAAAAGGAGAGGACCACGACTGGAACCAACGGAAAAAGTCGCTGCGTTTTGGAACAAGACTTTTTGCTCTCACGAAAGCACCATTTTATGCGACGGTTCTGGCAAAGTGGGAGTCGGAATGCGTTTGAAAAAGGGGGACTTCAGGGGGTCAGGAGAGAGGAACACGCACGTAAATAGCGAGAAAAATAGGAAAATCGAGTTATCTAGACATCGGACTGTCGGATTGATACTGAGGAATTTGTCTAGCAAAAAAAGGGTCCGATGAGGATCGATCGGGAAAAAGGAAAAACAACAAAATTGCATTAGTCGGACGCCGTACGAGGAACTTGGCTGGGAGAAACGGGTTTCAGTGAAGTTTGAACAGGAATGTGGTCGGGAAAAAGGGCCAGACGCATAAATATTGGCAAAAATGGGAAGATTGCATTAATCAGATTCCGTATGAAACTGTTTCGGCGAAGTTCGATCAGGAATGTGGTGGAGAAAAAGGGTCGGACAGATAAATATCGGAAAAATTAAGAAAATTGCATTAGCGAGACACTGTGCGAGAAATTTGATTAGAACAGGAGGGTCCAGCAAGTTCGATCCAGGAATGTGATCAGGAAAAAGGGCCAGCTACATAAATCTGTCAATTGCTTTATTTTCAGCGAAATATACTAACTATAGTAATATAGTCAGGCAAAATATTTCAGACAAAATGTAGTTAATTTGCTATAAACGAGTTGTTTAATGAATATTGTTCCCCCCTTTTTTAGTAGATTTTTTAGTAGATCTTTGTCTTCCTTTATAACTTCCTTTTTAACTGTTTCGTACAATGTAATTATTTTCAAATTATTACATTATTACTTATTATTATTATTACTTATTACAAATTATTGATCGCTCTTTTCTTCCATAGAAGCTTCCCAAAATCTATAAAAGGCAAATTAACGAACAAATATCTAAATTAAGAATATTTTCTAAATTCGAGAAATTTGTCAATAGAAAAAGATTCTATTGACTATTTTCAATGACTTATTACAAATTATTGTTTGCTCTTTTCTTCCATGGAAGCTTCCCAAAACCTATAAAAGGCAAGTAAATAAATAAATATCTAAATTGAGAAAGTTTTCTAAATTCGAGAAATTTGTCAATAGAAAAAGATTCTATTGACTATTTTCACTGACTTATTACAAATTATTGTTTGATCTTTTCTTCCATAGAAACTCCCCAAAATCCATAAAAGGCAAGTAAATAAATAAATATCTAAATTGAGAAAGTTTTCTAAATTCGAGAAATTTGTCAATAGAAGAAGATTCTATTGACTATTTTCAATGACTTATTACAAATTATTGTCTGCTCTTTTCTTCCATGGAAGCTTCCCAAAAGACTTATAAAAGGCAAATTAATGAACAAGTATCTAAATTAAAAAGGCTTTCTTAATTCCAGAAATTTGTCAATAGAAAAAGATCCTATTGGCTATTTTCAATATCTTATTGGAAATTATTGTTTGCATTTTTCTTCTATAAAAGCTTCCCAAAACCTATAAAAGCCAAGTAAATAAATAAATATCTAAATTGAGAAAGTTTTCTAAATCCGAGAAATTTGTCAATAGAAAAAGATCCTATTGATCATTTTCACTGACTTATTACAAATTATTGTCTGCTCTTTCCTTCCATAAAAGCTTTCCAAAGCCTGTAAAAGGCAAGTAAATAAATAAATATCTAAATTGAGAAAGTTTTCTAAATTCGAGAAATTTGTCAATAGAAAAAGATTCTATTGACTATTTTCAATGACTTATTACAAATTATTGTCTGCTCTTTTCTTCCATGGAAGCTTCCCAAAAGACCTATAAAAGACAAATAAATGAATAAATATCTAAATTAAGAAAGTTTTCTAATTTCGAGAAATTTGTCAATAGAAAAAGATCTTATTGACTATTTTCACTGACTTATTACAAAATTATTGTTTGATCTTTCCTTCCATAGAAGCTTTCCAAAACCTGTAAAAGGCAAGTAAATAAATAAATATCTAAATTAAGAATGTTTTCTAAATTCGAGAAATTTGTCAATAGAAAAAGATTCTATTGACTATTTTCAATGACTTATTACAAATTATTGTTTGCTCTTTTCTTCCATGGAAGCTTCCCAAAAGACTTATAAAAGGCAAATTAATGAACAAATATCTAAATTAAAAAGGCTTTCTTAATTCCAGAAATTTGTCAATAGAAAAAGATCCTATTGACTATTTTCAATATCTTATTGGAAATTATTGTTTGCATTTTTCTTCTATAAAAGCGTTCCAAAACGTATAAAAGCCAAGTAAATGAATAAATACTTAAATTAAGGAGGTTTTCTAAACTAGAGAAACTGTAGGCCAATAACGATCGCGTTCAGCACTAATTGTATGCATTGATAAAAATTTCCCACCTGTTAAACGGCGGTCGACAAAATGCTGATTATCGGCAACTTCGAACGCGTCGTGAATTTTCGATGGCATAATTAGCCATCGCGCCGATCGACGCTTTCAACTTCCTTGTTGTCGAGCTCGTGAAAAGTTTCTGTGAAAATTGAGTGTGTGCCACACGGCCGGAATTGAAATGAGTTCAACGAGAATTTTAATTGCTAATAATTCAGCAAAGTGGTTGAGAAATCGTGAATGGATTTTTACTTTCTCAGAGTTTCGCATGCAGCTTGTTAATTATAATTGCAACGACGCGGTGTATTTGTTTTCCATCAACAGATCTCAAGTTACTTCGGTTGCGTCTGAAATGAGTTGTTGTTGGGAATATCGCATTTACGCGCACCAATTTTCATTCAAGATATCGTTACGAAAGTTACATACGTTACAAATAATTAAAACATTTCCTGAATGTTAGCCATATAAATCACGTGTTTCATTCCTCCATAGAATATAATAGAAAATTTCTTCTTACTTTAAGAGGAAAACTAAATTTCAATAGATTTAAATTCAGCCTGTATATTTTTGAAATTCAATGTTAACCTGTTTATTACAATTCGTACGGCAATTAGTACTATAAAACATTTCAAATAAATTAAGCTTTAATTAATTTCTGTAATTAAAGAAACAATTACATTTCGTACTTGGATATTTGTTCACACGTATTTTCCTATCAAAATGACATTACGAAATAAAATAATTAAGGAATTTTTTGAAGAAAGTTTGTTTGAAGGTTCTGTCTATATACAACGTACGATAAATAGCATATGAAGATATCTTCACGAATGGTAACGTTACTAATTAAAAGTATACAAAATCATAATGAAAATTTTAATGCACATTTTGCATCGCATTTCTTTCGATCGCTGCATTGTCACGTGTGTTACGTTTCGCAATTCGTTGAATATAATACCCATAAATACGATATGCCTCACTATAATTCTTCATTATAACTTGCGAGTGGGTATCAAAATTGTGACCTTATCAACACAGTATCTTATTTATCGCGTGGTTTGCAAATGCTCTGATAAGATAATAGTACACATATGTTTTTATGAATTTTATTTTTCATTGCAATTTTGATGTAACTGCAAATACATACCGGTTTGCTTAAATAATTGAAAGAGCCTGAGACGTATCTAAATAACAACTCAAATATCGCCTTATGAAACCATTCTATTAATTGCTAAAACGATCTTCAAATTGGATAATAGAGATCTCATTCCTTTACAGATAAACTGTCAAACATATTGAATATACTGTCAATTAGTTCCCTACAGTCTAACTGTTCTTTTCTTATCTCAGGAATCAAGTACATGCTCTTGCTATCTATCTATTCCTGAATATTTTAAAGATATCTGTCGAAGTAATTACTTTAAGAAAAGCTCTACACCTTTTCTTTTGTATGCCCGTGACCTGGACACCGCTGTTACGTAGAAAATAGAATTTAGTGGAGCAAAAAAACTAAAAACAAGGAGGGTCCATATTATTGTACCTTTGAATATGAATGCTGTTTTGGGTCACGAGGTCTACAAAGAAAGAGCTATAAGTAGATTCCTATTGCTGTTTCTTGTAACCTTCAGCTAGAGCTACACACCAAGGTTAACTTTTTGGTAATGTCCTTTGCTATAAATGTATGAACGTGCTCCCTATCATATTCTATTGTACTGTAACAATGAGAGAGTGAGGATCTGGATCAGCATACACTATACCTGTACGTATTTTCCTATCAAAATGACATTACGAAATAAAATAATTAAGGAATTTTTTGAAGAAAGTTTGTTTGAAGGTTGTGTCTACATACAACGTACGATAAATAGCATATGAAGATATTTTCACGAATGGTAACGTTAGTAATTAAAGGTGTACAAAATCATAATGAAAATTTTTATGCACATTTTGCATCGCATTCCTTTCGATTGCCGCATTGTCACGTGCGTTACGTTTCGCAATTCATTGAATATAATACCCATAAATACGGTATGCCCCACTATAATTCTTCGTAGATAATACATCTGCTCAGAGCGCTTATCGATTACTTCGCGAACGTGTCAGAAACGTAATGAAGGGGTTCAACGGTTTTTCAATCGGCAGAATAAAACGGACAGGATCGCGATAGACCGCGCCATAATACTGTCGGATTTTAATTAATTTGATTAATATCGTTTTAAAGCACGGGAAGACAGTCAACGTTTGTTGAAATACGTTTGTAGAAATATTCATGGCGATATTTAACGAAAACTAATTCAACGAAGAATATTGAATAATCATGAAACGTTGGAATAATGAAATTACGTGAGAAGTGGGACGTGTCCTAGATTTCTTTGCGCGCAACATCCAGCCTGTTTGAATCTTTGATGAAAACGCGTGCTCGATAAAAATTTAATTAGCACGCTGCGCGAATGTTCGACGCTCGAATTAAACGCGCTACTGATTAAAATGCAAACTCGTGGGAAATATTTGTCACGCGTTCAACTAGACGCGAACCTGATATCCTACGGCTGGTAATCTTTTTTCTATTGAGGAGACGTCGATCTCTCGACAAACGTCAAGAAGAGGGATGCGGGGTTGAAAGTGCGTCGCGCCGAAACACCACTTAAAGATGACAAAATCGTGAAAAAAGCCAGTGATACGGAACACTTCGTCCCGACCGTTATTTTCTTCCTGACACGCGTATATATTTTTCCAGTTGGTTAGTTGGTCCGTTTCCGATAAAGAGAAAAATGACCAGTGTCGACGATCACGTAATGGTGGATAACCTAGAACACGACACATCCATCATATCGCGAGTGGAGAATCTTCGCAGGGTCCTGCGAGAATTGCGGCACGCCCTTCGAGACGAGAGACTAAATCTTCATCAAGAAATAGAAATGACGATATTGCAAAAGTTCATCGAGCTGCAACGTAACTACGAAAGTTTGACAGGTTATCATCAGGTTTTCTCCTCTCCGCAAATAGAACTTTTACGAAACCATGAAAAATAGAATATTGCACGTTTGTTGAAAAATATTTATTTTAATAATTATTTATTTCCATTTGTTTTTCCCTTCCTCGTCGCGTCTCTGTTATCTATACAGTGGACAGGTTAACACACAAATTTATACTATTTTCTGTTTTCTTCCATATTTGCTTTATCTATCAGAGTAACCGTGTATCGCGTTATTTTCCTCATTATTAAATTTTAAATGATCAAGTTTATAAATAATTCTGTGCAATGTGAATTTTTTTCTAGGGATTATGAAACACACGAAAGCATTTGCGATTGCTTTTGATAAAACTTGCAACATTCTCCTGCGTTCTTTCGATCGTTTCCGATCCGATAATACTCCCGCAACGTGAAAAAATATCCCGAGCTTGAATAAAATATGAAAACATTGTCGTCAGCGTGCAGGATTTTTCATTATAATTTTATTTTCATTTGCTTATTTCATTGTGCAAGCGAGATCAATAATGAAATAGAACAACTTCAGAATTGCATAACGATAATTATTTCGATGCAATTATACCGATTTCAGTAATTCTATACTTGGCTTTGCTTTACCAATGTTACATGAGACTGGTTCGAAAACACAAAAATTCAACTCGGCGTCTACGATTTCACTTGTATTTCTAATTATACTTATTTATTCCTGACTATCGATTTATTCATTCGCCAAATACCAGAAGAAGCGTGAGTATCGTACAACTCGGTCGATATGAAACCCTAATCGTATTCGAGGTAGATTCGTCGTTGAGCAACAGCGAACGTAAAAAGCTGAAATCGTTCCGTGATGCGAGAAACGATCGGCTCGATGGTAAAGTGTATAAAACAATTACTCGGCCCGCAGATCACACGAGCTATGGCTCACGGCCGTGGAACGGTGCACGGATTTTGGAAAGTTGGGCGAAATTACAGCAAAGAGCGACGTGCTCTAACGGAGTAAGTAAGTTGGTAGACTCGTTAGCCAGCGTGCAGTCTGTAATCCATATCGAAACGCGGATCAGGACACGTCTTCCTCGAGGACCAACTATCTCACGTGCCTTGGGAGTTGGATGTATCAGAGGACCGTGGACGAATTGCAAGATGAACTGAACTCGTTCGACCAGCGTCTTTCAGCATCGGCGACTAGCTCCTATAAGAGGAAAATTTACGACCTCGAGGCAATCTGTTGTGCTGACCTCAACAGAGTGAAGTCCAGGTTCCTCAGGTCCCTGCAGGCCTTCGAGAATACGATTGACTCAATCGGGCAACTTGGCTGGCAGAGGATGAACCCGGCGAGCTGCCGTTGCGCCGTAAAGAAGCTGCTAACCGAGAATAACGCGGACGTTTGCTGGCATGAGAGACAAAGTTCGAGGAATGCGAAATACGATCGATCGTTACCGCGATCCAAGTACGTTGAAACACGCGCTCGCCACGCTTTCATGCAGAAAAGTAGTTTCATGCTGGCAGCAATCAAGCTGAAATTATTTCGCTGTTCGTGCGCTAAAAACACTGTTAACGCTTTGTATCGTTACCGTGAAACAGAAGAATACCTTTGTCCATTGTTCGGCAACGTTAATACGTTAAAGTTTCTTGCACTTTGGGTAGTTTCAAATTTAGTTGCTGTTGCGGACAAAGAAAAGTTCGAAGGCTGCAGAGGCAAACGCTATAACGTTAACGGATTGCATTGTAATCGATGAGATGGAAGACGTCCAATGCAAGAATTAGTGTCGATTTTCGATCATTTTTCGTCCCACGTCATTGTATGTTAAAATGTGACATAAGAATTTTGATATTGTGGCGATTGAGATTTCTGTGAGCTAAAGATCTCTTCGAGCTTCGAGGATCGAAGAAAGTTCGGCGGTGAAGAAAACTATCGGCTTGTTTTATGAAATCCTGTTATTGTGCAAAAGACACGATTTTTTAGACAGTGGAATAATTCTGAGTCAAAGTTTTTGCTTCGGTTACGGTGTCTTGTATGGCGTCGAAAGATTATTACGTTGATTCCATTTTTAAGTAGATTGAAAAACTGTTCTAAAATCGGTTTGTGTATCAATTTTATATTGGAACTGAAATTTTACGTTTACTCTTACGCATCAGCTTAACGACGATGAATTATCAAATAATCAACTTTTAAACTCGAAAGAGAACACACGTAAATACATAATGCGTAAACTTACAGGAAAATCTGATCAGAGTGAACATTTTGTCAGTACAGTTCTAAAGAGTCAGTGGGTCGAAATACGTTTCTTGCAAAGTCAATCAATGTTTAATATATTTATCCTTTAATCTTCGTATTCTTAACCAAATATTTAGAGTTTGATGTAAACATTACCTCCAAATATCGTTTCGATTCGTCTTCTTTCTAGACAGTCCTCTTAAAGTCATTGTAAGTTAAAATTCATTCGAGTCAGTCGTCTTGTTATCTGGAACGTTTGAAGCCACTTTAAGGTTAATATTGGCTGAAATATCGGCAGAAGTAATACTTCTCGATGTTTATGACATTCTCTCTCCAACTTTGAGATTTATCACGTTTTCCTAGAATTTCCCGCGTCCCTTTGATATATCTCTTTTGAGGCAAAAAGACGAAGCTTTCGAATACATTTTTCATAGGAGTTTGTTTTATATGAAATTCGCGTAAAGTTGATAGCAAAGCCGATCAAACATCAGATTGCGGTAAAAATTTAACGAAATATATCGAAAATCCGACTAGATTTTCTCGATGAATACAGAAGGCAGCAAGGATATCAGATATTTTCCTCGAAAGAACCCGCTGAACGAACGGAATCACTAAAATCTCATCCATTTTATATTGATTTTCTCAACCATACTTTGCGTAAAAGGAACGAAATATTATTGCAATTCTTATCATGTGCTCGCGTAAACACGACGAGCTACTGAATTCAGTTCCACCTCCGCTTGTACATTATATTCAGCATATGTGTCTTTGCGTATGCTCCTTATCCGTATAAAATATACATCAATTTTTTCTAACTTCAATTTTATAGACAGTTTTCATAGTTTCAACAGAGGGAAAGACTTCATCAGTGTACGTGTTTTCATACAACTTTTTTTTTTTTAGTATTTAATTTGTACTTTACAATTTGTCCAGCTGGGCATTTGGTAAATTTTTCTAACTTAATTGCTAAATCACATGTGGATGGCTGTGGATCTTCGAGCTTTTTTTTCTTTTTTTATTTGGTAGACTTTTTACAATCAATTCTCATTGAGAATTATAAGTAAATTATTCTGGCGTGGTACTGTAACTTGGATTATAAAAGTTTATAGTATGTTTGATTCTAATTGAATCTAATGCTTAAATCTAAAGGGCAATGTCTTTTTAGTCTGCGGATCTGATCCGTCGTGTCAAGTAATTGGGAAACTAATGGGTTTTGGTGGTTGTTAACTCTTATGTTATATCTGTTACTGAATTTGCATATTTCTTCTTTAACTGTGGGTATCTTGAGATCGCGATGTATTGTTTCGTTGGTAACATACCAAAGTGCATCTATTGAGGATCTTAGAGTTTTTGATTGGAATCGTTGGAAAATTTCTATGTTGCAATTACTCGTTGTTCCCCATAGTTGGATCCCATAGGTCCAAACAGGTTTTAATATGGCTTTATATAGCATTATTTTACTCTGCACGTTTAAGTTGCAGCGTCTGCCAATGAGCCAGTAGAATTTTTTTAGTTTTGACTTCAGTTCTTTGGATTTATCTACGATGTGCCGTTTCCATGCCATTCTTCTGTCCTTGCAACTTAAGCACGCAGAGAAAAATTACGCTCTATAAGACCATAATAAAACCTGTCCGAACCTACGGAATCCAACTATGGGGAACAGCAAGTAATTCCAACATTGAATTATTATACTTCAACGCTTCCAATCAAAAACTATAAGAAGAAATAACAAAATGTAGTAATAGATATATCATAAGAGTTAACAACTAGTTATTAAATTACTTAATACGTCGAACCAGATCCGCAGGCTAAGAAAACACTATCCTTTAGGTCTAAGCACTAGATTCAGCTGGAAACAAATTTGTTATAAATAATTAGTCGTGTCACTGCGCCACGCCAGAGAAACTTACTCAAAATTCTCAATGTGAGAATTGATTGTAAAATACTTGTCAATAAAAAAAAACAAATTCTTCTGTCCAGAATCATGCCCAGATATCTGACTGCTCTTATTTTTTTTTTGTTTTTTTTTGGAATTGGAATATTATTTATGGTCACCTGTGGGGGCAGGATTGTTTTCGCAGCGTGAAGGTTATATGACTGGATTTATTTTCATTTATATCTTCGAGTTTGACTATTTTATTTCTTTAGTGAGGTCAGTGGGGTGTTTTGTTTTCAGTCTTCTTTCTATCAGAGTTTTGCTCGCTTCAACAGCCTGCTGGTTTCGATGTGTTGCCCTTCTTTCCTTGTATTTTTCTGCGTGATCTGCCGATTTCTTCTTTGACCGTTGGTATTTTTAAGTCTTCGCGTATATCCTCGTTTCTGACATACCATGGGGCGTTGACTATTGTTCTCAGTATGTTCGATTGTAGCGACTCTAGTTCATTTATGTGGCTCATTGCTGCTGTCCCCCATAACGGTACTCCGTACGTCCAGATTGGTTTTATTATCGTTTTGTAGATTTTTAGTTTATTTTCTATGCTGAGTTTAGAGTTTCGACTAGTTAGCCAGTATATCTGTCTTCTTTTTGTCCGAGGCTACCAAGTGCGAAATAAAGTGAAATTCCAAAGAATTCTAATTCTGTCATTCTAGTTGGTGCGATTAGAAGATTAAAACACCCAAAAGTAGCCTCCTTTACGCTCGTGCTGTAAGCTTTGGGAGTACGCGTGCAGTCCTGTTGTGTGTGTTTCGAGCAGAACAATTCCGTCGATTTGACTTGAAATTGGATTTATTTATGTGGCTCATTGCTGCTGTCCCCCATAGCGGTATTCCGTACGACCAAATTGGTTTTTCCTACAGCTTTCACTATTATTCGAAGCTGGAGCCGATAAATTTATAATTTCAATGTAATAGCATATATAATTTGAAAGCAAAGGGAATTTAGTATTCTTCTGTGTATTTAACGTCTTCGTGCATTGATAACTAGCATGGTATATACTGGTAATTAAACCGCGGATGTTTACGCGTTTATGGGATACTTAAATATGCAGAAATATGCAATATACTGCAAGCAAAGTAATCGTCGTAATAATTAAAGTCCTAATCCGTACTTAGCTTCGGAATTTTTTCAGTTTCGTCCATAACAACATGTATAAACCTGTTAATTTTAACGATTGTTAAAATATTTTCAAATAGACAATAATACACCTATAATTATACTTATACGAATTAAATGAATGTTTATCGTGTGAAATATTTCTATTTTCAATAGGTCAATCGTCATGGAAAGCAATCGTAGTTTATGGATGTCATATATGTGCACAAAACGATACAGCGATAGCGAGATGTATAGCAAAGCTTATAGATCATTGAAATATAACGAGAATGCCGAAATTATAAACATGAAGAGTGTTGACCATGATTTGAGGCATAACAATAGTATCAACATGATTTCTCAAAGTGATTTGGAAATTCCTTACATGTTGTTTTGACAGCAAGTTTTCAAGAACATTCTAAATTAACAAATTTTATCGTATGGCGTTGAAGTGTACGGCTTATTAATACAGTATCCTGAAAGTTTGAAAAATTCTACGTTGTGAAAATGATGCACGGGAGCAAAGAAACGTTGCAGCGTAACATCTGAGTTAGTTTAGTTTTCATAGAATTTATCCTTCGTGCTAATTGCCTTTCTTCGAGTTTACTTTAAAGTAGTTGGAAAAATAATAGTTAAAGTCTGCTGTCTAATTAATTATCGAAGGATGAAACGAAGTAAATTCTGAAAATTTCAGATTCAACTGATTATGTAGATATTGTATTATTAATTCTTGGAGAAAACTGCAAACTTATACGTTCGTTTGATAATTATCCGATATTTTGCTAGGGAAAATGTTTAGAAGCAAGTCGAATTATAAGCTTTCCCTTCGTGAAATTAATTTTCACTTGAAACGGTTAAAACAAAGCTCAAGATTCTTCTGGAATTTTTAGAAATTAAATCGAAAATAGAATAAAACCAAATTGAAATAAATGTAAAGATTCTTTGATCTTTATTTATCTTTGTTTCAGTAAAANTTTGTCAAGATATCACAGATATCAAATATTTTGTACATTTAAATGTTACTTACAAAAAGCTTTCATTTTTCAAACATTAACAATTTATAGTTGTATACAATACACGTATTATAAGAATTTTTCCAAACTCCTATGACTAATTATAACTCCATCTGACGTCGTTATTATAATTTGCATTATCTTTCACGTTATAGCGATTTTCACGACGTGAAGATTTTCCAGAAGTGTTCCAGGGTTTCCTATATCCTCGTCAAACTTAACGGAAGGATGACATCCCATCAATTTTTATTGTCCCTGTTTTGTATCAGTCACATTTTATTATTTATAAATTACGTTACCACAAATTGCCTAACTTATGCCTTTCTTTATTCATTTTCTTTTTCTTTGTTCGTTGTATGCTCGTGTGCGCGTCATTTTGTCAAATGCCAAAAACTTTGGTAATGACAGGCAACAGTGACAGCTGGCTCTTTGCCAAATCGGTTAACTGCACAAAATGAAAGAGAAAATTAATGAAATTATACAGGGTGGCCCAAATAAAGCGTTACAAGCTATTTTCTCAGAAACTGATGAAAATATCGACCTCATTTTTGCCGTAATTAAATGATATAAGAGGGCTAATCTCCTAACATGCGATCCATTTCGTCAGACGGCTTTTAAAGTGAAAAATTCATATCCATCTACATTTTCTTAAATAGAAGGTGGTATTAATCCTTTGTTATTCGAATAGTTCTTGTCAAACTAAACAACGTTTGACGAAAGCATCTTTTTTATCGTACATAATTACAGAATTATGGCGGAAGATTTATCCCGTACCGTTTAATTATAGCAAAAAATGAACTTGATATCTTGCATCTTAATTTCCGAGAAACTAGTTTGTAACACTCTTATTTAGGCCACTCAGTATAAGATAAACAACGCGATCGAGCGCTTTGGTAGAGAAATATGAAAAAGTGGAGTTGGCCCGTGTAACAACAAATTCGTCGAGAAGGGAACAATTTGTAAAAAGTAGAAGAATTAGAAGCAGGAAGAAAACGAAACAGCTGTTGCAGAGGAACGCCTCTGCTCATTTTCGGGCATCTCGCGGAAAATCCCAATGAAAAGGAACTGCTACGTACGTACGTACGTTCTTTTTACGATTTTTCTTTCCTCCTACTTGCGCTTTGCAACTGTGTTTCACCTTCGAAAACAACAATTACTTGTAACGCGGCGTGTTCCTTTCGCCCCTTGCGACGAGAGGGACGCGAAGCAGAAAGAGAGGGGAACCGTTTCGTAAGGAGGTGGCATTTAAGTTACAAAGGACGCGTCCGGCTTTCTGCGAGTTGGACGATGAAAGGCGAACTCGGGAACGCAGTTCACAAGGACGATGCATCGCGCGAATAGATTTTTCCATTCTCTTATTTTCGCCGGCCTAAGGAAGGGCAGGTGACTGTCAGTCTGCGTGGAATACTTCGAATATGAGATCGAAGGGTGCGCATTCCGATCCAATACCCGCGATTCCCCGCAAGCCAGATATCTGCCGTAAGACACTGGCTGGGAGATATTGATACTTCAAATAAAGTGAGAACAGTTCTGCGAAATGCAGTTTCGATCTTCTTTCACGCGCCACTCCGCCACTTTTCTTATTGATGTTCTTGGTTCGCCGTAATTGCACGTTATAGAGGAAGATTCCTATTGTTTTAGATTTAGGGAATTTAACTTGGTGAATGGATATGGACGATGGTAATTTTATCAATGCAATGTCTCATTTATTGCGTGTTTTCGAAATGAGCTAATAGCATTAATACGGTTTCGATGTCCTTGCTTTGTGCAGGACTCGCTTCCACCACTTGCCTTCTCGACGTTCCTCGCTGTAATCGCTCGCTTTAAAGAGTAATTTGCATTCTCCTAATTTCTACTCTTCTTAAAATCTTTAAATTTGGGCAATTTAACTTGCGAGTGGGTATCAAAATTGTTAATTATCAATATAGTATCTTATTTATCGCGTGGTTTGCAAAATGTTCTGATAAGATAGTAGGTACACATATGTTTTTATGAATTTTATTTTTCATTGCAATTTTGATGTAACTGCAAATACGTACCGGTTTGTTTAAATAATTGAAAGAGCCTGAGACGTCTCTAAATAACAACTCAAATATCGCCTTAAGAAACCATTCTATTAATTGCTAAAACGATCTTCAAATTGGATAATAGAGATCTCGTTCCTTTACAGATAAACTGTCAAAAATATTGAATATACTGTCAATTAGTTCCATACAGTCTAACTGTTCTTTTCTTATCTCAGGAATCAAGTACATGCTCTTGCTATCTATCTGTTCCTGAATATTTTAAAGATATCCGTCGAAGTAATTACTTTAAGAAAAGCTCTACACCTTTTCTTTTGTATACCCGTGACCTGGACACCGCTGTTGCGTAGAAAATAGAATTTAGGGTAGCAAAAAAACTAAACAAAAGGAGGGTCCATATTATTGTGCCTTTGAATATGAATGTTGTTTTGGGTTACGAGGTCTGCAAAAAAAGAGCTATAAGTAGATTCCTATTGCTGTTTCTTGTAACCTTCAGCTAGAGGTTACACACCAAGGTTGACTGTTTTGGTAATGTCCTTTGCTATAAATATATGAACGTGCTCCCTATCATCCTTCCTATTGTATTGTGATACTGTAAGGGTGAATATCTAGATCAGCATACACTATACCTGTACTTATTTCAATATATTTTTCTATTACAAATTCATCCACTCGTTTCTCTATCAGTCAACCGCAACAATATCGATTTTCACAATATCAGTTGCTCTATTGTTTGCGTATAAAACTTCTCGACTCTGGTGTCTTTAAAAGATGACATATTTTTGCACATAACGGGTGTCATAAACGTGACCAATGACGATACGTCAGATTGAAATATCCTCTATAAAACGAGCAGCCTATAAGGCGTCAACAAACGTAGACTTATCACGTTTGCTCCGCGTAGTCATTTCGTGAAAGCCTCTGTCGTAGTTGTGTCGCGGATCGCAGAAATTCTCAGCATAATATAATTGCAGCCATTTTTACCGTGGGAAACAATAAAACCGCGATTCCGTTGTTACGAGCAGCGGGAAAAGATATTCTCTTGCCAGTAGGAATATTTCATAGAGGGTTGAAAATAGAGTTCATTCTCGTAATCCTCACACTCCTGTAGCAGCCTCCGGTATGACGGTGTTCCACCATATCCGTCGCGACTCTTCTGAAATTGAAAACGAAACGGCGTGTCGTCGCGCGCTGAGTGAAAACGGAAGGAAAAAGAACGGTGCGAGAGGAATCTCGAATTCCATTGGATGTTCGCTCTCGCGCTGTGTTCGGCCTAGCTGGCCGATCATTCGGAAAATCTTCGACTTGGAGTATCGACGAACCTTCGCGGGAGCCACACACTTCGCCAAATGGAAGCAAAATAGCTTTCGCCGGTGCAGTAAGAAGAACGCTCTTCGTGCATTATTCCTCGAGTCGCCTGTAACTCCGTATCGGCCCGAACTTGGGTACTCTCCCTCGAGAGCTAGATCCAAGAATTCTCCTCGTAATCGCTGAAAACTTTCCATGAGACGAATACGTATGTCGAGATCGGTATCCTGCGAACAGACACTCGGCGAACGTACAATTTATTTGTCGTGCGCCAATGTCTCCTTTATGTGTTTTCGGTATTTTATATAATATCATCCTTTTATGGAAGGCGATTTATTTTATGAAGGAAGATATCTCTGTTCGATAATTTATCGTCCCTTTTGATTTATAATCTTTCCCCATTTCTCGAGCAATTTTCTAATCCCACGTTCATAAAGATTCCCATCATTCCGTGTAAAGAAAGAAAAATACTCCAAGTACTGTTTGATTGCCGTACGAACTTATTGACCAACCTAGCGTTATTAAAATGGACGAGATATTTTTTGGGAAAACACGCAGAATTTGCAGGCAATTTTAGAAACGAATAGGTTGATCTATGGAAAGTGTTATCTCTTCCAAAATTGAATTTGTCTGGCTTGTGCCACTCATTATGTTATTCAAGTGAACAAGATATTTCTTTGGATGACATGTAAAAATAGGATGCAATTGTAGAATAGTAGATTGGCGTATGTAGAGTATTAATTTGTAAATTATGTAAAGTCTCCAAAGATTGAATTTGACTGTTCAAATTCAGCCGCCAGTTAAATTTTGTTCTGCCGTCGGTTATTTTTACACAAAACAGAAGAGAAAGAAATTTACTATGACGCACGTGCAATGCAAACGCACGAAGCAACGCATTGAATGCTAAAGAAATTTAGAATGGAAATTAGACCTTCATTGTCAGACGATCATTGGTTGACGTCTTTTTATCTACGTACTAAAAATAAGAGAAATATTATAAATGTTGGAGCATTCATGTGACGGTTCATGAAATCTGATACCACTAATTTAAAAATTAATGGCATTTCTGGTTCAAATAGGAAATTAAGTAAAGGTAATGGATAATATATTTGGCTGAGAGAAGATAACCGTCCCAATTATTTTGAACGAACAAACAGAATTCATTCCTAAAGCCATCTTATATGATAGAAAATGCTTATGAAAATAATTATACACGCAAATAGAGTCGGACCATACTACTAATAATACAATTGAACCATTGTTTAACACTTTGACTGCCACGCCGAAATGACATGTTTCGCTGTGGACGCCACGGGAGTATTTTTATTATTCAAAGCATATAATTGCAAAATAATAATCAATTGATGATGCAAGACAACATTCTTTCCCAATGGATCGTTTATCTTATTGGTGGTCACGGGTGACCACCGTGGCGCCTTGCTAACATTTGATAGCGACATATTATAACAAGGCTTCGTTTATGTCGAAAATGACAACGTGAGTTCGCGATCGCCATCCATATGCAAATGCGCTAGTTACAATAAATAGCAACTAGAAGATAGTTCTAGATACAATCGATAGATTTAATCGATAGGTTTTAGATGTCCTTTTGTTTTTATCCCTAGTCCATGTAAGAAAGTGCAATAAAGTTTTTTCGGCTCAGAACGGTGTGATAGATTTATCCAAAGAATAAAAATAACAGCTAATATGATCCTATCTCTGAATAGAGAAATAACAACAGTTTATTTCAACAAACCATTCGCATTCGTTATTTCGTCGCAAGAAAAACGTGCAGAATATATTGTTGAAACGTGTAGAAGATATTAGTAAACAATATTTGCTCATTCTATATATAGTAGTAAGGTATGTGCACACTTCTAACTTCAATTATATGATTATAAAGCAGCATTTACGATTATTTTCTAAGCTGTGTTTAGAATAATATTCGTAGATTATCCCTCAAAGGTATGGATGCAGACACAGTGCACCGTTAGATGCAAGATTTGTTCTCATTTTTTTTTTATTGATGTTCTAATAAAAATGTTTAATCGCTCAATGGGGCACTTTTTATTTCAAAGTATCTTCTATTTATCGGTTATATTCAAAATGCCCTAACTGTCAATTTTCATTGAATTTTTATAATTGTAAGAAGTTCAAGCGCTCCGGTCATCAATGACCACCGTGGCGTGACAGGAGAAACCGTGGCGGGTCATATATGACCAACGTGGCAGTCGAAGTGTTAAGATATAAAAACAATGATATAGTCGTCGAATAAATGCGAATAATTGTGAGAAGTAAGTATATAAATTCTGAAACGATGATTCGACATACTGTCGGAAATCTCAATGGGGAAAAAGAATCTCGAAAAACAAGCAACGCAATCATTTAGAACATGAGTAGGCGATTCGTGGAATAACTGTGTGATCTGAGCGAGGAAAAAGCACGAAGCTGATCTCCTTTCTCGTGAGAGAAGAATAGATGTAACTCGTGAACAAACGACTTTGAAACTGCAAAACACCGTCGACTGTTTCCTTCTGGCGGACGTAACACAGAGAGGCAGACAATCGGTCGAAGAGGTCAGAGTGTATTAGATTCGCCAAGTAAGCCTTTTATGAGAGTAGAAAGCGAGCGACAAGGAGAACAAAAGCAGACTCGCCTTCGACTGGGAGTAAACGAGGTGAAATAGAAGACCACCACATGAATATATGTATACATGCATACGAAATACGGACACGAATACACTCACGCGTATATACGATGTACGATATACACTCCCGTTCATAAGTATTACAGTACTACAGTAAAAGTATTAGAATACCTGGTTTCACATAAAATGTAATAATTAATATAAGCTATATATTCGATTAACAATTAGTTTTCATGAATTTTTATATTTTCGCAAGGTATTAGATTGTACGGAAAGCTTCTTTAGTTTTATAAGGAAATAATAGACGCACAATGTTTTTTGTTTTATATTATTTTATTGAATTATGCATGAACATAATAATAGAAATAGAACGAAATGGATCATAACTGATTCAATAAAATAATATGAAACAGAAATTGTTGTTCGTCTATTATCATCTTATGAAACGAAAGAAACTTTTTGAACAACCTGTATATCTTAAGGTTATTTGCAAGAATTATAGAAATATACAGTGGCTACAAAAACTATTATTTGCACATCATTGTATTTATTATGGCATATTCGTGTGAATTAATTAGATTCAAGTATAAAAATATACTTATAAAAATTACATGAAAATGATATGTAGAATAGAAGAATTTCGCTAAAAGACAAATGATATGTACAAATAATTGTTATAGCTATTATAGTAAATTATAAAATGATTACATGTCGACATCTAACAGTTTCCTAATTTATATTCTATTAAAAAAGATAATGCAGGGCATTGCAAGAAATCTATTCAAAATCTGAATCTGTATTATAAAATCATTTGTATCATACACGGAGACAAATAAGAAGAACTACGTATAATGATATGAACATCAAGAACATTTCTGATAAGAAATACTGTAACAACATGAACGTCAAGAATATTCGGTGAAGTCTATTTAAGATCTGAATTCTAAGATCTTAATTCTGTTAGAATTTATAGACAATAATATTTAGTTCATTTAATATTTATATTTTTATTTGTAGAATAGAATAGAATTTATAGAATATTAATATTATTACAATATTGAATGGACCACGCGTGTGAAATAAAACAGTTGCTGAAGATTTTTATAGTTTCCTAATGATCTTGGTTTACTTCAAGCTTCAAAAAGATGCTAAATACTTGTGAACAAGGATGTACAGTGGGCGATGTACGACAGCTCACGTGCTTGCAGAATATAGATACGTGAAAATACGGCCACACCTGTAAAAAAGTGGACTAGAATATCGCATGGCACCGTAGCATCGACCCATTGTACAGTGTAGAGTGCACTCTCTGCTAAATCAGTCGCCCTTTTCTTCACTTTTTGCTTCTTTCGGCCTCACCTTCGGTTGGTGTCGCCTCCTCTCCTCCCCTTCCTCACCTCCTTCCTTTTTCTTTTTCCCCCTTTCTGTGTGTTGGCTCCTCTTCAATCCACCCTTTGCCGCATAACCTTGGCTGAGACGGAACGTCGAAGCGAAACCGAGGTAACGAGATATCCAAAAGGACGGCCTTTTTCCTTCTCTTTCCTGGCCTCGCGGCGGCCTCATTCTTTGCTACCCTTCCACTGCTCGCAGCCCCGATTGCTCTCGTTTTAAACGTAAGAGCCGATTTTCGCCTGCCTCAGCAACCTGCCCTCCAAGTTTTCCTTACCGAATACTTGGTAAAACTTCCTCATCGCGTCGGTCTGATGACGAGACGTGCGAGAACCGTGTCGCAGATTCTGCCCTCTTATCCAACCCTTGTTCTCGAAAACGGATAACCTGAAATTAAATCTGCTTGCAGCGTGAAAATCGAATTTGCCGTCGTCGGTGCCGGGTAGGTGATTAATTACGTCCATGTTGATTAGCGACGAAGAACGCGACACGGGGTCCCTTTGACTGGAACTAGGAGATTGCAAGCAAGAGGACGATGCGGCCCGTTCTCGCCTCGTTGTTTAATTACTGTCAGAAACGCGATTCTATTTTGCCTCGTAGTGTCGCACCGTTTGCCGAAATTAACTTGCCCCATTGACGGAAATTAATTTACCCGCGGGCAGTTTACAGAAACCTGAAGATATTGTGCTTATTATAGGCAGAATTATAGGTTGGTTAATGTGACTACAAATGTTCCACTCATAGGCAAATCTGTAATTATAGGTTGGTTAATGTGACTACAAATGTTCCACTCATAGGCAAATCTGTAATACGCTTGTAATACACAGCTTATCATCTTTCCGTGTAGTATCTTGTGTATTGATGTACATATAATTTTTATATTATAATAATATAATAACCTTTAATTAAGATTTAATAGTTCCAATGATTTCTATAATTTAACAAGTTCGATGTAAGGGGAGTGAGGGCCTCAGAAAAATAAGATTTTTCGTTTCGAAGGTGGCTCTTTCCCGTAGCTTTCGGCGTATTGTATCTGTAAATCTGTTCTTCTTCTTGTTATATCTATTATCGGTTTATTATGTCTGTGTCTGTTTGCACGTCGATTTTCTTCCTCCTCTCTCACTCTTCCTCGTTCGTTATACGCATATTCGTCATGGAAACGGATGTCACAGCGATACTGTGAAGGGTAGACTTAAACACAGTAATACTAATAACAATTAGATAAAGAAGAACCATGTAATCATCAGGAGTTCTACGTATTGTAGTATGTTTGTTAATTTGTAATTGGGAAATTAATCTTAGATTGGGATTTGTGTGAAAGATGCAGAAATACACAGATTTACAATACTCATTATAATATTTAATACAGAAAGAATTTTCTATTTCCACCTTTTTAATTATCTTCACAAGATTATGAAGCTGCAAATATCCACAATTTGGATCCTAATGGAGAAGTCAGGGGTTAAATAGTACAAGAAGTCTGTCCATAATTTTTCTTCAACTTCGTTCGAGGTAGACATTTGCCTAGCAAATATGTGTCCACGTTCTAATGCTGAGTCAATAAAAATGACCACCAGTGAAATAACTCGTCACCTATTGACTTTATCGAAAAATATCTGAAATGAAAACGAAAATAACATAACTTGTTTTCCAAACATTAAACATTAAAATTAGACAGTCATTCAAACATTAAATTTGACAAGTCGAAGCTAAAATATCTGCCAAACTAATTGTTTTTCAGTATAAGTAGGTTAGTAATTTTTACATTTACAAAGCTCTAGATCGCCTTGATGTCTAAAAAAAAATACAAGGTATTAAAAAATCGAGCTACATTCACCAGATCAGGTCCCTCGAATACGATAAATTTCACTGCTAAAACATTTTCTATAAGTAACGAGTTATTTCAGTTCAATCATTCATACTAACTCGTTCTATATCGTATGTATCATCGAAGTCAATAAAACACGTTCAAAAAACATATATTCCTTTATATGGTCGACGCTGCAACGGCTAAACCATAACGTGGCAGCCGAAAACGAAGAAGGTGTCGTTTAAAGAATTTCGCTGGCGTACCATAGAGAACCGTAAATATAGAAAAGTGTGCCACTTGGAGACACTGGCAACTGGGACCGTGTAGCCCGCAGATCACCGGAAATAAATCGCCAACTAGAATCGAGGCCAATACGCTCGCTCACTCGGCCCGTAAGAAAAATTTATAGTTGCCTCGTGAAAGCAGGCGGCCAGTTAAGGACGAGCAGTTTTCCATCGATGAGCGAAACCCGTGTTCCCTCTGTTCCTTCGTCGTCGGCCAAATGATCCGATATACCTGTACCCTGCAGTCTTTCCAATACACTTAACATTTAGTTCCGTTTATCTCTGAGCAAGTACGGGGAATAGTGGTGTTTCCGTGTTACACCTATACCTACAAAGGAAATCGTCCGTATTGATCCCTGATGTATCTGCGAACGGTTACAGTTCGCCTAAGGGTTTCTCGGACTGCCTCTAAGGCCAACCCGTATCTCCTCTTTTTCCACTCTTCAACGTCGCATCGACAAAACACGGCCATTAACGACGCTATTGCTTATGTCTAGATTTTGTTCCATATGTCTGTCGATTTGACAACTTCCAGCAAGTTTTGTCTACTTTGTTCCGCACTGAATACTTCCTTGAGTTGCTGGGGGATTTTCAAGTTGCCTGATGTTTCATCCGATCCTGTTTGTTCCAGAATTATCTGCTCTACCGTGAATAATAGGTCGCAAGCTTCGCATCACAAAGAAGCTTCTCTTTGCGATAGAAATTTGTACGTCGGTCTTGCGTGTCCAATTAGCAGTCTGAATAACTTGACTTGATCTCCTCTATTGTATGGTGATCTTGTGGAATTTTTGGTAGTCCATTTCCCTTGCCACCTTTCGAGTATAATTTCTGTCTAATAGATTTCTTAATATCATTAGACGGTATACCGAGCTCGGTTTTAAATGGTAACGAGATGGCTTCTCTGCCAGCTTTGTCAGCTTCCTCGTCTCCTGCCATATCTTGGTGGCTCGGTGGGAATCCAGAGATATCATTTATTGGACATTGGTGTGTACGGGTCTTGTGTGCTCCAGATTACTTCGTTTTCACGCTACAGATTTTGGGCTGCGATTACGCCCAAGGAGCCACTGAGGACTATCAACCTGCATTTATTTCGTGACTGAATCGTTACACGATACGCTATCGTAAGACAGTGTAGCGTTAATTGGATGGGACGCATCGAACGTTTTTTAAAATTTTGGTTTTGCAAAACAGGAGAATTAAAAGTTGTGAAATCTGCGTGCAGTGACTCAAAAAGGTATTTGGATATTTATTATAGAACATTTTCATGGATATATTTTATTTACGTATAGATCGGAAATTTATTATATACATATTAAATAGAATAAATTTGAACGCTAAATGAATAATTAATTAAACAACTACTGAACAAATATTTATTTATAGCAATTATCCTGCGGATTTTCACGCGTTTATATAAAATTAGAAACGGCAAAATTACGCGAAACGCGCGTGGTATGAAAAAATGTATAAAACGTCTAAAGTATAGTGCTTTTTATGATATTTAGTAGGTAAAACAATTTTCCTCCAAGATTCTATTTTCTTTAATGATATCCTCGAAAATATGAATTTGCATAAAAGCCCGCAGTCTAATAATAATATATAAAAATCTGAAATGTGGTACACGCTGACCTAATTTCAGACTTGGCTGCGATATCGCCAAAATGTGATAGAATCTTGTTCTTTTTTCTTCGTTATTTTCTTCTCCTTCAATTATCTGCGAGTCTCGCTGGTCATTAGTATAAGCAGCGATGTCGATTACAAGGGTTCTTAATTACGACGTAACTAGGGGAATTTTTTATTCGTCTTTTTTAGGCTAACATCTCAATTTGCTCTCAAGCTCGCCTTCCTACTTTTAAACTTTACTTTTTCAAACTTCTCCTTTGCCAATCGATCAACGGCCTGAAATTCACGCCCGCGCATTCTTCCCCTAGATATGGAAACAAATTTACTGAAATGAGTGCACGGATAAAAGGTTCGGCATATAATTGTCCGTGGAAACTTGTGAACAATGAAATAATAAAATCCTCGATAGGTCGTATTTCTTCCAAAAATATGTTTTATTTACGTCCATTATGGAAACATTATTTTATCTAACGTTGTAATATTGCAAACAATGAAATAATAAAATAGTCGATAGGTCGTATTTCTTCCAAAAATATATTTTATTTACGTCCATTATGGAAACATTATTTTATCTAACGTTGTAATATTGCAAACAATGAAATAATAAAATAGTCGATAGGTCGTATTTCTTCCAAAAATATATTTTATTTATGTCCATGATGGAAACATTATTTTATCTAACACTGTAATATTGCAAACAATGAAATAATAAATTGTCAATATGTCTTATTTGTTTCCAAAATATATTTTATTTATGTCCATGATGGAAACATTATTTTATTTAACGTTGTAATATTCTGACAAAGAAATAATAAATTGTCAATACGTCATTTGTTTAAAAAATGTATTTCATTTATGTCCATGATGGAAACATTAGTTTATCTAACGTTGTAATATTCTGAAGAACAAAATAATAAATTGTCACTATGTTTCATTTGCTTCAAAAATATATTCTATTTATATCAGTGATGAAAGCATTATTTTGTCTAACGCTGTAATATTGCAAACAACGAAATAATAAATTGTCAATATGTCTTATTCGCTTAAAAAATATATTCCATTCATATCAATTATGAAAACATTCGTATTTTATTTGACATTCTAGTACATTACATTTGCAAAAGTTTCCAACAATTGAAAGTCTCCATCTACCTACAACCAGCATCTTTACAAAAACCAATATTTTTATCTGCACAATATTATTATTAATATCGGTATTAGTGAAAAGCCTCTTGAAGAATCTCTTAGAACCGAAATTGTATTTTCCTCTCATTTTTCGAATGTTTCGTCCCAATATGCAACAAGTTTGATAATAGACGATAGGAATTTTGAAGAGCATTTCTATAAGCCAAAATAAGATGAAAACAAAAAATTAAAAAATTGCATATCACATTCTGATTGCTGTTTACTAACACATCGTCGACGATATACCGTCGAATAGACAAAGTCTCGGTTCCCGCACATTTTTTGGAAAATGTGTGAAATATGCATGCGCCTATTCAAAGCAATGTAGATACGTTAGTCAAGGTATAAATATATTACAAATATTTTATGCCCGATTCTTAAGGTGAATAGCAATCATGACAGCAGCAATGAACATGCCAACTATGCAGTCCGAGACTACAATGTCTTCAAAGAAAGTTTGAAAAATGAAAAAATGCCGATTCACGTCGTCCTTCAACAACGTGCTAACATTTAAAAATCGATCAAACTACTATGACATAATATTCCTGAGACTCGATAAACTTCCCTATAGGGATGAATGCAGGATAGCCTCAACGTCAGGGACATAGTGGCCATGAAGCCTAACGACACATGTTCGGCACCTTATCTCGTGCCAGGTATAGAGGAAACGATTATGATTATGGCAATAGGTGATATAGATAGTCCTGGGATATTTCGTAGAAAAGAATCGTAGATCGAACATTAAACCTTATTTACGAAAGTCGATAAGAACATATATTAAAATCTATGCAATGAAATCTACGAATGGAATTGATTAATTTGTCTGTAAAAAAAATAAATTATAATAAACAACGAACTTCCGAAATCTGGCCACGACAAGAAATAATATCAATCTACTCAGATTAACGAAAGAAAAAGTGAAAAGAGGTGAATGAATGCAATTGTAATTACTAATTAATTGTTAATTAATGTAACGCTTCGATATAGCACTTGAAAAAGAAACGTATGCATATGAGTATGCATTTTTCTTTCTTTTTCTATCGAAAAGGTCTCATGAGAAATTTAGTATAACAATACATTTTACGACATTATATAATATTATGAATGTAAATTATACTAATATACATAAAATGTAATTAAACTGATGCACTTACAATTAGAAACAAACAATTAATTAGAAAATAGTTCAATTATTAACAAATTAAGCTACAAATTAGTTACAAACAATGATCGATATTTACATATGAAAGTATACAATAAGACACGTATTCGTCCTTAGGGAATCGCTTTCTCGGTATCGTGGAACATCGTTTTACGCGAGCAGTATTTCCGGAACACGTATGAGAAATTGTGTAAATCAGTAAATATAGAACGATAAATTTGATGCAGCAAACACAGATAGAAAAAGCTTAAATTAATGTTGTACCGCGTATATAGTTATTGCTGTATGGATGCATAAAGGATATCGCATATGGTTCGATTCATTGCTCATATTTATCATCCGATAGATTGTACGGTTTGCTCGCAATAACAATTTGTCTACTGGTGATAACGGAAGAAAATAAAATTACCAAAATACCGTGAAAACATTCTTGGTTTAGATACTACGATTGAGGATGCACTTAGATAAAGTTAGAGAAATTAGATACAAATACTACGATATTAAATACTATACATTATTATTATATATTATAATTATACACATTAGAAATTAAACACTATATACAAATAAAAAGTATGTAGGAAACATATAATAAACTTTATAGAAATGAATTGTATATATGTATTCTATATATATATTATAATTATATACATTATAAATTAAACACTATATACAAATAAAAA
The DNA here is from genome assembly GCA_014737535.1 of Bombus cullumanus. Taxonomy (NCBI): domain Eukaryota; kingdom Metazoa; phylum Arthropoda; class Insecta; order Hymenoptera; family Apidae; genus Bombus; species Bombus cullumanus. The sequence goes on from JACXIX010000018.1 coordinate 1,635,929, forward strand.
GCATGTAGGAAAAATATAATAAACTTTATAGAAATGAATTATTTTAATATTGTTATAGACGAAAAGTATAATGTATTTTTAGAAAATTATTATCTGTGGCACCATCATAAATATTTTAAACGATACTATATAAATGTAAATACTTGCAAAAAAAATTTCTTGCTGCACTTCAGAGTTGCAATTTGCGTTGAACCATTTTGCACGTGTAATTGTATATGTTATATACAGTTAAACTGACATAGTAAAATATGGTAACAAAATGTCAAATATTCAATAATTACCTATACCTGTAAATGGAACTCGAAAAATTAAATATATCTGGAGCGACTATCATTGGCACTATATCATAATTATTTATATTGCAAACTTTCTCCAGAAAATGTGTCTTTTTCCATAAAATGTTTTATAACTTATGAATCGGTTCCAATATTTCCAATATATTCCAATATATTCCAACAACGAAATCTCTCCCAAAATTCTGTAGATCCTACAACACGCATAATGTATTCATAAATGTCCTCCAAAATAAACGTTCAAATATTTCGTGAGCTGTGTTTCATTATTCTGTCCAACGAAGATTATCGATTACTATCACTAAATAGTAACTACAAGTCACTATGAAACAAAATCAAGGAAAGAAGTAACGTTTTTATTGCATACGAATAAAAATCAATCTGACGCGCAAGGGATAACAATTTATACGCGAAATCAGTTATTAAATAGGTTTTGAAGCTTGATATTTATTAATTCACACAGATTCAGTTTTTACGTTCTGTATTTCACCACCACGTACAGCCATATGAAAACACCGGATACACTCAGATGATTAACACGTGGCCAACACCAAAGACAAAGGAGCGTCGTTACAAGTCGTACCAACTTAGCATGTAGGAACTGGTGATCATACCAACCTAATATTTCCTCAACAAAATTTACTGCTTTAAACTTTACGATAATTAGAAATTAACGCTCAACTTCGTGAACTGTCGCATCGTCTTACGTCGTAAGATTAAGGCGGAGAAAATACCCAGGTCCAATTTACAAGAAAATCGTGCAAAGGAATTCTTACGACTAACCTAACCCCACAGTATAAATTCCAATCTTCGAATGCAAGACTCGACTTGTTTTACGATAAATAGATTGGCCGACTACGACTACTGTTCCCAGAATGAGATTTATTCAGTTGTGTAGAATCGGCTGTATCGGCCGGCTCTCGGAATTAGACTTGTTTACTTGAGTGTTAGACTGATTCGTTCGGACGCCGGAATAAAGTTAACTCCTCCTTTGAACAGAGGAGATTTAGAAGGGAGAGGTAGTTCTAGGCGTGAAGTTGGTAAGATATTCGGATTTTCTGTTAAAGTAATGCAGGAATTTAATGGCAACAGAGAAACAGAAAGTAGCAGTGACGGGTGAAGTGTTGAAAACGCTGTGCGAAAGGAGAGAAATAAAATAAGGTTAAATAGAAGTTGGAACATGGAACAAGTTAAATAAAAGTTTAGAAAATTGTGTGCGAAAGAAAAATAGATATCGAGAGTTGCGCTGACAACTTTTTAAGTGAAAATCGAGTTGATCTGTTTATAGACAGTACATGTGGCTAACTGATCACCTGATTCTTCAGTTCGTAGAGCTTTTAGGCTCGAACTGTGAAAAGTTTGTAAGATGTCAAGATGATGGAACAGTTTGAAAATTTTTTTGTAAATTTATATGGGAAATGTACGTAATCTATCAACATATTCGCTTAATAGCTTACAACTAATTATCATTAGACGACTCAGTGTGCACATTAATTGCATTTATAAATTTATTATTCAATTGGCTCTATAGCAAGCGAATCCTTTTGTTTCCTGAATAAAATGACAAAATATAGTTATATTGATAATAATAATTATAAAATCGTGGAGATACTTACAAGTTTGTCTTCAAGATCATTAGTAAATCATGGATTTTTATAGATTCATGGGAAATTTAGTAGCGTGAAAATGCTCAGGATGCACGCAATGTACAGAAAAATATAAAATGTGAAAATATAAAAGACACAGCACTCGCTATAATATCCAGTGAATAAAACAATTTTCTATATCTAGAATTCATTTTTGAAATTAGTTATTCATAAAAATAAAAATTTGCAATAAACATGTGCAATGTGTTTCGAACGCCTGAAATGAAAACTCGTGGACATAATTTTAAGGAATATTCGATTCTCATTTTATCTATAGACAATTTCTTTTAAATTTCATAAAAACGTCAGTGAAATGTTCATAAGAAAGTTTGCTATCTCGACTTCGTTCACGCATCATTACCAGGATGATTTTTCTGCGATTAATATTTTCAGTTCCATCGATCTTCCGTCATTTCTCTTCTCTCGTGTCTTACAGCAGCAGCTGCTATTTGCATACAAGATTAACGAGAAGAATTTCAAGGGAATTGAACTGAATTCCCCATGTCACTGAAAAATAGTATGTTCACAGCGCTGGAAATCCGTGAACAAGGGCTACAGTCTGGATTTTCAAGGTAACGACACGAGTATTTCCCTGGGGAACATATAGTCACAGGCAATCACTTCGATTGCAAGACACCAATTTGTGCTACGGCACGATTTCTTTAGATCGGATTCTTTTTGTCTGCGACACAAGCTACATGTACGTAGATACGATGTACACACACCATGGAGATGATCATATATTAAACATCTCTTCGTTATTGATAAAATACCAAGGCAGCAAATCTGATTAATGTTTGAATAATGTTCTTAAATATATCATAAGACATAAAATATACAATTAAATAGAAGTAGAACTCTTTACTTCCGCCTGCTTTCCGGTTTTCCAGTGACTTCCATTTCGACTACAGGATAGAAAAATAATTATAAGACTCACGCATAAACACAAACACAAACAAATAAATAAATATATAATAATCATAAGACTTACACATGAACACAAACACATACACTAAATTAGAACAATATAGATCTACCATATATTTCAATATTTCTTTTGTTCTGTTACATGTTTAATTTGCCATTGCTATTTGATTCACTTTATTATAAAATTTTGAATGGAATTTTATAGAATTTTGATGGATTTAGTCAAAAATCAGTCGGATGCAAATTCGAAACTATCGTCGAATTGTTAAATTCAGAAATTATCAATTTAAAATTCGATGGAGTTTCAAATTCAACGAAGTCTCCAATGTAATTTCATTATTATGGCCTTACTCTAATCAATAGAATCTACTTGACTTCGTTTGCACTACGAATTGTCGAATGTAGTTAATGTACATTCGTATCCTTGCTAAGTTTAATTATGACTTTAATGTTTAATTGCTACAGCGGTTGTTTCAAAGCTTTTTACTATTCTGTCTGAATGAACTTGATTGCTTCTCCGACATTAACTACGTTACAGTTGTGACTATGCTATCTGAAGCTCGATTGCTTCACTAAATCTTGACTGGGTTGCGGTTTATACTATTCCCAATGAAATTTAATTGCCTCAGTGATATTGACTATTCTGTGACTCGCGCTACTCTATATGGAGCCTGATTGCTTTCACTGATCTTGACTACGATTCGTGTTATCTTGTCAGCAAAATCTAAGAATTAATGCCTCTCTTTAAAATACTCTGATTTCCTTTCCTTCGCATATCCATTACGTTCTTTCGAGGAACAGAAATAACGAGATTATGTTTAATGAGTCGAGTCATAAGCAGTGAAAGAGATTCATATTTTAGAAAATGTCTGAATGAATATAGTTATTCAGAAGTATAATTTTTTATTAAATGAAATTTGAAAACAGAGAATTATAAATAAATGACCAAACGATAAATTGGTAAAATAATTGGAATAAAATCCTATAACTTACAATGCGTAGTGCCGCTTCTCATGAGTTCATATTACATGAAACTAGCAATCTGTTCAGTCGTAAAGATAAATCGATTATTAATCCGGCGTCCAATCATTAGAAACACCTGTAGAACTCCAACACAGTTAAAAATGTCACTGTTTTTAATAACGAAACCTTCGTCAGCAACGCTATAATGAAGCACCCGAGGTTACCTCTGGTTAATCTTCTTGACTTTTTCAACATTACTTTTCGATTTCTATTTTAACCCGACTTTCTTCCTTTCCCATTTTCTTTCTTGCACATGGTATTTTCTGACTATTTTTCAATCGCGACCTCCATTTATATTTATAATAGCCAAATAACCTGCGACCCTGTGATTGAAGAAAAATTATTTTAACAAGTAAAAAAAAAAAAGAAACAAACGCACATTTTAAAGTTATTCCAAAATATAATTCCAATTCGATATTTATAGTTAGCGCCAAAAATTTTCAATTAAAGTTAATTAGTCTGACGACTCTGTTCTACGGAATCTATAATGCACTCGCATAAATTAATTCAAGCATTTTTCTGCATAATTTAGAGTTTAATTAAACTTTGCAGAGAAATAAAAACATCTTAATTTCGACAATGATTGTTTTGTTATTTACTATACATTAATTGCTTCTGTCGGTCGGTTGTCGAACCTCAAAAGGGTGATGATGGTTTTAAGTTAATAAAATTGGTGATGCCTTTCCAATCTCTTTGGATATCCGAACTAAAAGATATTGAAGATTATTGATAAAAAGAGAACATCCAGGCCGAGGAATCTATGAATTTTTTCCAGTTGCTTCCTATTGAGCAATGACACTCCACCTGATATACGTCATACGAAATCTCTTGTTGATGAAAGCTGTTGAACAAGTTTCAAGTATCTGAGAAGGATTTTCTTTCAAAGGCTGCTCCAATTCTTTGCTTTCAAATTTTTCGGGGTTCTACATCTGAGGGATCGAGAGAAAATAAAAAAGATAGGGAGAGAACCTTCGAGATTTGCGGATTTTATGAATTGCAACGTCTTCCTCTGATGCTGAGCAAATTTCCGCAATCTCAATGGCGTTTTTTTTTTTTCCCAATTGAAATCCAGAAAAAATACAAAAATACAAAGACTTCTTCTCGAACGCTATTGTGCTCCGTATATTTTATTTTGTGAAGTTATATTTTGAGCAAGCTTGAATTATATTATGAGAAAAAGTCTTTCCACCGTTACACGTGTCCAGTGAAATGGCGCGACTTTGTCTTAAGAAGTTTGCTTTACTTTAAACCGAACTTGTCTTGTCGCGAGAAGTTCATGCGACGATATGGAAGACAGATATTTAGGCGAACTCACTTAGTTGAGACACTCTGTACATACTTACTCTTCATTTAAATTTCTCCACTCCATCAACCCATTAGGATCGTTATAATTGAATTTATTGATCTTCCATTATTTATTAATTTAACGGAGAATTAATAGAAAATATTAAATATAAATATTAAAGTAATCGGAAATCAAATATTAAGAAGATTAATATTTTCCACATTAAGATTGGCATTTGAAAGCCTACAATAGGCAAAATTTCTTTTATTCAAAACAGAGCTACGACCAATTTAATGTAAATAAAAAAAATGTGTAATGTTAAGTTAATAGATCACGGGATGATTAAATGTATAATAATAATAATAATAATAAAGGTAACAAATGTACATAATGTAAGACATAGTACGATAGTGGACGAACGACTCATTCGAAACGAGTACAAACTCGAGTGAGCATGAAGTTCGCAGTTATGTTACACCAGTGCTTACGAGGTTCTCGTTTAAAACATTAAGAAGATAGTCCCATTGCGATGTTGCGCGCTATTGGCCGCTCATAACCGTTGAAAAGGAATCCCTACAGTGTCGCTTGACTGTGATAGCTATCTTTTTCTCAGCCAGGTCCTCTCATCTGGATATCCGAGAGGCTGTGTCTTAACTTAACACATCCTGAAAGGTCAGACAAGTCCATGTTGCAAGCTCTCGAGGGGAAAAAGACGACGTCCTCGCTGTTTAAAAATAATTTTCATTTGTCCGGACGAATGAACCGTAATGTAGTCGCAAACATCGGTAGCCACAAGTGGCTAGTTAGGAAACTGTACATTGCTGGTGTCTGGTTTCCTTTTAATTGATGGAGGAGTTGTAGCTACAAACTCCTTTTCAGCGATTCGAGTAAATGAAGAAGAATCAGTTGAAAGTTGTTTGCTCTTTTTGAAATGTCGATTTATTTGTTGACTTTTATTAGAAAATTCGTGTTATTGTTAATTATTTTTTCCTTTGTCAGTTGTTTCTTCGCCGAAACTTTGTTTGCCATCTCAAAATCTCTTCACCAGTTTTTAACTCGAAGAGAAATAATTTGCCTTCTTATCAGAACAGTATCACTGATCAATCGTAGATATTCAAAACAGTTGATTTGTATTTTTCGAATATCCGTATGCAAATGAAATATTAGTTTGAATTTGAAATATCTGGGAAATTTTTTTTACTTTTTTATTCGTCATTGTTATTATTACACTTCCATGGACTAAATTCGTTCTTAAGTTGACAAAAACGTCGAAATAAAATAAACTAAATTAAGTAAATGGTGCTTACACATAGCGTACGAAAACTAATTTTGTAAGTTAAATTAGCAATTGTTTAAAAATGATCGAAAAGATGTTCTTCGAGAGAAAGGACGTAATAAAGTGCGCTTTTAACCGAACAAGGTGCGAACATTTGAAAGTAATGCTGCGCCATTGATAGTTTTTGAAGGAGTACTCGCGATACTAACAAAATTTCACTCTTTATCGGAGAAAGTTGTTGGCATCTCTTAAACAAACTTTGTTCTTTCTTCGGCTGTGATACAGTTTGCAAATTTCGCAAGTTTAAATTGCCTCGGCTGCGTAATGTCAGTCGACACGGTTCCCTATCTTCGCTCGTCGACTCTACGTGACTTTGTTTCGATACGTAAACTTCTGTTAGTCCATTCGTGATTTCCATATCCGAAATACATTTAAAAGACGTATAAAACTTAACGTGTGTATTTTGCTATTTAAAGAGCCATACAGGCGTTGATCACATGATACAGCGTTTACTATAAAAGCAGAAACTAAATGTTGACGTGTATTATTAAAGAGCAGGAAATATGTGTTTGCTTTTTGAAATGTGACATATTTGACAAACTTTGTGTTCATTTTAATTATACGCGCTCTGAAAAATAAATGTAGAAATATCTATTTATTTCTATAAAGTAGCGTTATTTTATATCTGAAAATTTTACGAATATCCCAACACAGTTTATTTGGACGTAAATATTTCAAAATGGTTTAATGTAACTAGAAAGATAAGCGTAAAATATTTCTACAAATTAATAAGTAACCAAATTAAATTATATGTTAATCAGTAACCTGTTTACTGTATGTGAGGCTCGTACTATAGCATAAATGTATTACTATAAATTATTATATAATGTATTACGTAAATGTTCAAAGGAAGATGTTGAAAGGAATACGTTTGAAAAAGTTACGATGAATCGAAGTTACGAAATCAGAAGCAGAATTTTATTATAAATCTAGATTATGTCAGGTAAACGTAACCAAATTCCATAAAAACACATTTAGGAGATATTTAAAACTGCTATCAACTAACTGCACAGTTAACAGTCTTGCTATCAGTGTGAATCCAATTGCAAACCTGAAATAAAAACGAAGGTAACGAAGCATGGACGAATAATGGTGATTTTGCGTGGTGAATCTGAAATCAAAGGTGAATCAGAGTGATAAATGTACGACTGAAGATCGTTGGGTGTAAAGCGTTAGCGCGAAAGAGAAGCGTTTGAACAGAATTCCTCGGATTATGCACATCCACTCAACTTTCACAGCGAATATGTTTCAATGTCTTCTGGAACTGGCTGAATCGAATGAAGGAAGTGGAGAAATAGGACAGGAAAGAATATACGTGTTCTTTACATACACAGGTTTGCAGGGGTAAAAGGCTGAGAAAATACATGCACAAGTTAAATTTATTATTGGAGGAATGACTTTACGAACAAAGCAAACATATAAGGTTTATTTCTGGAATCAGCTAACCCGTCAATTTAATGGGTCTCGTGCAGATAGGTATACTACATATAGATTTCAAACATTAGAAAGCCTAGGAAAAAGTAATTTTGTGTATAAATTCTTTGGATGAAATGATCAATTTACGATGTAAAATGGTTAAAATTAATGCTATGGTTTTTAAGATATTTCATTTCAAAGTTCGAAATCCGTCAAATTTTTAGTGATAATTTGAAAAAAAGACTTTTTATTTATTAATAATTTATTTAAACGTAAAGCCTAATGTTGTTTCTTTCAGACTAAATTTGAATAAATCGATTTTTAAAGAAAAATGCGTATTTTCGTCTACCCGCCAACTTGACGGACCCCGTAAACCTAGTGTTAATCATGTCAAATGACAGCAAATTAAATTGTAATAACTGAAGTTCTTCAAATATTTTCAGTTTGGTAAAAAGAATTCACACAATGCACTGGATGGAAAAGCATTGCAATTATGTAATATCGCAACCATAACGTTATGTACAATTTATTTTTAATTACTAATCAATTTGGCGATCCACCTAAAACTGTTCCGTCATTTTCACCATTCTGTCATAGTTCTCACGTATGATATCTCTACAGTATCCAGTAGTATCGTGCTCCAGTCGCTAATGACCCTGCAGTTTAATTAACTTAAGACGATTACGAAACGAACAATAACGAGTCTAAATAATTTTATGGTCTTTATGAGGCGAATGCCTGCAACAAATACCCCGTAACTTTTACTTACATCTTCGAGTTCGTTTCAAACTCTACCAACGTCACCGTGACGATTGTACCACATCGTACGTCGCGAAGATATTTTGCGAAAAACATATAATGTAACCAAAATAAGTTTTCACAGGTGTTCGAATACAACTATGAACCAGAGTATAAGTATGAACTTGATTCTGACAGAAAGCCTTCTATAAAGACATAATATATATTGCCACAGATATTTCTCCTCACTTTTTCTCTACCTACACAGATACAGGCGCAAGCGAAGAAATATATATATATATACGCATGGTCCGAAAAATTCTGCGAGCAATCTCTCGCTGAAAGCTCTCGGCGTTCAACACGGACACGCTCATATCGCGAACGGCTCGTCCATCAAAGCGAAGGGGGAAAATAAACCGGGCGAAAACGACCGAAATCTCTCGCAGCCCTCTTTTTCCATTATCCAAGAAAGTAAGAAATAAGAAAGCTGTAGGAATAATACCGCGAGGCTGAGGAACAACAGCAGCTTAAACAGTAACGGGCCGGTACGAAGCGAGAGGACGGTGAAAAGCGTGGAAGGATCGTAGTGGCGGTAAAAGTGGCGAGAGCAAAGAGAGCAGGAGGGCGGTGAAGGGAGAGGGAGGTCAGAGGTTAAGTGAAATTGAAGTTCAACCCACTGATGAAAACGACTCGCGGGATCTAAGGTGACGGGGGACTCCTCCGCAATAGTTTCGTTTCCTTTTAATCTCGGTAGGGTTTTCTGCCAGCCAGAGTAGGAAGACTGTCAATTCCGCTTCCATTTCTCGCCGACAGCGCGAGCGAGATGAAAGAGACTTGCACGCAAGTCTATATGCGCCAGCGTCGTTGTACAGGGTGTCCCGGCAACTCCGGTACGATAGGCAATCAGGCGATTCTGTGTGAAAGAAAACGTATGGAAAATATAGAATAAGATTTGGGGGAGGGAAAGTCGAAATGGGAGGAAGGCAGGAAATGATACTATTTATGAGGAGAAGGGCATAGACTTATGGGAGCTTAGGATAACAGGTTCAGCCCTAGTATGGAAGGACAGGACAGGACAGAGCAGAGACAGGAATATGAAAGAATAATAGAGGAACGGTATAAAAGGAAATATAGGGAATTAGGGGAAGAAAGCAGAGCAAAGTTTTTGAGGAAAGAATGTAGAGGAAGTGATAATCGAGCGAGATTTAGACGTGATAATGAGGATAGAGTCAGGGAATTCTGTTTAAAAACTGAGGAGAAGAATGTAGATTGTGTGGTTAAGGGAAAGAAACGACAGAAGCTCATGGAAGAGTGCAGAGAAGTTGGAAGAGAAAAGGAATTAACCGGAAGGATGAGCGAGGAAAAGAGCGAGGAAGATGTATGAGGAAAATAGTAGAAAGGAGAAGGAAGCTAGTCGGACACGTGTCACGTATTTCAAGTATTTTAAGTATGAGAATTACTTTCTACAGTATTATAATGGCGTATATGTATAGTGATTTTGTAGGCACAACCACGTGTCAAGCCCTTTTCAAGGTCGAAAGTCAGGAAAATGAAGTTATCCATCTACCCCCCCCTTCCCTCTTTCTCTCTCTCTTTGTAGAATAAAAGTCTATCATGTGACGCTTCGTTTTTGAGAAAATCGAGTTTGAAGAGTTTTCAAGTATACTTGGACTTGATTAATTTCGAACTGAACAAGAGAAAATAATCGACAGAAAGTTATTCCACGCGTAAAAAATAGGCGGAAAACTGTGGAACAAAATCTGTCCATAAGACACTTTGTTTCCGAGAAAAGCAAATTTGCAATTGAAAATTTATTTTGCGTAACAGGTTGGTTCATGACTTAAACGCGTTCAAAATCTATTCTCTCGGAAACAAAGCGTGACTATGGAAAAACTTTATTTCGCATTTTTCACTTGTTTTAGCATGTTTCTTTTTTATATTATTCTCGAGTCTTTACAATTTGTCCACATGTCGACATTCGGTAAATTGGTTTAACGATGTTGTGACAGTAGCACGTAGATGTTTATCCCATTGGAGAAACGTCGCTGATCATTGCAATGCAGAAATCAAAAAGTTTTTTATATTCTATGGAAATTGTGAAAAATCCACAAATAACGATCAGAATAAAAAAATCAGTCGAGCTTTTCCTTCGTAGTCTTCTGGATGAGACGAATAGAGTTCTATTTTAATATGTAGCATAAGCTCCTACTGCTCGTTCACTCGCAGTTAATCTAATCTGCAGTTAGTAAAGTTTGAGTGTATAATTGACAAATTTTCAGACCCGATTTTCTCGAAAATGACCCGCCATACGCAATCATTTTGTTCCACATTTTCGACTGATTTTTTTACATAGAATCATTCTATTGCCGATTGTACCACAATTGCCGAGACACCCTGTACATGTCTGCTGTTAATCTTACACCATGGGAGAAGCAAAAGGCACGAGAAACTGTAGTGAAGATTCGTTAAACGAGCCGAGACTTAACGATCCGCGAGAAAGAACGAACATCGGTCTAAGGTTCTCCATTGTGAGAAATGATTTATAGGTTTCCACGTTCAACTGGCCACTGTTATTCGCCGGATATATTTAACGTTAAAGAAACTGATATTAACGTATTACGCAATATATCGTAGGCGTATACGCAATTTATTGCCATCCTTAGAGTGGTGCAGTTTTCTTGATCGAAAGAACACGATACTTCGAAAATCGTAACTCGTTTCATCTTGCAGCAAATTGTAAAATTGTATATTATAAAAGGTAAGCAGTTTTACCTAACATTGCGTGAGATTGTAATGCAGACAATCGAACGATTATAAATTTAAATTGATTCGACAGACATTATTTACTGTAATCCGTAGCGTAGATTCGAAGAAATTCACAATGTCCTCGTTTCCACGATTCGAATATATCTTTGATCTTGCAATATCTTTTCATGTCTATCTCTGTGTATTCGCGAACGTAAACGATAGAACGTAGAACTGACTTTTCGACTACTGTGTAAGTGTATTTGAGCGAGCCTTTGACTCTTGGGAGCTTTATTTTGTTTGAAAATAACTGTACCATGACAAATGTTATTTGCGTGAACCTCGCATATTCGTCGTCAACGCTACTGCACAGCGCTATCACGACCAGAAGACAGTATAATATGCACATAATATGATATAATCTTTATATTGATACATGCTGTATATTGATTATATGATATAATCTTTATATTGCAAATCAGTTCTGATAAGCTTTATGAAAATTATTTTCCCTTTTAATAAATATTTGCGGGAAATATTATGGAAATACGAATGCACTGCAATTTTTCATTAATATACGTTGCCTGTTTGTTTGTTTTTAACGAAACAGTATCGACATTCGGCCGCTAATTACCACGGTAGTCGATGCGACTTTAAATAAAATAAATAATGAAATATCGACATTCGAAATTATTGTAAATTGATTGAAAGATAATTGCTTTACTTCAAAACAAATAGCTATACTTAATATTTTACATGCAACATTAATATATATAAATATAGCATTAACCCTACTGTTCTCTTCTTTTCTTCGTGTTTGTATCTTCTCATTTGTATTTGTTTTCGTTCGTTTGAAGTATTTATTTGAATATTTAATTCGTAAAAATTATGGGATATACAAAAGATAAATTACGTTGAATACAAAAAACAAATATTTGAAAGTCGTCGATATTTTAATAAATATCTATTGGAATAGGTATAACAATAATTTTGGGGTCTTAAAGACCCGAGGAGAAGAGTAGGGTTAATAGGTTTATTAGATTAAATTATATTTTTAATAATAATTACGCGTTATGTTTAAAAATCTTTATTTGTAGAAATTCTTTACATATTAAATTACAAAATAGCAATAAATATCTATAGTTATATAGCCTCAATGCAACAGTACAATAGCCTCATAAGTATGTGGATCTTTCAATTGATTTACATTAACAATATCTGAATGTAAAATTCAAGCGGAGACGAAACGTTGAATATCAGTTTTTTAAAATGAAAAAATTCAGAATTACTTGAAGTAAAAAGAGACCATTATATAGTTACAATAAAATTATAAAATATCTTATAGATATACATTGAATATTATACAAAATATTTATCGGATACAAACCTCGCAGTGTAAAAATAAATCTTTAGATAAATGATATCTTTTTTGATATATTGAAAATCATTATAGTCAATCAGAAAAATAAAAATCGGACACCGGTGCAATTTTGATTTCTACATATTTTGAACAAACATGCAAGAAGCTACAAAAATGTACCATAGTATAATAGATGCCAAAAAGAAGCATTTATTTTTTACCTGCGATTGCTTAAATATTATTAAACATCAAGTAGATAATTTGAGGAGTTTAGAAAAAGTTTAATATTCCAATCGATGATCTTTAATCAGACATACTCTTTCAATATTAATCGAGAATTGCACATCTAACGAACAGGAGCAACAGGACTAACGAGGATAGTTCAGCGATGTTGCTTGAGGTTTCGACCAACTATAGTAAGAGCAGCCAAATGATCGTCAAAAAATTGAATTTTCACTGTCGAAACCTCCATTTTTCTTCAACTATTAGTGTAATAATACTTTTATAGAATTTGTTTGATAAAAATCACACGTCAGTAGATTTGATTGATGGAATTTTAGAAACTCTCGTGAGGTATTATCTACTATTTACAGCAATCAATCAAACGATTATACAACCACGATTTTTCATGAAAATCATCGTTATCAAGCACTCTTCGTATTTCCAATTAATAGAATAATTAAAATTTGTCAATTATTATCTGATTAATTCTCGATTAGACTATTTTATTTAAATTTCAGTTTCATAATTGTACATTGTTCTCAATTTTAATGGTTACAAAGTATTTATAGCGATTATGCAACTCTTAAAAATTGACAAGTTATGTGATAATAGAAATAGATATATTTCGAAATAGTTGTTACGTAGATATCAGAACGTCTGCTGTATTTATATTACAAACTGAATGCTTTTCACTGCTTTATTACCTAATTGTTTCATTAAAAATCCGTATTTTATCTACGTCATATGTACTTTGCAACACAGAATACCAAATAAAATTTGAATTTTCCAATAAATGCACTGTTACACGTACATCAAATACAGTAAGACTCGGGTCTCCAAATCTCTTAATCTCTTTTCCATCCGCATACTGGGTCGTTTTCGACCAGTAACTTTAAGTAATTCTCCGTCTTGTTCCATATTTTTCATTAAATTTTGCTTTGCTTTAAAAAATTTAAGCCAACAATAAAAACTATTTCTGACAATATTGTAGAAACTTTGAGAAATAATCGAGAATTTTTAAAACACAACCCCCCACCTCCTTAAAAAAAAAATTGCAGGATTGTTCACCTAGTATCTGAATCATGAAATACTTCAAGCTCCGAAGGAAAACAGTGAACTGCTCATTTTCTTAAACGTTAAACGCGTGTACACAAAACAGGACGATATTTAGCAACGTGAACGAGCGTTCAGAATTATCAACACGCGTTTTCCTCTGTAGAAAACTCTGTGAACGTTCGCAACTGGACATGTCAAGCTGTTCATAAATCTATGCAATACGATCCTTGGTATCGTCGAATAATCGAGCTTCTGGTGTGTTCGCAATCTTTCATATCGCGTCAAATAGGTTTCAATGATGGCAAAGTGTTCTTCTTGTAAAAGGGATAAAAGATTTGCAGACGCAGAGCATCAGCTACGTTTGATCGATGATCGTGCTTAAATTTCGAACTTCCAAAGGGACTGATATTCGTTTCGATGGTGTGAGATCCACGTTCAAACTTCGATTAAGATTCCTCCTGACTTTTTGAACATCCCCAGCCTCTGGTTGGCAGTGTGACTTTCGAAAAATCCTCTGCTGTGTTCACAGTAGTTACTGGCTTATTGTTATCTCGACTTGTAAATATTTTAAGCTCGCGACAAGACACTCACACAATAGCGCTGATAAATATGTGGATCTTTCGATTGATTTACATTAACAATATCTGAATGTAAAATTCAAGCGGAGACGAAACGTTGAATATCGCCTTTTTAAAATGAAAAAATTCAGAATTACTTGAAGTAAAAAGAGACCATTATATAGTTGCAATAAAATTATAAAATATCTTATTGATATATATTGAATATTATACAAAATATCCATCGGATACAAACCTCGCAGTGTAAAAATAAATCGATAAATGATATCTTTCTTGATATATTGAAAATCACTATAGTCGATCAGAAAAATAAAAATCGGACACCGGTGCAATTTTGATTTCTACATATTTTGAACAAACATTTTTTTAACGAGATAACTTAGGTTTCCTGTATCGATAACAGCAGCGTTAAGCTGGTCTTTACAAATTTAACTAGGCTATTACTCTGATTTTTTCCTAAACGTGTTTTCATGGCGAAAAATTGAATGAGTTAGAAACCTGTTGGAGCTATCTCAAAGGATTAAAAGATTAAAAGTTTTGCGAAAGGGAGCGAAAGTTTTTGGAAAAGCAGTCGCAAAGTTCTGAAAAGCAACAGACTTTATTCGATAAAACGTCAGTTTTATAAAAATACGAAATTATTTTTATTATTTCAAATTTCGCTACATTTTAACGCGATATTCGCGTAGTAATCTGTTGAATGATAACTATGAAATATTAGTTTAGTGAATCTAAAAATGCTACTTTCGCACAGACTGAAAGATTCGATACAACTATTTATGCAATTATAAATTAATACAAAAACGAAGGTATTACTGAGGCCCCAATATTTACATCTACAAATTACACAGAACACAACATTTTGAACTTATTGAAGCAGGTATACTTCAATGCGGTGTTGTGGGGCCAGTACTATAGACGCTATACACTGAAGATGTTACTACTATTACTGAGGCCCCAATATTTACATCTGCAGATTATACAGCACACAACAAAAACGAAGGTGTTCATTGACCAAGAAGAAGTATTTTGAAATTGTTTAAAATAATTCTTATTTTCTATTTACTGTACTAGGTTATACTAGGAACCGAGATGTACCTACATATTTTGTTCAGTGTTCACTCTTTCGAATTTCATGGTTTATGTCTTTCTTAGTAGTTATGCCAGTAGAATTTACATATTGCACAATTGTGTATTATTTTCTAATGCATCTCTTTCACGTACAAGTATCTATTCGTTTCTATTTAGTAATTTCCAACTGAACTGTTTGAATTTGTAACTATATATTATATGTATCTTCTCTATTCGTATCTATAATCTACGTATTTTCCTGTGCAATCCATGTTAGACTATTCTCATAAATATTCTGTTCCGTATTCTATTCTCATAACTATCCGTTGAAACCCTCTTTCTCTGGCTCCCAAAATGAGTGAGCTGATGTAAACTAAATCGAAGACTGTCTCGCGCGAACAGTTGGCTACGTTCATTTATTCTTTCACACGTCAACGTCCACTTTGTTGCTGTTGCCGTATTACCGGAAAGAAACGCAGACAAAGCCAATATAAATTTCACGCACCGCGATCGATACATCCTCCCGTTTGGTTTCACGATGCACGTGCACATATGCATCGATGTTTGTTTGTGCACTGAAATATTCAATGAAACGGAGTGTACACTAGAGCCGGTAGGTAAACTAAAGGCAGTTCAGGCTAGATTGTTAATAGGCATGAGTGCCCTAAAGGGGTGCAGAATCGCCCTTCATATTTCAAATGCGGACAGATTATAGTCGTATAAATCGTAGAAGGCAAATAGTAAAGTTCCCTAAGACATATAATTAAGCTGTGGATGTTTACGCGTTTATGGGAAATTTGCGGATACGAGAACGCACAGGATGAACATAATATGCGGAAATATGTGAAATATTCAAAGTATAGAATCTTTCACCACGTCGAATTAATAAAATATTTCTCTACTCAAGTTCCATCTTGTAAATTACACGTACGAAAATAGAAATTTGCATATCCGGATAAATATATAATTTAAAGAAAGTGAAAGGACACATGGTAGCTGTACGTCTGGCAAAAATATTTCTGATGGGAACGTATCGTTTCCGACTGGACGTAGGTTTCAAACAATATCTGGAAACTTCAGTTGGGATGTCTAATATTGTATAAAATAATGATTTTGCTGTTATAGAACAAGTATCAGTATTTCTTTGGTTTCGCAACTTGTAGATTCTCTTCCATTTTCTCAGTGTGAAATCGCAATTACTTTATCGTGGCTGAAAGAATTCTGAAGCAGCACGCACTCGTTTAGAAATATGTACTCGATTTTCCATAATAATATGTAGTAACAGTCATATAAATATATTTAATTATTTTGCAGAGATAGTTTATAATGACAAACACTGTACAATGTAAAAATATACAAAGTGATACATTACAGACAACACTAGAAGAAGTAATGTAACCAAGAGGAAAAACAATTGCAATTTTCTTGGAAATATATAATTGATAATATCTATGAAGAGTTGGTCCTTCAATTAAATTAAGTTTATTTTCATAAAAGAATTCTATTCCTTCTTCAAGTAGATATTTGTAAAAGATATCTTCCATCTTAAACACACTGTTATCTCTGAATTTTATTTCGTTACAAAATAAAACAATCGCAGTTTGATTAAAAATGTACAATGAACGATATCCATGAAGTATTGGTCTATAAATTTCATTAAATTTATTTTCACAAAAGAATTCTATTTTTTCTTTACATGTATACTTATAAAAAATTTCTCAAACACAGCAATTACAATGAAGTGTGAAATGGTAATTTGAAATGGACATTATATAATTAAAAGTTATATGCGATTATTTATCAGTATATTCTCAGATTCACCCTAATTTTAGTAGAAACATTCACAACTTTAAATATAACGAATATAAGTATCTTATATTATATCGCGATTTCTCGTATTTTTAATTGAAATATCGATGCTTGGGATCGACAGTGACGTAACTTGCAAAATGTAAATTTTACTGGCAAGATTTTCTAAAATTTTTTGAAAATGCTAGATACACGTTTTCTTAATTTAACTGTTAAAAAACAAAGCAAAGGAATTATTAATATACTGTTTTACATAATAAAAATAGACACATAACGTAGGTTAGTGTAGAATTAGTAAATTTAAAATTCTCTGAATTGTGTTGCTATCAATGCCAAGCATATGACGGATAATTATCATCCTTTTGTACTGTGAATGAAAATACTATTTTATCATTGTTCCTTGTATTTCTTTATGTTTTTCATAACTCTGCTAAGTAGTACTCATCTCCTAACGATCTATGGTACGTGTAAGTTACCCTGTTACATGTTACTTTAAGTTGTTTCATTTGTACCAATTTCTACATATGTCTACATTTATTCAATTCTACGATCGAAATAAGAGCCCTTTTTTCTAACGTATTTAGAATATCGACAAAATTTATAATTAAAACTCGCGGAATGAATCCATTGAAGTAAACATGATCTCTTAGAATTCGAAAGTTATCGTACTTTTGGCACAAATCGATCGATGATGCACTCAAACGTGTTGCAAATATGTTGTTTCCACAGTTGTTAAAATTTTCAACACCTTTCAAGCATAACAGAGATTAAAGTAAAGTAAATAACTATCGTAGACACAACCGCGATATGTTTGGCTAACGTCCACCTACGATAGTATTTTCGCGAGCTTACTGTGCTTACAGCGTGAAATATCTTTATCGGTATAAATCTCGTTACACCGCGTTTAAAAAGTCAGAAAGACACGGTGCTCTCGTCTATCGATGCGACGAAAAAAGTAAACACACGGGAATTCAGCAACACTCAGATACTTCGCTTTCGGCGACGGGTCTATGAACGGTGTTCAACAAGCGCACGCTTGTTATTTGTCCGCCTCACGGACTCCGGTACAAGTCTCGCTCGTGTTTCGTCGAATTTCTCGCGCCGGCCACGCGTACGAAATTGTCGCGTTCGCGGTTTCGCGCGCACGAAAGGTGCATCCTATCGCGAGAACTTGTTTCCTGCGCCGCCAAGGCAGCGTTGAGGCACATGCAAGACTAAAGCAAAACAAAAAAAAAGAGTACAAAAAAGAAAGAAAGAAAAGAAAAAACAAGAAAGAGCAAAGAAAGAAAAAAGTAAAGAAAAATTAACAAAAAAAAAAGACGGCTTGGTATCGAATCGGAAGTACAAAGTAAGCTCGACCGCCGCAGCGCCCAGAACCACTAATGTGCTCGCTCGCAGCGCGGACGGCAACTTCGAGGTGACCTTGGCCACGAAGGCCACCATCTACCATCAAGGATTGGTCGAGTGGAAGCCCCCTGCCATTTATAAGTCATCCTGCGAGATCGACGTGGAGTACTTCCCATTCGACGAGCAGACCTGTGTCCTCAAGTTCGGTTCGTGGACCTATGACGGCTTTAAGGTAAACTTGCATGGTAGCCGCTAAGTTCGTGGCAGATAGACCGGCGGATCTTCCACGACGTGGATCGACGTGGCTCGTGATGCGTCGAGGACGGTCCACCTTTGTAGCCCTTAAGACTAGATATTAGACCCGAACGATCGGCTCGTCGCGTGGATTTCCAAACTCCGCGGTGGCTCGTGTTTTCTTATTGCCCGTTTTCGAAACGTTACACTCGATGGGAGGGGAGAGCCGAAACCCACGCTAGGAGACGGATGCTGCCAGCTTTCCTTCAACGTTCCGTGATACCTATAACAGTAGCTCCGACAGATGCGACGTGCGTTCAGAGGATAGTAAGAACGAGAATTGATGATAGCGAGGCGAATCGCAAAGAAAATGCAACAGAGATGGCACGCAGTAACAGTTGATAGCCGAGGGGGATGTTTGAACGAAGGAAGATCGAGTAGCGAGGACGCGAAATTACGCGATCCGAGCGATCGATGCGAAGCTTTTTCGGCTCGATTCGTTAGAAAGGGCGAGAGATAGGGTAATGGTGAGGAAGTGAAAGAGAGAGAGAGAGAGAGAGAGAGAAAGAGAGGGAGAGAAAGAATGAAAGAAAGAGAGAGAAAGAGACAGATCATCGCGTAGCGGCAGCATCCGGTGCTCTTCAAAGAGGAGCCAATCGTGATCACGCTCGGCTCGTTTCTTCGGTGATTCCAGCGCCGACGGGAACTACGAGGTGACGCTGATGACCAAGGCCACGGTCTACTATTCGGGATTGGTCGTCTGGCAACCGCCGGCCGTATATAAATCCTCCTGCTCCATCGACGTTGAGTTCTTTCCGTACGACGTACAGACCTGTGTTTTGAAGTTAGGCTCCTGGACCTATGACGGTTTTAAGGTGCCACGCCAACAGCAACGAGCACGATCGCCAGATTGAACCTTTTTGCTCGTCATATATGATCGGTCTTCCCAGTTTCCTCCTTGGTTACACTTTCGTTTTTTATGTTCCATCAGAGAATGCCACCTTGATACCCGTAATCGTTTCTGCGATGCGCTGGTCTTGGACGTCATACGTCATATTTATATATATATTATCTATATATATTACATATATATATATATATTTCAATATTGTTACTTTGGTGTGGACTGCAGTGTTATTTGATTGACATTCGTCGTGATGTCGTACGGTCAGCTCGTTTTTATATATTATTCTGCGGTGTGCTCGAACGATCCTACAGGCTCGCATATCTGAACGCGATCTTTGAAAACGGCTCGCGTCGTCGTTCTTGCGAGGATCCCAGTTATCGTGACAAATTCGCACGCATCGATCTCGCTGAACCACCTACAGTGGCTCGCGAATATATTCGTACGTCTACCGGCACATTTTTTTTTTTTTATATATATATTATACGCGTTACGTGAAATCTCCTGAAATTTCGGTAGCACTGCGATGAGATAGGATGGTCGTGGTTATGGTAGTAAAGTTTGAAAGCGATCCGAAGATGTACGTAGAACAACATTTTCTTTATGAATACGTTGTGTGCATCGTGCGACACTTTTTGAAATTTCGTTAACACCGTAATGAGATACGATTGTCGTGATTCTGATAGTAAAATTTGGAGGCAATCCGAAAATGTATATGAAGGTTACGAAACGTTTATCGTAAACGTGCAGTGGCATTAAATGTTGCAACTTTGTGTCCTATTTAGCGCCCATATTGCGTCAACGTGTTATTTGACATTTTTCCCAGACGATTGGAATTGTCAAATTCTCAACATTGTGTCTATAAAAGGCAATTTTACACATCCACGTAATATTTTTCTCATCGCTGTTTCTTGCATCTAGAGTCTATGGTTTTATCAAATTTTCTAAACTCCAAGTACAGAACTTCGTTCATCCAAACCTCTTTCTATCAATTCGTAACTGAGCCTCTATTTTTCCAATTACGTTCGAGCCTACTTTCAGCCATACGAACGCGTGTTCTGAAGTCGTACACGTCGTGTGTTTTATCCAAGTTGTCGTATAATTGAACACAACTTGTGTCGAAAGTGTTGCTCAATCTCAGTCGTCCGAACGCCCATCTCTGTTATCGAAATTCACGCAGCAGCTGGTCCCAACTCGTCGATTACCCGAAATATTTTATTGCCCCGGCCGGTTGAGATAAACGAAGTTCTACTGTATTTAGAACGCTATGGTAAACATTGGACAATTGCACGCAAACCGGACCTCATGTTTTGCAATCTTGGTTTTTGCAAAAAATTGCAAACAAAAGATCTGAAAACCAAGAACTTAGCCGCGTGAAACGTAAGAAAGTATAACGCGAATGAAAGAAAAAGGGGAACTAAATTAGTCGGGACTTTTAATTAAAAAATCAGACTTTCTTACTTCTGATTTGTAACGAATGACATTTTTATCAACATACCTGTCATATTTTTCCGATTACAATGACACCAAACACGGTACAATTTCGAGCACATTTGCCAACTTGATAAATGACAATTAAATACACATCAATAAGTAAATACAATTCAAATTACACCGTGTTCGTTCTCATTTCAATCAAAAAGTTTGAAAATCAGTAGAAGTTTGATTTAAAAAGACGTGAGAAATGAAAAAAGTTTCGCTCTTGAGTTAGTACCCACATGACCATGCTGTGATGACTATCATGCAATTAACGAGAGCTTCTTTTCCTCCGATTATCGTACGTTTACGTACATTGCTTGACCCTAAATCGGTCAATACGACGTACAATTGACCGTTCAGATACCTTGATGGTCCTTGCGAGTTGTACGTTTCCTCCGCATATCTCGTAACTCTTATACACATTTTCGGATCCACTTCAAATTCTACCGACATAATCGCGATGATCGTAACAGTAATGAGATTTCAAGACGTTTCGAACAACACGCAGGTGAAAATTCGGATACTTTCGTGAGCCACCGTAAACGTTTTACAAGCATTTTCTTAGCGACATCTCATCGTTCGGTGTTACGTTTTCGTTAAACATTGCGGTGCTATGATATACTTCGTCTATATGCCGTTTCGTGTAACACCACATCTATCTTTCACCTTGTATGAATGCTTCCTACTAAGAATGTTAGTCCGATCCTCGCTTCGACGAACGACTTGAAAGAGCGATACTACGTCGCAGGATTCAAAGGGTACCTCGATCACAAACTTTGAATCGAGGTGAAAAGAATCTGCTTCGAAGCGTATCCAAGCTGGTCAGTCGCCTTGCTCTTTGACATTTGCAGATCGATGGAAAGATGAAACATCTAATCGCGGAGTCTCATTCTTTATTAGCATAGCTATTGAAAAGCTTAGATCGTAGGACTCTCTCGGTTTCTAAGCGTCACTGTACGTGATACACGCGGCAAAGATTGAACGTTTTACCGAGCATTTCTCAGACACCACACTAAATACACGGTAAAAAAAAAGAGATGTTTGGACAGGCCTAGCTGTTTCAATGTAGCAGGGCAAATACAGATCTATACGTAAACAGATTATTCAAAAAGTTTTCATTGCTGCGAAAGGCAAGTGGAATAAGCTTATTTTAAAACTCGATTCAAGCAGTCTGATTTCGTGTCTCGTTTTGTATAAGCTCTTCGATCGAAGTTTACGACATTATGGTTTATTTAGCCACTTCTGCTGTAATAAACGGTACTGAATTCAGATCGAGTTTAATAAATTTCTGTTTACTGATTATCTTTATTTCCATATCGCGATAGATGCTACACTTCCGAATAACGAGATAGCAAACTTGTGGCATCTATAATTTCCTATATCGTAGCTACATCAGCGTGAAATTTGCGAGCAGTATATGGTCATTAACATCGCGAGGATACGTAAAGCTCGATATGCTTTCAGCAATTTCCGCTTAAATGGACGTATAGACATACGAAAAGAATAAAATGATGGTACGTCGGAAAGAAGATAAATTTCATACAAATGATCATACGTTACGCAGTGCTCTCGAGTTACGCTATTCTGTCATATAAATTCAAGTATTGGATTATAATAAAAATGAAATTGGAACAATTCTTGCTTCGCAAACGTTGTATTACTGCCAAAATTGTAAAAGAAATTAATGGGAGTCGTAAAGTTATATATGTCAGAGATGAAATGACATCGGGGCCTTCCTTTTGGAATTTTTGTGACGAAGTTCAGTGTTTCCGGATACGCCCAATGTGGTAATGTGAAGAAGTTCAGTGTTTCCACATACGCCCAGCGTGGTAATGTGATGTAATCAGGTGTAAGATCGAGCACAATGGTTCACATACTCTTACGGGTGGTCGTGTGGTCCAGAAGAAATTTAGAGGCAAAATCAACACACAGTTACAGAATTTAGTTCCAGTATCATTAGTACTATGGTCATAACATCTAGTATAGTGTTTTCACATATGCCCAGTGAGGTAATGAGATATAAAAAAAATGAGATTCATTCAGGTACGAGATCGAGAATGATCTGTCATGTTATTACAGTCTGACTGGTAATTCACAGGATGCAACTAGCACTTTGAACACTAATCATAATGTTACTGATTGTTGTTTTTCATTGTTGCCATTGAACGTTCGATCGAAGTTTTTGTTGTTGAACTGGACCCTTGGCTTATTGGGACATTTGGTTAAATTGTAAATAACGTCAGTTGTATTGAGTCTAATGTTGAGAAAGCCCAATATTTTAGATACACCCGAGGACGGGTGATTGTCAGGATGCCGTGTTGGAGATGACAGGACATCGGGGCCTTTCTTTTGCAATTTTTGGGAAGATCCCCAATACTTTAGTCTAGACTATTTATTATAGCTGTACTTAAATAATAAAACTTGGAAGTAGTTGTTATGATTCAATTCGATTATGTTTGCCCGAGATTTGTGACAGTGAGCTTGGGCTCCAGGTGACACAACTGGTCGCTGAACTTATCCACGGTCACAGGATGGACGGTTTTACCTACCAGAGGTATGGAGTGGTTGTATAGTTCTCCTTAAAGAAAATATAGTTGTAGCGGCACGCGGGCTCGAGGACAAATCAAGCCACGTGTGGTTTTGCCTCAGAAGTGCCAATATTATGGGACACACGTTGTATTAGCAATCAAACTCCGGGCAAAAACAATGTCGCCGCTAAGCGGAACTGCCTAGCAACGGCGGTAGCAATTTTGTTGGTATCCCCGGCCAATGTACAACAAACGAACGCGATCGTAAGGAGAGGAAAGTTCCCATCAGTCTTTTATTCTTGCAATCTCCTTGGAGAGTTCTTCATCGTCTTACGTGCAGTATATACCGAGCGTCACAGCGAACGTTACTTTGTGCTTCAAAATGTATTCTACGTTTAACAAAGAGTTACCCCGTTGACCGTGGATTCGTTATTGAACCTAAGAACATTGCCATTAACATCTCGAGTGTCTAATCGCCACGGTTATTTGTCAAACTCTGTAAAAATCATATTTATACCAGTAAATATAATTTTTATTGTACAACAACGATGGCTAGTCCGAACGAAGATTCGTTACACGCCCCTAAACCTAATGATAACTCGACATATATATGGTGATTTACTAAAAAAAAAAAAACAGGAAATATACATATTGTTTCAATCTGCTGTGCCAAATTGGAAGAAATTAGCCGTAAAGCTGAGGTCGATAATAATATCAAAAATATTTGCCATGTGGTCTAGACATGTAACGTAATTAAACGAACATAACTGAGAAGCAGGTTTGCTTACGAACAAGATAACGTGTTATTACGTCTAATATTTGCGAAAGAAGGTGCGCGGTGGAGAAAAGAACCGTGTTTACCAACGAAAGAAAATTCAATTTAGATGGCGTAGATGGATATTCGTATTGTTATCGCTAGATTGCGGATGTTCGTGCGTTTCCGGGAAATTTGAAGCTGCACAAACGAACAAAATACACGTAGTGTGCAAAAATATAGAGAATATTCGAAATAAAATAATTCTCTATAGGATATCTATTTAATTTGAATTTGCTTAAACACAGTCTGGTTTCCACTATGTTCTTAAAAAATGATATAAAATGTCAGATGACGAATAGGAATTATGTAACTCTAATATAAGGAAGGTACGTCTATTTTAATGGAGACACGAATGAATAGCATCGATTTCATCTCAAACTCGAAAGAAATAAAATTATTTTTTGTAAATCTGCCATTAGATCAACACTGGCATATTATAATTCAACGAGATCTTCGTAAATATTTTATAAAAAAAAAAGGCAAAGGCAAAATATGGCAAACGGAAATATAAATAATATGCAAAAGAAAGACAGTTTGAAAGTACAAGTACTTTAGGTGAATGCATAGAAGAGAAAATAGATGATAGAAAAGAAAGGAGAAACATCTAAAGTGACGTTTTTGTTCAGACGTATGAAATGTGCTAGTATTATTTATTCGTATTTATTTACATTTTTCTGTTTATTCATGTGGAACTCGCTGAAGTCATATCGAGCTAATGTAAATAAGTTTTTGCTCGTATGATGTGTAATATCATGAATCTGATGTAATAAGTTTTACGTATTCATACGATGTCTAAAATTCACGTATTGCTCGCAACTTCTACGTTACCATAATTACGATGTTATAGCTTCTTGACATAACACGTATACAAACAATAACAGCGATATTATGTAAATAATAATGTATAAATGTAAGGAGAAATTGCAATACAGTAGATATAATACAAATAAAGTCTGCTACGAACATAGCAAAGCAATTTCAAATATTAATAGCTCGTAGGTACACGAAGAAGTAACAGAATAATCATTCCATAACTCATAATGCGAATTATACGTGTTACAAACTTTTTGAATAATCAGTTCTAACTATAGTTGAGCATTTCAAAGTACGGCTGTTTCATTGCGACGTCAAGAAACACGTCAATTACCGAAAATACAAATCTGAAGAAAAGAATATTCAGAATATAAAGATAAGAACAATTCGTTTCAATTCACTAGCCAGGAACGTATATTTTCATATTATGTCACGAGAACAATGATCGAGAGCTATAACGTAGATATTAGAAAACGGATACTTCAATTTCGCCGTTTTAAATATCGAATATGATTTTAAGAATCTTCGCGGTTTACAGTACACAATTAACTACAGTGACTATAACTATAGTGGTTTCGTCGAAGAGAGAAAAAAAGGAACAAAATTTTGCGAACTGTTTGGCAAACTGTTCTTCGTACGTACCTGACAGAATAAATATATAGAATTTCATCGTGGAAAATTTGCACAGTAAAACACAGGTTTCCTCTTTGACTTACAATTTGCTATTAAAAATACGAGAAGGAACGCTACGAAGTTCGATGTTCTTTTCATTCGCTGATACACCCACGCACACGCGCACACACACACGTACATACATACATACATACATACATATTATCTATGCATACATCGCATGAAAATGATCGAGCATGTTTCATGGAGGCATCGCTTATAAGCTAACTGTGTAGCGAAACGAAGAATTGAATGTAAAGGAATTTCGAGCAGATTTCGAGCAAACGAACGATTTCCTCGGCCCTTTCGTCGTTCTTTCCGCTGCCGGTTTATTGCTGAAACTTTATCACGGTCCCGAACGCTGCGCAATTTCTTTCGCCGTTCCTTTCAAACTCGTAAAATACGAAATACGAACTCCCCACGCCGTAAATCGCACCTGGTCGCCGAAAATTCCCCCAAAAGTCCGGCTTTTTCCAGCTTATCAAATTACCAAGGTTGTAGACATAGCGCAGCCATAATTAGCTCGCTATTACAGGGCGCGTCAACCCTGAGCGCGCGTAACCCTTGGTAAAAGCAGCGTTAGAATTAGCGTGGTGGCTCGACGCAGAAATTTCCATTTCACCGAATCTCGCTCCATGAAAAATCTCTTCCCCAACCCCCGCCTCTCTCTCTCTCTCTCTCATCCTTTCTCGTTCTT
Organism: Bombus cullumanus; assembly: GCA_014737535.1. Classification (NCBI taxonomy): domain Eukaryota; kingdom Metazoa; phylum Arthropoda; class Insecta; order Hymenoptera; family Apidae; genus Bombus; species Bombus cullumanus. The sequence continues at coordinate 1,662,922 of JACXIX010000018.1, forward strand.
TCTCTCTCTTCTTCCTCTGTTCCTTCTTTCAGACTCGCTTCATCTACATTTCGCCGAAGAATTAAGAGTCGAGATAAAGCGATCTCCACGACAAAACCATAAGAAACGTTCGATAGGGAAACGTGGTGGCCCCCTTTACATTCGGTTTCTGGCCGCTTTGGGAGAATGGCGGACCCATTTATTACTCGCAGCGTGTAACAACCAGCTCTCTTTTCCTGCCCGATCGCGACTGTGTCTCGAAAATTTATCGGACCTGCGATTATGGAACGTTCGTTGGATTTCTATATCCACTGTTCGATTATAAAATGCCGGCATTAAATATTCACTACGTAAATATTGATCGGATTTCCGTGGGATGGAGGGCTTTATTGAAGCATTCAGTGAAAACACGTGACATAGTACGGTCTGCATGTAACTATGGCCCTCGGACGAGAGAACAGGGGATAAGGACGGAGCATGAAATAGTATTACACATACACACACACACGCACACGGACACAAGAGTTCTGTGGCGAACGACGTTACAAAAATTTCGTCGACCGAAAGTATCTTAGTTTCTTTCTGTTCTTGGTTTTATGTCGTTTGTGGTAGTATAGCGGTTCGTGCGTGTATTTCTAATTGCTAGACGTCGATGTTGTTCATGAGAAATTGTATGATAGCGAAGAAATGAGCGGCGTGGAATATATTGAGATTTAGAAGAGGAGTGTGTAATATGTGAATTAGTATTTTTGCTTTAAAGGTTTGCAAGTTGCAGCTTTTATATATTTATATATATATATATTCCAATTTTGACGATGTTTTGAATTAGTACAGTTACGACTAGAACTCGATATGTCTCTAGGTTTGAAGTGAATAATGGAAAATAGTTGTTTGTAATTATTGTTGTTGTTGTATTGATGAACAAGTATGCATTATGATAGGAACGTCTCGTTAGTTTCTTGTATCTGATGAAAAATGTTGTCTGTCTCTGGACATTTAACGGGGGAAATGAGATTTCCGAGAGAAACGAGAAAATTAAAGGGAAAATTTATTGGACGCGCGGAAAAAACATTTTCTTTTATACACAATTTATAACGCTAGCAATTAAAATGGAAATTACTGCATTGTATTGACAAAATGTTTTGTTAACATTAATATCCTGCAACAGTTCTAATGAGATACAATTTTCATTATTTTAAACTTGAGTAATGACAATTTTAAAAATATCTTTAGTCATTTTATATATAGCCAGTTTTAATTACAAGTCCTAAATTTATTACTATCTATCTCGTAGGATTTTTAAATATCATAAGCATTTGAACAATGAAAGCGTATAAAATTATGAATAGTATTAACATAATATGATCCTCTTATTTTCTTACAAGTAGAACTCACTTGAATTTAAGAGAAAGATAAACTTCCCGCGATACAACAGTCCTTACTTGCATTTTCAATAAAATTGAATGAATGTTGCATAATATAAAATTAAATGAATGTTGAATAATCATATTTCATGTTCAATTAATATACCCACAATCAAAGAAGAAATATACAAGTTCAAAAGCAGATATAACACAAGAGTCAACAACCACCTAAAACCCATTAGTCACCCAACTACTTGACACGACGGATCAGACCCGCAGACTAAAAAGAAAATACCCTTCAGATTGAGGCATTAGATTCAACTAGAATCAAAGACAATATAAATTATTATAATCCAAGTTACTGTACCACGTCAAATGTAGTTACTTAAAATTCTCAATGAGAATCGCTTGTAAATTGACGACCAAATAAAAAAAATATAATAATAAAAATATTCAATTTATTGTTACATAATTCGAGATATACCGATGTCGCATATGAAATTACTACAACTTATTCTTCTTTCTTAACCCATTTGCATTAATCCGCGCGCTGCGACTGTCTTCTATCACCAAGCGCGGATTATTACGCGTGCTGCGGCTGCTTCTTTTTATTTCCATTTTAATCTAAATAATTTTTTTTTAAATAACTAATTTTTACTTTTTTTCTCTGCTATGAAGAACGTAAGATGCGATGTTTGCGAAGTAACATCGTCTACCAATCGTTTTGAACAGTAGATTTTCGATAAACTCCGTGAAGAATTAGGATGTCATTTACTGCACCTACGACCAGTCCTCTGAAGTAGGGCCATGGTGCAAATGGGTTAATTGTATCCAATTATTAGACAGAAAAATAATTAGAGACTAATTTATAAACCTTGTATCGACTTTAAATTGAATTTTTCAGAGATCACCAACAAATGTAGCTGATAGAGTAACATTCGAATTTCACGTGCCGAAAATTGACGCTAACGAAATGTGGATTCGCGCAATTTGTTACGGCGTTTGTTTTACAACAGACGACCGTAAAATTTTATTTAATAATACTTGCTCACTGTCCGTGTATCATAGAAATACGATAAATTGAATGGACAATCAGCACAATGCAGTTCCAATGATAAATTACACAGCGTAGCCGGCGAAGTTAACGAAAAGATTCAACATGTGTCATTTGCTTGGACAATTTGATTATATTCGAACCTAAGTGAATGGTCTATTATGCTATCACATGTTCCACCGATTCGTTACTCACCCTGCCGATCAATGGACCGGCGAACGTGTAATTAAACACCAACAAAAGCGATTGTTCAACGAAGCGTGCCGTGATTAAAGAATTTTCGCGTCGATTTTCGACGTTATCGGTTACGGGGTTAACGACACGTGTACGCAGGAAAGTAGAAATTAAAATGCGAATGCGTAATGAAGCGAGTGAATTAAATTAGATGAATTTTCATGCTCACTTATTAAGTGGTTCCAGTGCCACTTAAACATAATGCGCTACCGTAAAAGATCCTTTCATGATTAATACATCACGTCATTTCGACCCTCGTTTCGCCACACATTCAAAGCTACTTCTCATTTAAATAGATTTTATGTGATTTGAATCGCGAGAATCCATTAGAGTTTGTTTTAATAATAACGGCATAAAATATCACGTAGAGAGAAATCTATGTATATTTTTGCATATCATTTCTCCTCTATTGATCGGGGACATGTTACGGATTATACAAATTTGCATATTTATTTCAAATTTACCTATATCTGTATACGTTTATTCTGCGTCAACGAATTTTTCTTCGTATTGCGAATTTACGCAAAGCGACAAATATTATTGTTGGACTACGAAAAACGAATTAGATTTGTATTTAACAAGTTAGATTTGCATGGAACGTCGCCTAAGTATGACGTGTTGATTTTGATTAAACTTTGCGGATTTATAGCGTCGATATTTCTTTTTGTCGATTATCGTTCACGATTTCGAAACTGAAAACTTACTTTTCTTAGAATTTCGAGAAAACTTGTTTTGCTGAATATCTTGGAAACTACTACGGACAGAGCAATTGTATCGATAGACGAATGTGTTTTCGAAAGACGACCGAACGTGTAAACAGATTTTCAAAAAATACATTTGTTTAAATAATATCTTTTGTTAATACATTTGGAAAATATTTATCGATTCTCACGTAAATTTGTAGATGCCGCATATTTAAACTCAACATAAGGATAAATTACAAATTAAAGAAAATAATTGTTGTTTGTCACAAAGCGTAGAACATTTTCTTTATGAATACGTCGTGTGCATCGTACGACACTTTTTGAAATTTCGTTAACACCGTAGTGAGATACGATTGTCGTGATCCTGATAGTAAAATTTGAAGGCAATCCGAAAATGTATATGAAAGTTACGACACGTTTATCGTAAACGTGCAGTGGCATTAAATGTTGCAACTTTGTGTCCTATTAAGCGCTCATATTGCGTCAACGTGTTATTTGACATTTTTTCCAGACGATTGGAATTGTCAAATTCTCAACATTGTGTCTATAAGAGGCAATTTTACACATCCACGTAATATTTTTCTCATCGCTGTCTCTTGCATCCAGAGTCTATGGTTTTATCAAATTTTCTAAACTCCCAGTACAGAACTTCGTTTTTCGTCGAAAATAATTGTTGTTTGACACAGGACGTTCCTCCATAGACAAACAAAATTAAAAAAAAAATCGATTTAGATTGTTACTCTGAATAATAAAAATATCTAATAAGCATATCTTCAAATATATTTAGCCTATTTAATTAACCTATTTAATTGACATTTGATATCTCTTCTTATAATTAATAGTCGTCTAATCCAATATAGAAATTTATTTATTTAAATAATAATATAACATCTATTGCTGCTTAACAAAGGCTAGTTAAAAATTGCTTAAAAATAGCTTAAACTGATAAACAAATAAACAGGAACAGAATAGAATAAAATAATATATAATTGTTAATTAACGCTACACACTAACATTTGTTAAATCCAATAATATACATTCGCGTTACAAATCATATAACAATTTTATGAAATTTAAGCTTCTGAAATTCCTTTGAAATTGAAAAATGCTTCACCAAGTTTATTACGTATGAAACTTAAGTTTGATGAATTTAAAAAATACATTAAATCGTTGTAACTTCCTTTTCATTCTAAAAATGTGAATCGCATAAGCATTGGTGTTGTGCAATTACAATGTTTTGGCGTTAAGACCAAAGATTAAACATTTCTCGGATAGTGGTATGTGTGACATCTCTGCGTGGGTGTTCAGTAGAATTAATTTCATCATAGTGTAATTAGATCCTTTAATAGAGTCAAGAGACGCAACGGAATTATGTGAGAAATATTGGCACGATATATAGCTATGCAACCTATTTAACTCGAAATTCCTGCTTTAATGAGTTTTGCTACTGCAACAATGACGTGTATGTAATTTTCCACGTATTTGTAACACGCTTATGTGGTTAAAGGTTCAATAAATTCAGTAATACGAACATATTAAAACTTGTTTCGATACCAAGATTATTCTAAATAGCGTTACGCATGATCGATTTCTTTCGCGGACAAAATATCTTCATCATGTCTTATACCATTATTGCTATTTTCGACAAATAAATTCCATCCAAATGTTATATAAAATTACAAATAATTATATATGTAATTAATGATAATTAATACCATTGATATTAAAATTCTCTATCAAAATTAATTACAAAATTTCATTCGTTCCGTTGTCAAAATTTTCATTGCTTCGCAAGAATATGAATCTGTGTTGGTAATTTGTCACGCAGGAATTTTAAACAACGGAGGCTGTAAAAACTTATTATAAAAACTTCTCTCTTCTTCGCGATTTCGACCAGCTGCAAATCTTCCAGAATTTCTTTTACACGTTGTCTAATGAACTATAGCGGCACATGAGCTAGAGGGTAATTCAAATCATGTTGTTGTCTTGCCTCGGAGTATCAACATCGTTAGGATATACATACTGTGATAATAAATAAACTGTGGGCAAAAACAATGTCGCCGCTACGGGCCACCGTCAAACAAAGACGAATTTAAATTTTCCGCTACTTCCCCGTCCAATATAAATAAACGAACGCGATCGTAAGGTGACCAGTTTTTCAATCTCAGTCTCGAGCGATTTTAATAGCAACCAATACACAGTCTTTAGCGAATCAGTTAGTATCGAGCGTCTCAGTGAACATTCTCTGTGTTTATTAAATATTTTTAAAATATATTTGACGGTTTCATTATCAAGTAATCTCGTCATTTAAACCACAGGACCAACCATCCTCCGCAGAACTAATGCTTCTACCCTCTCACAAAAGTTCGAGTCTCTAACTATCCACCACACCAGTCAACTTGACTGGTTTTACAATTTTATTTTAGAATTCCTACTTCACGTTATATTTTCTTCCGCAATGATGTAACGACCTTCGCGACAATAACTAAAAGAATAATATGATGAATTTTATTTTGTTTTTTATGCATTCAAACTGAAAATAATTTCGTATCAAGGCTATTTATACCAATAACAGTAAAAATGACTGGTACTTGTCAAAGTGTATTGTGTGTTGCAATCTGTTTATCGAACTCCAATTAACCAGTTTCCTCGTTTTGTACAACTTGCCACACGTTTTTTAAATTTGTACTGCGTGTCATTCGATATGACGATATCAGTTATCAGGAAAATTCCGGCTCGATCGCTAGATCGCTAGATGCTAACGCTAGAAATGCCACAGCAGTCAAAATGACTGGTTCTACAATTTTATAAATGTGTCAACCCTCGTTTAGGGATCCCAGATGGATTAATAATACCAAAAATCTACTACATAACGTGGAATTGCTTCTGTAAGAAGGTAATAAATCGATAAATATAAAAATATTCTATTATTAGGTATTTTTTAAAGACCAGTCATTTTCACTATCTTTGGTAGAAATAGCTTCGTGTTAACTATCGGTAGTTCCAGTGTTAAGCAAGCGGAGTGAAAAAGTGAAAGATGCGCCCTTACGGTTAGGTGCGATTTCTCGTGTCTCTGCTGGCAGCGCGGCGCAATAAAGAGGAAATCGATATTCTGTCGGCGCGTATACCAGGGAATCCTATACACTTGTATGAGAGCGTATCTCTTCCGACCAGGCTGCCAGTCGTCGAGGCTTGAAAGTTTCGGCTACGCGTGGGAGGACACTCGAATTCGGCTTTCGCATCGAGAGTTTTCTATTAAATTTGCCGGAACAGCGTAATCCCCTGACAAAAAGCCCCTCCAACCCCCCGTAAGGTCCTGCGAATAATTTCAAAGTCTGTTGTGCAGTTTATTACGAATATAATCGTTTTGTTCTGTGATTATTTCTATGTTCGTGTACTGTTAAGGGACGATTGATTGGCCCATTAAATACACGTGTTTCTCTCTGACAATGGAACGCAATTTTTCTGAATGACTAAATGAATAAATAAGTTCAGAATTGTTTTAATTCCAACGTTCTCGTAATTCTATAATTTTAACATTTAAAACGCTGTAAGTTGTAGAGAAATATTGGAATTTCTATGATACGTATACTATTGTTCAAAAGTATATGGACACTTGATTTTTTATAATAAATGTAATTGAATTATGGGAACACAGGCAGAAAAACTGAAGGCGATTTTATATTTCATTAGAACTGGCGTATTATGCCACGGTAAAATTTACTTTCAGAGGCTAATACGCGAGACAAGAATTGGCGTCCGAAAATGCCAAACATTAGGACGCAGTTTTGTCATTTATGGTGTTTATTAGCTTCAGCTTATTTGCTTGTCAACGTACAGATAAAATAGAGAAGGTTTCTTTCAATTAACGATAGAAACAACTCGAGCAATTTTGGCAATAAATATTTAAAATATGTTGACACAAGTGGTGTATTTAATTTTAATATACCGTTCATAGGATTTAAAATAAACAATTAACACGTTGACTGCCATGGGGGTCACCGGTGACCGGCACTCGATTTGGCTATAGCGCCGTGGGGGCCACCGGTGACCGGCGACGCAGCAAATATTAAAAGTACATAATTATAAAAAAAAAGGACAGTCGTAATAATTGTCTACAACGCCGTGAGGGTCACCGGTGGCCCTCACCACGAAAAATGCTTCAACCATGATTTTATAACTCATTTTATTTGCTGCAAATAATATTTCAACATAATATGCATCGCATAATGAAAAGTTCACGTCGGCGCCTTGGGCAAACCATGGAAAATTCGTCTGACAGTCAACGTGTTAATATTTCATATGACATATATCTGTTGATTTGAAAAGAAGATGGCAAATATTGCTTCTAACCACGAGTTTGCTATTGATTCGCGTTTGCTAAATAATAATAAGAATATATTTTATTAATATCCATGCATCGTTAATATAAATCGAGCAAAGTGTCCATATGATATGGTGTACATTTAACTTGCTTAGGTACATCAGTAGCTTCTTGCTAGACGCTAGGAGCCAGAAAGAGTTTTAGAAAAGACATATTTTTTGAAGAAACAATATTAAGATTTATAAGTCGTGTATTCTCCGAAATTTCAAAATAAAAAAGAGTTTGTAATGTATAAAATGCATCATTCAAGTCGGAAACATTTAATTTAATATTATATTTCTGTAATAAGTTTAATTGTATTTAATATACGAGTAACATTTGATACATCGGGCTGCGTTTCGTCAACTGTTTTCCAGTGTTCGTTGTCGATGTCCGCTACTCTCCGAAGAGAGAATCAGCGACAGGACAATGCACGTCAAAATACAAAAAGAACGAAGCGATCGACATGTCAAAAATATAACCAACGATGCAAACAGACAATGCTCTACAAACGTTAATTCCATTTTACAATTTCGTTGAAGGAGACGTGAAAACATCGGAATTTTTCGCTTCTTTAGAGTAATCTGTAGGTTCAGTTTATGCGACTAATTACTTACGATAAATCATAAATCTCAGTCTAAGTTGTTGAAACAGCGTCGAACTTTTTAAATCGTTTAAATAATTACGAATATACTGCGCATTTGAAGATACAAAGCTGCACAGGATGTGCGATACGCAAATAAAATATTCAGAATACTCTTCGTAGACTTTGTCTTTGTCACACGCTCAGAAACAGTAATCAAATAGACGAGACATCCTGCATGCCACAGCTGTCGAAATAATAAAACAGTAACTGACTAACCGCCTCTGATATACATCCGACGATAACCCTTCCGGAGGGACTAAAACCTCGATATAAAAACCCTCCAAAATTAGCGCTCAAGACATTATTCTGTTGTAACACTTTGAGCCGTCACTCTGTTGGATTTATATAATAAAAATTCCATCATCTTATACGAAGTTCAATTTATTCACCTTATTCGTGAAACGTTCGAACTGCTACGAGAGGAGATCACCGGCGATCTATCGGTTTAGTGATTTCTTGTGTCTCCGACGTGACATCTTCATAGAGTCCTATACTTTTAATCGTATTCGTGACAATGTGAATTTGCATAGAAATCCGCGGTCTAATTATGAGCAATAATGTTATTCGATTTTTTGTTTAATAATTTCCGCGAATATAACGAAGGAAAGTAGCAGAAAGAATACAGACAATGTTGATTGAGACATTCAGTTAAATAAAATAGTATTTCGTTATTATTTAGAAGCAGAAAGAAACAATGAAATTTGACTTAAATCATCGACCAAAGAGAATATTCTAAAATTGATTAATAACAGAGAGCACAGAAGGATAACGACAAGAGAATTGAGAATAAGTTTGATGGACTTAAATTTTATTCGTTGTATCGTCAGTTAAATGGCTAAATAAACGTTTAATGTAGCGTAATATTGTTTGCTGCGCGTATGAAATAGTACAGGAAGAGTAAAATTGAAAAAAAATACGAGACGCGGGACTAAACGAGTAATCAACGAAGCGAGTAGCGTGCGACGGATCGTCAGGTGTGGAGGGTCGTAAAACTCCGTGTTCAACAACCAACGAATCTCGATTGGACGACGCGACGGCGCTCTTACAAAAGCGTGTAAAACTGCCGTATATTTTCTTTGCTTCTCCTCTAAAAAAGTCAACCAGCTTCGACGACCCAAACCGTTAAGATTTGCTGCCACAGATAAAATGTGTGTGGACTTTCTTCGTGAAGCTTCGACCGACTTGAAGCTCAATAAAATTCACTTGATCAAACGTTAGAAGGTTCTCTGTGAAAAATATCCCGCTAAATAAATTTACGTTGATGAAAAAGCTACATCTTCGTAAGTTTCATGTAGCAACTCGCGGTCTATCTCTTTATGATTTGAAAGAAATGCGTTATAGGCTGATGATATTTTTTGCAAATTATATGTCATACTTTATATAATCTTAATATTCTTAATAATCTTATATATAATTTATATAATCTATAACTTTAATAATATAAAATTATAGATCTTTCTATAAATTGTACATTAGCAAGTAATGGAAAATTCAATAATATTTTTTATAGACATCGTTAGACTGCGCATGTTTATGCAAATTTGGAGGAAATGAGTTATGGACCGATGATACTTTTTACAAATTGTATATATCCGAAGAAAGTAATGGAAAATTGATTGATATTTATCTTCTTAAAGGGATTGTTACACCGTGGACGTTTATGCAAGTTGCAATTTTCATGAAAGCAACTAAAGAAATGGAACTGAAATTTCAACTTTTAATTGTTGTGACAAGTACATTATTTCTTGAATATCTTCATATTTTCAACTTTCAACGTTCAACTTTCAGAATCCGCAGTGTAATGATGGTAAATTATTGTATCGTTTGTAGAACGTAGCAGAATATCAAACTCCATTCAAAGATATAAAAATTACACTTTTGCTATTTTATAATAAAAATTTTGATCTTTGCTGTTACTCCTAATTAACCATTGCCTTTTATATTACATTTCTATTACACTTTGATTTTATTGCTCCCTTTTGTATTTCGAATAGTACATTCCAATTGAATTTTTTTTTTTTTTTATCAAAATAAATCGTCGAAATATAGGAAACAGGCAAATGAATCATTATTACTATGCCATTAATATATCGTAAAATAATGCAAATAAAATAATGTGACGTAGACTAAATAACGTATATGACACAAACTAATAATGTTTTTGAGTAAAAACATCATTAATAATAATACGCGAAGAGAAATCAAATCTATGCGATCAATATATCATCCGTTATATTGCATAAACACCAGCGACGATAATGTATTTATATAATATTTATAGTAGCATATTTGATACACCTGTTAAATGCGGCATTACGACCATATGTTAATTGAGAATCAAGTAATTATTGCGATTTCCACGACGATGGCGTTAATATTCACTGCGATAAATTAACTTCGAACGATAATGTAACAGAGAGCAACATTCATTACGAAAAATAAATATTAGAAGAGCCATAAATGACGACCCATTTATGGATCGTTGGAAAGTTGTCGATTTTATACACGGGGAACAAATATTTACGATGCGTGTCAATGGAAGTTACAGACTGCGTGTATATTGGCTCGAAGTTATTCGAAATTTCGAGGAAATACATATAATACAACTAGTATAAGGCGAACTGTAATTCGCTGTTCAGCCAAAGGATAAATACGATTTGAAATATACAGATCGAAATGAATATTTGAATGGAGCTGCGTTCTGGAAACTGCATTAAGATTTTGCATATTTAATTCGATTCGTTCAATTGACACTTCCCATAACAGATTTTCCTAGTGATTACGGAGAACATTTATTTGTAATGACTCGTTCGTGGCCTGCAGTTTCACGGGAATTTTCACGTTGACCACCGCTTTTAAAAATCACTGTTTTCCTTCAGCAATTTCATTATCGATAAGGCGAAAGGGAAAATTATATCTAATCAAAAAAAAAAAAAAATAAAAATAGAAATAAAAAATTAAGGAGCAAAAATTGAAGTGATCCTGAGCGATGAGACGAATCTGTAGACTCGAAAACTATTGACTGGCATTCCGATTCACTGTATTTCATGAGGCAATCTCGTATTTCGTTATTAAAAATTCGCTAAGGTGTGCTTGTTGAGAGGAAACGTAGCTTTCAGAAACTTGCAATTCTGCAATTGCAGCGGCGACGCGAATTCGAAGAATTTTCTTTCAAATAACACGTTTTGTGCTTCTTCTTATTATTAATGCAAAGAAATACTAAAACTATTTTCATTCTTCTTCCCACTATTTTCTCGCTATTTTCATTCTTTTTTCATTGTACATTCTAAAATAAGTTCAATTAGTTCAATGAGTACAGTTTGTGCTCCGATACTAACGTTCAAATCCATTTCTAACAACATCTGGCTATCTTGCAACACCAATTTTGTTATAAATAAAGGGAAAGTTGTATTTAATCACAAAGAACAGAAAATTAAAAAGGCAAAGATCGAAGTTGTGAGTGATGAGGTTGTAAACGACAGATTTGTGTTCAACCCATAGACTCGAAAACCTTTGATTGATATCTTGTTTCATTGTATTTCATCAGGCGACCTCACATTTCATTATCGAAAAGTCACTAAAGCACACTTACTAACAGAGAACATGGCTTTACGCGGATCTCTGTTAGAGATGGTAATTCTGGTTTGCCAAGTCAATGGACATTGCACAATGTATGCTGTTTGTAAATTGATGTTTGGACTACATTTGGCTTGACGTCTGACTGCTTCAGCAATTTTCCTAAAGGTGACTTTCCTGAAGCCTAATTCACTGATCTTCGCTGTTCTACCTTCCTATTGTTTTATTCCAAGCCTGACTAGTTGATAATGTTGTAAATTCACGTTTTAAAGATTTACTTTTCTACATGAAACACGACTGCTTCACTTTTTATCTCTCAAGATTTATTTCTCCTGCAAAAGTAGAACGACTGTTTTTGAAAGAAATAAATGATCGCGTCTCTGAAATCATAGTAGAATTAACATTAGGTTAATACTAACTTTACTCTTTGCATATCTTTTCCAATTATTTAGTTTTTGTCATTCAGCTACTTCTTGACATATTTCAATTTCTTTCCAGAACGTAAATGTACCGCAAATTTATGGTTCATCGTTAGCTAGAGTATTGTCAAGTTCATTCACGATTTCTTAACACTAGAACTACCAGCATTTGAAACGTAGCTATCTCCACCAAAGTCGAAATGACTGGTCTTTAACACGTTGAATGCCATGGAGGTCACTGGTGACCGGCACTCGACTTGGCCGTGGTGCCGTGGGGGTCACCGGCGCACCAAGATTAGTAGAGATACATAATTTGAACAAATGTCAATAGTTATAAACTTTTTATTATTTTCGTTACTACAATGGTGTGACGAAATTAATATAAAACATATAAAAATAGTTTTATTTATACGTGAAATATAGATCTATCATGTGCGCCTCCCACCAGTGGCTGTCGAACATGGGAAAAACCTGCTTTTTCCGTGTTTTACCTTAATGAACAGTAACCCTAAGGAACGTTTCGACTTGAAAGACGTTTGATGGCAATTAAGAGCCTTGACAGTACAGTAAAAAATGCTAAATCTTATTATAAGTTATGATTATTGCGGGTCTGAATAAGTATGACCGAGGGATAGATTATGGTTTACGATAGGTCCTGGGACGTAACAACGTAGAACAATTATTTAGCAACGCGAAGAAACAATAATAATAATTGATAAGCGCGAAAAATAATAAATTGAGCGAAATTGCACTATAGCGTCATGGGGGTCACCAGTGACCTCAGTGAGATAAATTCATTATCGTTCAATTCATGCATATTATATGTATCGCATAATAAAAAATTCACCGTGTTGCCACGGCCAAATTTTGCAAAACTGGCGTGGCATTCAACGTGTTAAAAAATACGTAATAGTAGAATATTTTTATATTTATTGATCTGTTATTATCTTGCAAAAGGAACTCCATGTTCTGAGATCATAAAGACTATATGATAACAACTTTAATAATAACAATAAGTACAACAATGAAGAATGTTCAGTAGCATAGCCTTTGGTAACAAGAATGTTGAAATAAATTTCCACTGGTAAATATAAGAAGTATAATATAATAATATGATAATAAGCGTAATAAGCGTAATGGAATAAATAAAATACAAATATAATTTAAATTATCAAGTACAAAATTTATCATTCGTCACGTCAAGTCTAATTACCTTCATATGAAATCTATCTAATCGAAAAGAAACTTATTAATCCCATCGCTATAAAAATGTACAGTTGGGGACGAAAGAAAGTTTGAAGAATGAACGGTGGCAAAAGACAGAAAAATTGTAGAAAATCGAACTGTATTTGACAAAGAACTATTAAATTACGAACAGATATTATTTATTTTCAGAATAGATGACCCATTTCAAAGTGGATAATTTTTACATCGACGAAAATGAACGAGTTTCTGAACGCAGTGAGAAACAAGGAAAAATTCGAAGAATATGACCACAGTTTTTAAAAAACAGGATTATATTTGACATGAACGATTGACTCATCCGCAGAATGGGCCACTGTCATCAACGTTGCGTAAAAATGTTCACTATGAAGTTACACAGTGTAATTTGTAAACTTTCTTTTGCCACTGTATATCCTGCGTCGAAAGATTCCAAAATTTACGTGTATTTTCACATCCTTTAAATATTCTTCGAAACGCTACGTTAGAAACATCATTCTTAAATTTACCTTTGAATTTACTATCGCTTGTGTCATCCTGTTACGATAAATGAACTTGTGCAAGTAAGTCATTGTTTCTCGATAATTAAAAAAATATTAAAAGACGTACGAACTTATTAATCGCGCCAATAGTTCGCACACCGTTGCACGCGTATGTACATTTTATCATTGGCGAACACAGTGAACGCAAATGGCGATCAAATATGTACGTTCTGTTTGAAATAATTGCTGGTAATTCGTGGATCTGAGGGCCAATGTATACTCGTTGGATACCACGGCATCCATCGGCCGTATCAGCGTGAGCGCAAGGATACACGCAACCGGTAGAATCGAGTGCAAAGCGAACAAGGAAGCTTGGAAACAAGTGAGCAAGCAAAGACCGCTTGCTGCAGCAACATTTGCTCTACCCTCTAAACAGTGTAACGCGCTTATAGGATTTAACGCAAAGTGCATGACCGACGACGCGCCATAGCGATCCTATTAACGTAAGATCAGTAGTCGAGGGCACAGTTACATACTGTGGATGCTAACGCAGCTAAGTTGGCTGAAAGTTGAAAAGAATTAGTAGCACGTTGCCATAATGTTCCCTTATAGACGATACGTTAAGAGGTCTTTCACCTTTGCAACCTGAAAATGGGCAACGTTCTTCTAACATTTTTGTTTAGAACTTTTTGCTTAAAAGCGGGTGATTTTTATGGGGGTTTTTTTAGAGTAAATATTAAATATGTGGGAGCTGGACCGTTTTAGGATGTAAATAGTCTTGAAGTAGAAATGTAATTTTTAATCTCAGTTCTTCTCATTGTTTATCGTATATGGTACAAGTTTTGAGATCATCTTCGACAATGTAACCATCGTTGGCGTACAGTGTAGCATCTGTCATAGTCAGGATACAAAAGTTAAGGAATTTTCTTAAAGTTAGATGGTCTACGCTGGGATTGAACCTGTTTTTGAAAGAAGACCATGAGGAATTGGAAAGTTGCAGCGGTTGGAAGAAAAATTTACTTTTTTTCGCGCAGATAAATCGAGTTTATGTTGTTCGAAAAAGTATTATAAATGGATAATCGAATAAGCAATTACGGTTCAATCCCGGCAGAAATTTGAAGCGAAGTGAACAACCTTTGTCTGAAATTGATTAATCGACTAGATTTTTTCAGCTATCGTGCCCGCCAATTCTAAAAACTATTAAACGTGGCAGCTTACAAAGTTACAATAAAACAATAAGAACAATTGAATTAAAAAAAAATACATTTGCGTTTCAAGACTATATTTACATCTCAAAAATGTCTAGTGTCCTTACATAGAATTAACCCCATAGGAATAATCCCAAAAAAATTTAATCAAAATTCTTCTTGTTGTTGTTACACGAAAATCCCTTTTAAGAATTTGTGACGTGATCGATTAAAAAATTGTTGACGCTTATATTTTTATGAACATAAAGATGTCTCAGCTAAAGGAGATCGCTTGACATGACCTTCGTTTTTAACGACACGAAGAATATTTATGGCACAATTTTAGTAATTTTGGAAAACGGCAAATTCTTTTCAGTCTTTTCAAGGTCATCGGTATTTTTTTATCTAGGAAGCTTGTTTTTCTTCTATTAAATCTCGTAGGGGATGAAAAAATACATGCGAACATGAAATTAGGACGGTAACGTGAGATTACCGTTTACGACAGAAATGCTTAAAGTGATGCGGAACTCCGTGGCTTACTAGGGTCGATGAATCAATAGAAATACTCGCGGAAGTTGAAGTATTCGTCGAGTATTTCCATGAAACAAATGATTGAAAGCAGAAGAGTATTCGTGAATGTTCGTCGTTGATCCGCAGATAACAGCACACAGTCATGCGTTTTCACTGAACGCAAACGAACGGCGAAATTTCTTTGAGAGAGGCTTCGATATTGCTGCGAATGCACGGAAATGTTCACGATCGGTCGCCACTGTGCGTCATTCGTTCGCGTTTCGCGTCTCTACCGGGGCAAATTTACGTTAGCGAATGTCAGTGACCCGACCGTAAACGTTTCGCGCAAGCACATAGATAGCCGACCTAAGAGAGCAGCCAAGAAATCAATCCGTTTTACCACATCTTCCTAAAATGTTACGGCTTTGTCGTTTTTGCATCTGAATTCGACGAGATGACAGGCAAATATCTCTTTCAAAATACACACACACACACATACACGTATGAAACAAATTTTCGAACGGAGCCACATTGAACAACTCCATGCATTGAAATGCTACGTTAGAAACGTCATCCTTAAATTTATGTGTCATCCTGTTATGATAAATGAACTTGTGGGATCATTGTTTCTTGAAAACTAAGTCGCCGTTTCTCGAGAACTGAACGTTAGTCGTGTGCTTGTGTAATAAAGTCGAGAAACTGATAAAAAGTGGGGTTAATCGTTTGCAGCTTCTGAGAGGATTGATCAATACGAAAGACGAATTTTAAAGATACAGTTAATAGAGTCTTAGATGTACACAGCTAGGCGGGGCAGTCAGCTACACTCGTTAAGGCCCCGAACGGATCTCCCTCCGGATAAAATGTTGTAAATATTGTAAATAATTGTACAGGACACCCCTCCCGTCCCCGCCCCGTCCGCTCTCCCCCACCCCTTCCCAAAATCCCACAGCCCCGCCTAAACCAAAAGTAGACCACCGAACTGACCCGTTTTTACGACCAGGTTTTTCAGGGCAGAAATAGGAAGAAAAAAACAATATCATACATGAGCACCGCTCCACAGCGGCTTAAATGTTAACTTATAATTGCAACGCTAAAAGAAAATGTAATCCCGACACACAATATTGTATGGCTATGTCGTACCGTCGCGTGTCGGTACTTTTGCCTAAACCACCCCCTCAACCGAAATTCATTGTTTATTGTGAATATCATAAAAACTGTAATTACTTGTTTTTTCTGGTTTAATAAACGTTATTAAAAAAAATAAAAAAAGGCCCCGAACGGAAGATGATGCGCCCTGGAATATTTGCAAAAGATGGAAAACCAAAATCTCTCTTAACACATTGACGAGTGGCCACGACACTCGTATTCAGGTGTCGCTTATTTAATTACTTGCGAAGGATCGTCGTAGGTATTTGAAAAGATATTCCATAATAATAAAGCTGTTGAATTGTTATAAAAGTAATACGAAAATAGTTTATTCAAAAAATTACTTAAAATGTAAAACTTTAAAGCATTCCATAGATAGCTGAGGTTGGTCGGGACAATTTGGACAATAGGTTGTTGTTTTTTTCTGTTATTAGCGGCAGCGGAATGTCCATGAGGATTTCTCCACGTGCAAAAAAAAGATGTGCATAGCTACAAATTAGGCGTGAAGAAATCTTCAAATGAAAATTCAGGATTACGTGAAATATCTCATATTATAAATCCATAGAAACATGTGGACACATATATCGGGTTGTCGGGTTTCGCGAACATGTTTTTTACAACAGTGCACCTTCGTACAAACGTGAAACCAAGTCTGTGAAATGTCACGGTGTTTGTCTTGACAAAATAAAATAGATCGTACGTAATTGGACAAAATAATATAAAACGAAAAACGTTGTATTATAATATAATATTATAATAATATATAATATCTGTATAATAATATATATAATATTAATATATAATATTAATATATAATAGCTGTATAATATTTAAATATTAGCTGTTATGGCCTCAAAATATAAACTTTATTTATCTAATCCTTAACAACTTCGCAGTTGTTATGGAAAGTCTAAAGGAGAGATTCTCGTGTAATAACAATGGAAGCAAATGGTTTCTATGAATTCTTTTTACAAGACTAACTACCGGGTAGATGAGAGTGAACCTTTTTGAAGTATTTATAGATAATCTGGAAATACGAACATAATTTTTTTATTTCATTTCTTACTGTTCATTGCATATTATGCAAGTGTTTCGATCATCATTGACAATGTAACTATTGCTGGCGTACAGTATGATCGAATAAAGATACACTCGTGGGAACAGTCTTTTGCTGCTGTTCTTTGTCTCATCCTAAATATTAACACGTTATCGACGAGAAACGATACTCGACATTTTACATTTTCTAGGCGTTGACGATATGAATCTCTTTGGTTTCATTTGATCTTCAAAAACTTGCGACAACTGGAGTAAAATTGTTTCCACGGTATACCGTCACCATTGTGCCGGAGGAGTAATGATACGATTAACAAACGATAAACTCTGAAACCTTTGTGAGCAGCCATGCTGCAACCACCGCCCACTTTGAGGTTTGTGGGAGTAATGTTCATCACAAGAAGGGTCGCGGAGCGTCAGGCCTTGGATACATGGTTAACGGGTTAATTGTCATCCCGACAAGACCTCAGATTTATGATACGACTATAGCTAAGGAGGTTGGAGCCCTGCAAGCGAATCTGCAGTATCTCGTCTGTAGCAAGCTGCAATTACGAAGATAATGCCCCCTTCGTTGATATCTGTAGAAAGCGACGAGTTTTACCCGCCAATATCATAAAGCTGGGCTTTCAAATACCCTAGAAACACCAGAGGATTGAGTTAATCTGGGTTAATCTGACTGACCAGGCGCAGTGCGCCTGCCATAAACCACATTCGACATACCGATATCGCGCAACAGAATTTTCGTCGATATCAGAGAACCAATCAACGACTACAATAAATTTTGGATGTACCCATAACGTGTCTATGTGTATGTCGAAGATTGTGGCAATCAGTGGTGTGCCGAATTTTGTGACCTACACACCATCCAAGAGCAAAGTAAAAGATAATTAAGCTACAATTAAGTGAGCAACCGAGGCGACAAAATCCATTTCAACGTCAGTTGTTGTTAATCCATTAAAGGTCAACTTTGCGTTAACGCAGCATTTCATTTGCCATTTTTTTTTTTTTTTTTTTTTTTTTTTTTTTTTTTAATCAACTTACACTGTCGAGCTCTATTTTTTAAAGATTCATTTGTTATTTCTTTTCGCGGTTATTTCTTCCACGTAAGTTTTACGATTTTATGAAATATAAAGAAACTGACGTGTTTATGACATAAGATTGGTGCTCAGGTTGGGCGAGTTAAAAATCTTCGGAATTAAAATGATCATTGTTTGAATAAAAGAAAGCATGATTGAATGATTTTGGAAGGAGTTTGAAAAATAAAATATTAAACATTTGATAATTCTATTGAAGAAGAATGGTGGAAGAAGAACTTTTATTGTTTCTATATTTTAGTAGAGCATTATCACATCATTGTCAAACTATTTAGAACGTTTGATCTGTGTGACATTTCAATTGAACGAACGCTGAAAACTATTTTCGAAGCTACCTAAAGCCATTTTTATGTCGAAATTCGTGTCACGAAACTCTTTCTAAGTACTTTAAATACTAGCAAAGATGCTTTAGGATATTCCAAGCTCATTTAAGCGGTTTAAGAGCAGTCGGTTGTTACGTGCCAAATAAAACTTTGATTTTCTTCCTTTATTCGACATTAACCGAAATGTAACTGAGCGTCAAGAAAATGCTTTGCACTGACTTTGCTTTTGAAAAGTTGTCATTGAAAGGAAACATTTTAGACGACACAAAGAAGACTTAATTTTCACGATAATATGATCTTAACTTAACTTAAGCTGACTTACAAAAGTATTCGAATATTTCTAATGGAAAACTTTTATCGTAATTATTTTATCTAACAACCATCGCTCCTTCCAAGTTATGAACCGGTTTAAAGCCAAGTAAAACAACAGATTGATGTTGTTTGCTGATGTTGATGTAGTTCGCTTTTATGGCCACGGAGTTACGAGATGCGCTATTGAGTAATCCCTGCTGCAATTTTCTCAGATGAAATTCATTGCCAGTTCTTAGGATACGGACTGTGGCACAGCTGAAAGATCGATTCCCTGGACAAAATACGTACGTTTATAGTTCGCTATCCAAACTCCAATTTAGAAACCTTATAAATATTTAAAAGTTAGGTCTTTATATTCCTCCGATTGTCCAAAGCTTCTTACTCGTCGTCGTACTCACAAACCCGAAGGTTTTCCATCGAATGAACGATTACTAAGAATTTGGGTAAACACAATATTTGGAGAAATCTGAGTAGATAAAAGGAAAGCATCAGATTGAAATTCCATCACAAAACGGTCAATAAAATTTAACGTCGTAATAAAACCATCGAATTCCAGTTCCAACTACATAAAATTGGTAGAATTGGAATATGAAGGATATTTCAGCTACGAGCTGGAAAGTTTGCGGAAACATAACGTTGGTTTTGTATCGAAATTATAATGGCGAAAGTTCTGAGAATCGCATGTATTGCATAATTATCTCGCAACTAGTCATAGCGGCTTGTTATATTCGATGCTCAATTCATTTATGTTGGATCCTTTTGCCAAAAAGTTTCTCGATCGTTACCTTTGATCCTGTTTATCCTATATTTACGCGTCATTGAAAACCGCTGTCGAGAATGAACAGAGAGAAATTGCATAGAAAGTTACGTGCTCTTAACAGTTGAATTTCAATCTCATTTGCTGAATAAAACAGTTCTCCGTGGATTACTATTAATTACTCATACAAATGTTTCTTAATTAACCACGATTTAATTGTGATTTTAAATGTGCATATTTGTTAAAAATGCAGAGAGAAAATTGAATAGAGGAAAATTGCATAAAAAGTTATCTTCTTAACAGCTTAATTTCATTTATCGAATAAAACAGTTCTCGTTGGATTGTTATCAATTAACCGTGCAATTGTTCGCGAATTAACCGTGAACCAATTGTGATTTTCAACCTACGTTTTCTGAATACGAACGAAGAAAAATTGCATAAAAGGTTACATCCTCTTAACAGTTAAATTCCATTTATTAAATGAAACAGTCCTCGTTGCATTATTATCAATCGGTCGTACAATTATTTATTGATTTATCGTAATTTAACGGTGATTATAAACGTACGCATTTGTTTAAAAAAAAAAACGCACAGAGAGAAGTTGCACGGAAAAGTTATATCTTCTTAATACCTCAATTCCGTTTATCGAACAAAACAGTTTTCCTTCGATTATTATCGTGTTTATTAATCAGCCGGGTAAACGAAGCAAGCTTTTACTAAATTATTTATTATTAATCAGATGCAACGAAATAATTCGCACGAGAAGAATTTCACAGCATGATAGGATTGATTGCTGTAGGTTTATTGCAGTTGCGTGTCGGAGACGTTGCAAATATCGGTTCGTTTTGTGACCCGGTCACGTTGACACGAGCCACTCAACAAGTCAGCGACTTGCCGTTGCCAAGTTAAAGCCGCGACTGAACTATATGTACTTTCCCCTAAGGGCCTTTTAAAGGGGATCTTCGCGTCGTGCCACTGAGAAGTTGTTCCGCAGACAGGCTTCTTTGAAGTAGCATGTGCCATGTTTATCGATTATCGACATGGAGTCCTATATTTTGTTGGAACGATCGAGCTCAGATCCAGGACGAGATAGATCTCGCATTCGAACAACGAGACACTGGCCACTCCTGTGTCTGTTAAATATAAAAGTTATTTGACAGAGAAATTGATAAAATGCCAGTAATAGCTTGTAAGTATAAAAGAAAATGAGAACAATTTGTTTGAAACACGTACTATTCAAAATTTTGTTAATTTGATTTAAATTATTTGCATTTAGATGCTAAGAACAGAGTTTCAAATGCTCTCTCAACGGGGAATAGTTATTACTATAGCTATTAGGGCTGCTAATTTTCGTATTGTTTATATTTAATTCGTTTCGTATACTTCGATAGTTTAAAACGATTAAAATCAAGCTACGATAATAATTAGTTAATATGAGATATCAACAAAATATAGTGGAAAAATGGTTGTATGTTTAGTTGAAACTTAGAAAAAGTGGAATTTACGTGTAAATAATAATATTGAAATAAATAACAATAATAAAATTGAAACTTGTAAGTTAATAAAGAGAAACTAATTTTCGCTAGCAATTACATGATAATTACATCCTGACAAATGAAAAGCAAAATAGCGTCAGGAAATTGGACTGTCACAAATTCTTATATATAGAACATGATTTGCAGGCGCACGCAATGTGATGAGTTTACTTATCAATTAATTATAATTAAACGATTCTAATTAAACGATTAAGCGATTCATAGTTCAGCGATAAATTACAATTCAATGAATAATCATTAGTGCTAACGCGGATCATCTATATAAAGTTTAAATAAAGCGGAACGAATTTGTTTATCTTAAAACAAGAAGATTTTCAATTATAATAAGAGCTAGAATTGTTTATATAGGTAAAATGTATAAAAGAAGTAATAACAATATATTTATATTATTATTTCTATAATTTGTAGCTTTCAAATATTTTGTTTCAAAGAATTATATTTTACCGATATTGTTTATATTAAGGTTTCTTAACAAATAAACAATTCGGAAATCCAATTATTTATGTAAAATTTCTACTCACTCTCCAAATAATGTCTGGTGGCATTCAGACTACGTACAAAGTAATTGGATGTATTGTGCAGGAGTTGCACTTTTTTTTACCTACAACTAAGTATTTCCCTTGAAACCTTCACTTTTTATGCAGATGTAAACACATTTCATTTTCGTTTAATATGCAAATCTTCCATCTGCTCGTTTCGTCTTCCTAGGAACACATTATCATTGCATTGAGCACGATAACGAGCTAATATAGAGTATGCAAATTTTTTGAAGTTCTTTTAAATTGCAGTACTTTCAAAAATACGAGAACATACGATAATTGCACCCCAGTTCCTTTTGATGACTGTGGTGCACGTTACATACACATATTCAGAACCACATGCATATAACATATAACGTCATACGAGAATGTTGCAAATTTAGATATTTATATATATATACACGCACACATTTATGTACACATGTGCGTAACCGCAATGCGGTACGAAGTGATACAAATGCAGCAGAAAATTGAAAAGTAGTATTAGTGAAGTAATACTGTCCTTGTGATAATAAAATGTGCTATCAAACAAATATTTGTTGCCATTTCACGTGAGTAATATGTACGTATGTGTATATACAGCGTGTCTAATTTAAACACCTGCAAGTATTGTTTGTCTAACTATTGACAAATAAAAAAAAAAGTCGAATGTAATTCTTTACATTCACAATTTGTCCAATTTGCACATTTGGTAGAATTTTTTTAACTGTTTGATTATCATGTGGGTGGCTACCCCCAGCGGATTACGATCTTCGTGTTTGTTAGATTATATCCTTTGTGTATTGACAACATGGAAACATATTTTATGAGAACGTTGTTTGATCTCGTGAAGGAAATTTAATGGAATATTTGCTGTTTTTTACGATACTTGTTTACAGAGATTTTAACATTGACGTACCTTTTTTTAAATCGAACTATACGTTTCTGTTATTGCTACTGTACTTCACTTTTCTGGACAAATTCGACAACGTGTATACCGAATATATTTGAACAGTAATTTGTCGGATGTTTTTGTAAAAAGAATGGTTGGGAGATGTAAAGTTTGTTCATTGTTTTCTTCCTCATAAAGTGGGATAGGAAATAACTGAAATGAATCAGATCGATATGCTCCATGATACATACGTGATGCATAGGCGAGTAATCATTTCCACTCGTGTTCTTCATCTTTGCACAACACTAAAGTTCCTATAAAGTTCATATTTCATACGCAAAAATATTATGATTGATATGGTTCATGACCTTAAATACATATATATGAAGATTCTTCTTATTTTAATATCACCTTATGGCTAAACTGGGATATCTTAATATAAAACAGCTAAGTGAAAAAACACCAATTGAATTGTCAGGGTAAAGAATATTTTAACGTCTTCAATATTTTAATATTATCGCCAACAATATTTTCCAAATCACGAAGAGGATGTTTAGCTCAAGAACCAAATAAAATTTAACACTAGAACTACCACACCAGTCGAATTGACTGATTTTACAATTTTATTTTAAAATTCCTACTTCACGTTATATTCCCCCCCCCCCCAATGATGTAATGACTTTAATAATATAATGAGTTTTATTTTGTTTTTTATGTATTCAAACTGAAAATAATTTTGTACCAAAGCTACTTATACCAATAACAGTAAAATGTTTATCGAATCCCAATTAACCAGTTTCCTCGTTTTGTACAACTTGCCACATGTTTTCAAAATTTGTACTGCGTGTCATTCGATATGACGATATCAGTTATCAGGGAAATTCCGAATCGATCGCTAGATCGCTAGATGTCAACACTAGAAATACCACAGCAGTCAAAATGACTTGTTCTACAATTTTACAAATGTGTCAACCTTCGTTTAGGGATGATGGCCCCAGCTGGATTAAAAATACCAAAAATGTACTACGTAACATGGAATTCCTTTTGTAAAAAAGTAATAAATCAATAAATATAAAAATATTCTATTGTTACGTATTTTTCAAAGACCAGTCATTTTCACTGACTTTGGTAGAAACAGCTTCGTGTTAACTATCGGTAGTTCTAGTGTTAATGTAATGGTAATACAAGATTATCATTAATCGATTATGTACGAAATTTTTGAAAATGGAAAAAATTCTATCATGTTCTTCTCCTTTTATTTTCACATATAAAAATATTAGAAAAGAAAAATTGTACATATACGTAACATAATTGCATGTGATATGTATATAACTCGTACGTAAATTAAATAGAGCACATATGATAAACGTAAACGATTTTGTTTCGTTTGAGCACGAAGAAAATTTATTGCTCACTAATGAAATCGATTTCGTATTGATTACATTGTTATCACCGATACTCGTCAAATGTTCATTAATGTCAAAACGTAACAATAGCTATTGAAACTCTGCTCCATCAGCTTCTGAACATTTACTCGCTCTGACTTCAATAGACCGTAACTGTAACACCGAAGTAAACATCCGTACGCAGATTACATCAGTGATATTGACTTCGGTTTAACAATCTATTGAAGCAGCGATGATTCGTGAATACTTGGAACTTGACAGTGGAATTTTGAGAAACAGCTTTTGATAAGATCGTTCTAGTCCTTTTCACATGTTCTACACGAGTGCTGTTCACGAGCCAAACTTTTAATGTGATTTATTCCCCCATCATGTCTTGTCACCATAAGAAAAGGAGTTCAGAATAAGATTAATAAATTTAATATAACTTTCCTCTATTTTAAACTCAATCTCGAAAGGATGATAGACAGGAGCGTAAGAGACCAGTTTCACTCGCGAGTAAAACTCGAGACTATCTTGCACGACGTTGGAATACAGGATGTTGTAATATAAGAAATGATGTTACATCAAAAAGAAGGAAAGAAAAATGGAAGGATTCGAAATTTACTTCGTCTGAAAATATTTCATATATCACGAAACACGAAGCATGGGAACGTTTCAGCAATTTTTTCAATATTTCGTCCTGTTTAAAAAATGTTCGTTTGCAGCGATTCACACGAATGAAGTACAAATTCAACGTTATTACATCGCAAATGCCTGCTTACGTAAATATTACAATTATAAAACGTATGTGTGTGTCCGCGTGTGAAAACTCTTAATCGTAGTCGTTCACGTAATTCTTTAAATGACAAGCGCGTGACAAATTTGGAAATATTATTTAAAATTGCAGCTTCTCTCATTGCACACGCCTCTTTACGAAAATATTAAATCTTAAATATAAATATTCAACAATGCTAATTATAATTTATTTCTTAAATCAAATGCACATAGGAAATTTAAACTAACAATTAACATTAATCGTATTCACACATTAGCAACATTTCACCTACAATATCTATATTCATTTGCCATATAAAAATTTGTCACTGGTATGAAATATAGTTATGGTACTTGATGGTTAACTTTGAAAATGTATTATTGTACCGAGTGATTCAAAAATATTAAAAATATATTTACGTGTATACCCTGTACCATTTGTTAGCTCCAAACGTGAACTCTTAGAGCTTATCACGAATGTAATAACTTTGTGTACTTTAGATAAAATATTTAAATTCGATTTATTTTAAATCACAATAAAAAATTAATTTTACGACTTTTCTTTATATGGGGGTGGTAGGACGTGTAGGGTGGCAAAGAAATATTCCACGGATTGATTTAACAATTTATTGATTTATTACTGTTTATTAGCTTATTACTTGATTTATTTTAACAATTTATTAATAATACGAGAAACACCTGACAGCCTTACAAGCGCGTGTTACCTGTTACCTGTTACGTGTTACCTGTGTGCTCACACTGTTCTTCTCATGTTCACCATCGACTCGACTTTACTGATCACTCGTAACTCTCTGTCTCGTGTGTCTCGAGTTTTCCTCGAGTTTTCTCGTTTCCCTTTATATAGGGTGCCGAAAAGAAAGTTTTCTTCCGGGGTAGGGAAATAGTTTTTTCTTGTCGAAGGCCCTTGTGGTTTTCTGTAAGTCCCATTCTTTTACGACGTCCTGGCCAGGGTTTTTTCTTTTACGACGTCCTGGTCTCGGCAGGTCATGTGGCCAACACATACGTTTAAACTCTGGAACTTTCTTTATGGCCATGGGCAGCTACAATATTATTTAAACGGTTTGATAAACTAAGTCGACATATCAAATATATCAAACGCTGTTTAAGGAAGTGGAAAACCTTGTACTATTATGGAAGTTATTTCAATGCTTACATCGTATGAAATTTATAGCATTTATAAAATTATAATTCTCCTTTAGATCGTCTGTATTCACCAATTTTGTTTAATGTAGGTTAATATGATTCTATAAATTAAAATAAATAATTGTATATTTTAGTATCTCAATTATTGTTATCATTGTAATATATAAAATATACCAAGAAAAACCAACGATATACAATATGCTAAGAAATATTAGGTCATCCCATAAGTTCGTGCCGTTTTTCGAGCGGTTATATATGTTAAGATTGTTTACATACCTCCCAGTTTCGTGAAAAAATGTAATCCCCCTCTCGTTGTTCTTCTTGTTGATTTTTCAACAAGATGCCGAATTTTATCTTCGTCTGTCCGAGGAGGACGCCCGGAGCGTTCCTCGTCTTCTAAACAGAAATTCCCAGCTCTAAAACGTTGGAACCACTTGCTACAGGTGCGAGATGAAAGCGCATTTTCTCCGTAAACAGCACATAATGTTTTTCGTGGCGATTGTTACAGAACTTCCTTTCCGAAATTCATATAACATGAGATGTGGAAAATGGATACGCATTTCACTCATGATTTTTTACTGTTAGAAGTCACTGTGTGCACTATATTACGATCTTATACCCACGAAAATCTGCTCTAGCCCGTTCTCGATCAGCTAAGCTCAAGTGCATTGGTCCCT
Source organism: Bombus cullumanus (assembly GCA_014737535.1). Classification (NCBI taxonomy): domain Eukaryota; kingdom Metazoa; phylum Arthropoda; class Insecta; order Hymenoptera; family Apidae; genus Bombus; species Bombus cullumanus. The sequence continues at coordinate 1,690,312 of JACXIX010000018.1, forward strand.
TATCGCCGTATGTTTATAAATCGACACATGAAATGTATACACAAAAGTCGGCACGAACTTATGGGATGACCATAGATAACTTCATAAAATTTTCTTCTAACATATCTTTATCCTTAATTATAAAGCTAACAAAAATAAATACACAATATTATCTAATTACAATGAATATTAATTCCTTAAGAACGTGGGTGCGCGGATTACTAGTAATATCTAAGTAATGTGTCAAAGCAGTTTTTCTCCAATTTTATTTACTAGTTCTGCATTATTTACGGGGCATACTGCTAAATGATCACCAGCTTAATATCGCATTTTTGATCCCTCTATGTAAAATTCTATATGTCTACATGATCTTTCTGAAGTTGGACCATGAAGTTCACGGTTTTCGTGTACTGGAGTTAAATAAGGATTCTTCGCATCGAAAGGTGCTCTTTGATTCTTAAATGAGCGAAGACGAGCTATTTCACCAGTGTAAATGCGTTCGGGTGGTATGTCAACGTGTTCAGTTAGCTTGTACCGTCTAATGCTAACATCTCCACCCGTACCCTCGATTCCAAAGAAGTCACAAACTGTTGGCCAAAACTTGTCCTTCCATGTGATGAAATCATCCTCTATATTGGCATCGTCATCTCCCAAAACAAGTTCGAAGACGCGCGTGGCACCGAGTTGCTCTAATCTATGATCGACATATACAGGGTGGTTGGTAACTGGTGGTACAAGCGGAAAGGGGGTGATTCTACGCGAAAAAAGAAGTCGAAAATATAGAATAAAAATTGTTCGTTTGAGGCTTTGTTCTCGAGAAAATCGACTTTGAATTTTCGCTCGGTACGCGTGCACTTTATCACGTCACGTTATAACGGATCTCACTGTAGAAAAACGAAAAAAAAAATTTTTTTTCTTAATTTTTATTCTATATTTTCGACTTCTTTTTTCGCGTAGAATCACCCCCTTTCCGCTTGTACCACCAGTCACCAACCACCCTGTATATAGCTACCTCATTGTAATGTTCATGTGTTTTATTTCCAAGACCAAACACAGCATAATATAATCCATTCAAATCAGCATCTTCATTTTTTAGCCAATCAACAGATTCCATAGCATTGTCTGTAGGATCACCCTCTCCATACACCTTTGTTAACTCTACCTGTAGGTGTTTTGTACTCCACTACAACTGCAGTAATATGGGCTGATGTTGTGTATAGCTTGGGAGAAGTGGAAATCGAATAATATCGACATTGCAATCTTGGTAAAAGTTCACAAAGATGATCTAAGCCAGGCTTTAAACTAGGAATGTCTTCCAAGATATTTTTTTCTTTAATAATTTATTTATTTAAATTTTACAATTTGTCCAGTAGGACATTTGGTAAAATGATATAGCTTATAGATTAAATATAGCATGTGGATGGTTACCCCCAGTGGGGCTCCATCATTCGTTTAACTCGGGCGGAACTGAAAGACGTTCCAAGATATGTACAATATTTTTCTATTTTCTTGAACTACCCATTGCTGATATGCAGCTTTACCTTCTGCGCTGGTTAACGCCATTAATTTTAATTTTTCTTTGTCGTTTGGATCACTGCTATATTCCGCCAATTTCTTAAGAACGCAATGAATATTAATTATATTATATTTAATTAACGTACGATCTTTTATCAACAAAATTATTTAATACTAACCTGTTCATATTTGACGTTACGTATACACAACATTATAAGCACTTGCATAAATTATTAATTAATTAAACAGTAAATATAGATAGATTTTCTAAAACTTGTACCGAAATTTAGTATATTGTGTATTCTTTAGAAAATCATCCGAAAAAATATGATTTTATCATTAATAATTAATAAAAAAAAAATCCTTCTCAGGTCAAAAAGTATTCTGCCTTGAAAAGGTTAAAGGGAATTTTTGAATCAATAGCGAAATAATTCATGTAGGAAATTATTTATTAGTCGAACAAAAGAATTGTAAAAAATATAACATCAATTAAATAATTGGACTCTCGCAGCCGCGAACATTTTGCTTCGCCAGAGAATTGCGATTTGCTACGCTTCTTTTTCGCGGTATAATAAACAATATAGATACATCGTCAATGCGAAACATTCTCGATGTTACATCGGGTGTTACGAAGAAATAAATAGTTTCTGTATTCATATAAATATAAAATACTTAGTTCAAAAAATGTTCCAATCGCGGTTACCTCGTGTGTAGAATTAGTTATACAGAATATCGACATTTTAGAAATTTTGAAAGATTTTGCGATATCTTGTCAGAATCTTAAGAGGATTTTCTAAAGCTATCGGCTAGAAAATTAATTATATTATACAAAAGTTTGAATTTGCGATATCGAAAACTTCGCGAGAGTTTCAATTCCTGTTAGGATACGTTTTCAACTTTAGTTCACAAAGGTTTGAGTTTATGCAAACACGAATTTTACTCCCTTCCACTCAGGTCACGAAGAAAATGCACAAACCTGTGCTATCTTTTTCAGATAAATATAAAGTATAAAAGTAAAGTATTGAATGTGAATGAAAATGTGTGAAACATTAAAGTTAAGTAGGCAAGAATTGTGTGAATCTCTGTTTACATGTTCTCTTTGCCACTCTATTCTAATTTATGGTATGTTTTTAAAAAGTAATATAAATTTATGCAGCTATGTTTCATTCCTGTCATATGTAAACTATGAATGTCAGCTGAACTTATTTATGAAATGTTTTTATATATTATTATAAAAATGGTAAAATTACAACTTTTTTACTTACACAAAATATCAAGAGAAAGATTAGGAATATAAGAATGTTTACTAAAATGCTCATAAAAGGATTGAGGATAATTGTGGAATATTTTGGCGAACGTAACTAAAGAAATAAATGTTAAACAAAAATTTACTTAGTCCGTTAAAAATATTGGATATTTTATATATTTTATATATTTTTATATGGATTTTGTATACTCTTAATGTCGTTATACTGAATTTATGTGGGAAAACTCATTTTTCCAAAATAATATATTAGAAATATTTTCTGTTAATATTAACTATAGGAATATTCAACATTTAATATTAGCGACTAGCATACGAAGATTAATATTAAAAACAATTTGCGAATCAATACTAAAATAGTTCGCATAATACATATCTACTTTGCTAAAACAATTTAGAAATTCTAATCATAATTAGCATACGCATGTTTAAAAATGAATAATTTCAAATGATAGCTATATTACGTATTACATATATAAATATTTTCCAATTGATTATGTCAAATCGAAGACCTGTTACTTTTTTATTCGAACAATTTATAAAACGAAAATTTCGTATTATTAGAAATTTCAGTGAACCGTAAAATAATTAGAAAACACTTAATTCGTGTAATGGGACATAATCAGAGCTCTCTAGAAAGGTGGGTACACCTGTACGCCATAAAATCGAAAAGTGCATAGGAGTGGAAATAATCCACGTAGAAATAGTACCAATAAAATGATTTGTAGTTCGATGACAGATACAGCAGTCAAGTTTCGCTATACTCGTCGAATAGAGCCATTTATGTCTCAAAATGTCACAAATATCAGTTCTAACATACGTCGACTGAAACATTTTCATTTATTTCGGTTTCCACAGCCTGTTATTCTTTGGTTTGATACTTTGTATATAAGACAAGCCAAAGAGGATTTTTTATAATTATATTTGATAAAATTTCTTTCTTTCGCATACATATATTACACATATACAGGGTGGTTGGTAACTGGTGGTACAAACGGAAAGGGGGTGATTCTACGCAAAAAAAGAAGTCGAAAATATAGAATAAAAATTAAAAAAAATATTTCTTTTACGAGACGTGATAAAGTGCACGCGTACTGAGCGAAAATTCAAAGTCGATTTTCTCGAAAACAAAGCCGCAAACGAAAAATTTTTATTCTATATTTTCGACTTCCTTTTTCGCGTAGAATCACCCCCTTTCCGCTTGTACCATTAGTTACCAACCACCCTGTATACGGTGTATTATATAACTAATTGATTTTCCATAAGATTATTTAAAATTTCATTTTCTATTTACATTTGATCTAGTAATTTTGATTTTATCTTCCCCTCTTCGACGTAGCAATTTTTTCAATAATGTTACATTCTTTGAATCATTTTCCATCGTTAAAAAGCCTTTTAAATTTGACGAAAATATAAAAGATTTTTATCGATACGCATAATTTCTCGTCTCGATATTATACCAAAATTTTGTTCGAAACATTAAAAATCTTTATGTCTGTTGGAGCAAGAGCCGGATTGAGACAGGAAAATTCGAAAACTGATTAACTACTGGGAAAAAAGGAATTAGAAAAACCGAGATTCGTATACTTGTACATCTATTAATTGAAATATTGTTTTTGGAAATGTCTGTGTGAATGTCACGTTACAAAAGCACAACTGCAGACTGTAGTTTGGTTTCCGATGATAACTTTATCATCCTACTTTTACTATTAGAAGAATAATACCTTGATACACTATAATAATTACTATAATACATAATATACTATACTATAAAATTTTCGATAGAAACCTTAATTTTCGGGACATTCTTTTTGCTTTGATAACGATGTTTATTGAAAAAGAAATGTTCTCTTTCATACCCTTCCCTTTTAACGCTATTATTGATTATTTTAAGATAAGAAAAGAGCAAAATAAAATACATCTCGTGAGAGCATTTTATCTGAGAATACTTTAAGTTGTTCGAACTTTCATCTTTAAATTTCTTCGTAAATCTATGAAATTATATCTCATGAATATTCCTCAAAGGATAATGAAACACGCAATACGTATCTTTGTACACAAAGCAAAGCTCTTGATCGCATTTAATCTTTAAGATGGATTTATCATTTCGAAGGCAGACTCAAAGCGTAAATAACATTATCGCTGGCATAACTCTTGGTTTATCGGGACACAAATCCATTTACTTGCATGACACTTGCACGTGAGTGAAGCTGCACATATCGATGTTTATATTATCCACCGTATATGTTTCAAGCTATTTCGAATCGACGAGATCGTTATTTTGCAATTCTACGACACTTTATCGGTCTACGAGGCAATATACCGTGGCAGACGATTCATCGTATAGTACGATGCGAAAAAACAACCCCAGGACTAGCTATCGAGAAATATAACATAACAGGTTGCTGTCGCGCGATAAACTACCACCTTGGCATTTTAATACGTTTGGACATCTTGCATTTCAAATATATCAGCTTAACCTTTTTTTTTTTATTATAATAAATTTACAATTTCTTTTGAAACATCATTCAGAAAAAACGACATATCCCTAAGCTCGTTTCAAAAGCGTTGCGTTAAATAGAATTCCCTAAAGTTTATCCATTTATGAATTGTCAATTCATTAATTAATTAATTCATTAAATTATTAATTGATAAATTTCATGATGTAATAGGAGATTTTGATCGAGCCAAACGTAAATATTACGGGCATAGCCCGTAGTAGATGATCGGACCAAACGTAAATATTACGGGCATAGCCCGTAGTACGATGATCGGACCAAATATAAATATTACGGGCATAGCTCGTAGTAGATGATCGGACCAAACGTAAATATTACGGGCGTAGCCCGTAGTACGATGATCGGGCCAAATATAAATATTAGCGGCGGCGCCCTGCTAAAGTTGTAAATATTTGTGGAATATTTGATAAGTAATTTACAACCTGATGCAATAATTATGGTAGATGCAAGTACTACAAAAAGTTTATTTATACAAAAATCACTAATACAAAGTTAATAATCAGCAATGGTGTGATACAATTTGAAACGTTCTGGTAGATGTAAGGGAACACTACGATTGACCCGATCATCGTACTACACAAGTCGTGCGAATGGCTCGAAAGCTGCGCGAGCTTCTTTACATTTTCGGCCCAAAATTCTCGAACGTAAATCGTAGGTTAAGGGGTTAAAGTTTTATCTTTATCTGATCGCTGAAAGAATCACACTATTCCAACGCACTGATGACAATTTTTGAACTTGTGCAATGTAATCTTTGGAAGGAAGAATTGCCTGTGTCCAGGACTTGCCCGGCTTTTGTTCTAAAATACAGCGTTAACGGTGCCGTTAACGAAGCGTTAGTCTGTCAGCCAACGAGTTTCCAACGTTTAGTAAACCAGTTTTCTTAATCGCGTGTCTTTTCTCTTGTCGATTGAAAATTTCTTTGGACGAACAAGAATCTTATCGGTCATCGAGAAGTAAATATGTGCCGACAAGAAACAGCCAGCCGAATATCAGTGGTTTATATAGAAAACTATTTGTGGAGCGCCAAAGAAAGTGAAGCAAAGATAAAGATGTAAAAAGGTACAATGTTCCATTTGAAATTGCCAGCATCTTCGTGCAGGCAAGTGGAAATATCGAAAATGTTTTCCTAGGTACATTTTTCAAAAACGTAACAAGTATCCTTTGTCACATCATTCGTCACGCCAATGTCTTTCTGAATCCAAAATATCAGTGGCATCGTTTAAACAAGTCGTATTTAATTCACTTTTATTCAATTTCTCACAACTTAAAAAATCTACGCTTGCTCGATCTTTGCGTCTTCGAGATCTTCGATTTATACTAGTCAAACATCAGAGATAGCGTAACTTGTATATGGTCTGTCGAGTATCGAGTTTGTTGAAAATGTACATCCGAAAACCCAAGTTCTCAACCTCTGTCTCCGTTGCCCTGAACCGCTGTATCCGGATGCCGAATCACTTTCCTACGAAATATCGTCGATTCCTTGCGAGAAATCTTCGCGTCTTCCTAACTCTAGTGGGAACTTGCGACACAACAGTTCCAACGTTCGACAAATTTCGGATTGCAAACTCTCACGACTGCCGAGACGTCGCGTTATTGATTTTTCGCCAACAATCCTATTTGCACTTCGCACGTGCAATTTGCACTTGCACTTTGCGCCAGCGTTCCGTAGACATTACAGTCTACTTGTTCGGGGCAGACCTGGAACTGAGAATTTCAGTCCAACTGTCTCCATTTATACCGCGCGGTGCCTTGGTTGGCTGATCAAACTGATGGCTCAACTCGCAAGTTCTAACCGGATGTTCAACTCGGAAGGTCCAACTGGGAATCGTTTAATTCGATTGGCCAATCGAATTAAAAAATTGGGACGGTGGTTCTCAGTATAAGCACGATATAAAGTAGATATAAATAGAGCTCAGTTCGGCTCAGTACAAACGGGGACAGTGGGAAGCTTGGTGAAGCCTTCAGTCTCACGTCTGCCCTGAAGAACCGAAGAAGTAGACCGCAATGTCTACGAAACTTTGACGCAAAGTGCAAGCGCGAAGTGCAAACGCGATTGCTCCCGAGAAACCAATCTCGTGACATTCGGTAAACTGTCGTATCGTTTTGATTGATTAGCACGTGGATACTGTCCCATTAAACAGTGTCCAGATTTGGTTTTGTTGCCGGCAACATTGAATTATCGTGTAATGATCGGGTCATCCGGATGTGCTTTCCGCAATCTTCGAGGTAAATTTAATGCACACAGGTTGCTAGCTGAGCTATTTGGATGACTCTCTAGTCGAGCTTTATATTTATTTGCAAAGCGTTCTGTCACTGTTTTCGGTGGTCTTTTGCTGTTTTAATAGCCAGCCTGAATTGTACGAAGTGTTATCGGCTGCATTGGTTCTATTTTTTTAATGTGGTTATCAGCTGTTGTTCAGTATAGCTCGATGACGTATGTTTGGATGGTTTCACGACAACTTTGTATATTAATAGTCTTTTTCAGCATTTAACTGCGAGTCAGCAGTCAAGTGGCTTCCTAAAAAACCAATATATATGTGTCCTCTTGCTGTTTCTATTTGCTTTATGTTTCTTTGTATGTGTCTTGTCTGGCTACGTTCCGAGATATGTTTCAAATGTAATACTTGTATTTTGTGGCGATATTGTTGATATCGATAATTTAAAAACTATTTACATTTTAATAGTAGTGAGAAGATTTGTAACAATATATGCTAAAGATGAGTAACATCTTTGTACAAGTTTCATCGCATAAAATATTATGCGATTTAGATGTGAATGCTGAATTGTATGCTTAATATGTACGTAACTACTCAACAATAATTCATGTAGAAGGTCGAGAGGAAGAAACATAATACGAGCTGGAAATGTACAAAGTTAATCCGGTCTGAAGCAAGTTACGAGAAAGCAATTTCATGAAAAATGAACTTAGCAGTACTTCCCTTCGGAGTAAAATAGATAGTTGAATTTAGCTACGAAGATAATACTACGAGAAAATCTATGAGACTGTAGAATGGAACCAAGAGATAAGGAACATGAACTATTCAATTAGTAGATTAACAATATGTTCCAAATAAGTCTTTTGGTTATTATCACAATTATTAAATTAATAATAGTAGTTACTATTAAAATGCAAATAGTTTTTAAAGCTATTAATATTAATGATATTAATACAAAAGATAGCTACTAAATTTTAACCTACTGTGATTTAAAGTAATTAAACAAATTACAATTAAATATATTAAATAGAAAATGCCAAGTTTCTTATTATTCTTATTATTATATAATGGTAATTTATGTTGAAAATGACTTTTAAATGTAATAAGATTCGTGAGTGGTCAGTTTGAGAAATCAGTTAAAAGATTTCGACGTCTTATGTTAAACGAATTTCAGGAAGAAGCTAGAGCTATTGTTCGTGTAGACTGTTTGTTACAGTTAAAGAGAATGACGTGTTATCTAATACATATATAGCGAATGGTTTGGTCGTTCCTGAGAGGAAAGCTTCGATTTGAAAAATAAAGAAGATTGTAGACGTTTTCTCTGGAATAAAGAAAGAATTCGTGCTTGTTAGTCGAGGAAAGTCTCCAATTTACTGCTTCTAGAAATGTTCAAAAAGTCAGACGTTGCACTTTCAAAAAAAAGAAGACGTGCTATAAAGGAAAAGGAATTTTATTTGTGCAGTTCTTTTGCTTTTCACCGTTCATCGTTACTTTCTGTTTATTAATTATCCTTCCCGAGTATCTCAACACTAGTTAACAAACAAAGTATTCGGTGTCATTAACATCCTGCGTCTTATTGCACATCGCATAACATTATATTTTTATCAACAGAAAAATGAGAAGAATGATTAACTTCTTTGGTAGTAAAATTGGAAACTATACTCACTTTTGTTATTCTTCTCACCAAAACTACTATTCAAATCCAGTGCTATACATGTAAAAAGTAACTGTGACTATTGTATCATCTAGCAACGATAGTATACTAATACAGCAGTAAAGTTTATTATTAAAGAAACATTTTTGGAATTGCTATTAAAGGAAACTAATTCTTCGTACGACAATTAATGTAATAGCTTATTATATATTATAATATTCTATTTATAATTATTAATATATTGTATCATCTAGGGACAATAGTATACTGATACAGTAGTAAAGTTCATAATTAAAGAAACATTTTTTGAATTGCTATTAAAAGAATCTCATTCTTCGTAAGACAATTAATGTAATAGACTATTACATAACATAATAGAACATATAATATATAATAATATATATTATTATTTATAATCATTAATATATTGTATCATTTAGGGACAATAGTATACTAATTCAGTAGCAAAGTTTATTATTAAAGAAACATTTTTGGAATTACTATTAAAAGAAACTAATTCCTAATAAGACAATTAATGTAATAGACTATTACATAATATAATAGAACATATAATATATAATAATATATATTATTATTTATAATCATTAATATATTGTATCATTTAGGGACAATAGTATACTAATTCAGTAGCAAAGTTTATTATTAAAGAAACATTTTTGGAATTACTATTAAAAGAAACTAATTCTTCATACGATAATTTATGTAATAGACTATTACATAATATAATAAAACATATAATATATAACATGGTAATATAATAATATAATATGCTAAGAAATGTTTGCCTTCTGCAATCCATTTACTTTTCCTTTAAAATCGAATAATTTTCTAACCAAGGGCATAATAAAGTTTAACAAATTATGTATATAATATATAACTAACATTATATACATTAAAGAATTTCCCCAGAAAAATAAAAATAAAGTTTCAAAGAAGCAATTTATCAAACACGTAAAGAGTATATTTGCGTGCCTAATTCCTGATGGCATAAATTTTACTTATTTCCTGCGTTGAAAACTTGGCACAAGCGTTGCCAAGTTTAAAACGATAAGAAGTGGACGAAAATCACTCGAGCTTTTTTAAGAGAAGTCGTATTTTACCTTAGTTTTCCGGTTTCATGGGAATTCCTTTTAAATCAGTCTCATGATGTTTCCTCATCCTTTAAACCGGATCTTCGCTCGGTTTGGCTTGAAACTTAGTTAAGTGGACACGGTGTCAAGCTTTTGTTATTCTTCCATTACGATTCCTTTTTGTAGCTTTTTATGCTGCTGCGAGCTTCCTTTTGTAAACAATTTGGATGCTCTAAGTGTATAATTTCGTGAGAACTTTTAATTTCTTCTTAATCCACTGCAACTTCATTTCAAGGAACAACTTTACCATCGTGATCTTTACAATTCAGAATGCACAGAAATCCGTAAAATTGTGCAAGCTTCAGGTATATCGTTGTCTTATTTACAATTGCGCAGTGTAAATTTTATTTACGTTTTGTCTGTAAATAGTTATTCAACAATTAACTAAATGACTGTTTGTTAAATTCCCACACTGACAATTTTAATCTTCCCATTAATATTAATTTACCAATTAATAGGATTCACCGTTTGTCACATTTGTTTCATATTAATTTTCTGATACCGTGTAATTATTAACGAATTTGATACACCTCCATTATCCATTTTTAAGTAACTTGCAGGACATCATTTTATAATAATCTGAATAATCGTTAACATTATTATATTCTCCTATTAATATTGCAAAATATCTTATACACGAACCTTGCAAACATATTTCAAACTTTCTTCCCGTAAAGAAAGCTTCAAGTAAAACCTTGGTTCTGTGCTCTTACTTAATATAACTTTCTTCTGCAACAATAATCGCTCCATACTTGACTATATTATTGAGAAAATACCCAGCATATAAAAAATATCAGAATTATATTTCCCTGATGATGTCAAGAAAATGCTACTACGATACATAAAAAAATTTGTTGAAGGTCGTTAAATAGCAACGAACAGGAAGAAAGATTCGTAAGCCAAACGATTGGAAGCTGAATATCCGAGATTTCTCGGTCCTTCCCCTTGAAGCTTCCGTATTTTCCTTTCTTCCCTCTTTATTTCGTGCGTTACGCATCGGCGAACCTTCTTCCAGATCTCGTTTCGACTTCTGTGTTCCATCGTAAGACCGGACTACTCGTTGACTGCTTAATATCGGTTTGGCTAAGCGACTGTTGAGTCTTAACGTAGGAAACGCGGGAAAAGGAGACGTGTATTTTGTAAGTTGGTAGAGATTATTGCTGAAACAAGGGAAACACTTTAGCTTGTGAAGGTGATCGAGACAGGCAAAACTCGAGCAACTTCACGTTAACTCGTTTCCAACCCTCTCGCCACGTTTAGGATTATGATATTACGAAGATATTGGCGGAGATCAATTTATATTATATTCGCCATGTGTATTCTGAAATTGATGGTTTTCATGAGTGCAAAGGTTCTCATTATCAATTTGAAAATAAGGGACGACGTCGTTTTTGGAAAGATTTAACTCTTCCTTTGACAGAGAAAAGTTAGAAGAGAAAAATGAAATTTTATGTTCAATAATTCTTCTATGCTTTTTAATTTATTGGTAATTAAATATAGGTTTTATTAATGAAAGCATAAGTATCCCAAATTGGCTCTTATTTGTATGTAACAATGAATTAATTAAAAAATTGGTCTCTTTACATTCGGAGAAACAAATAACAACACTTTCCAATGCACCCAATGCATGCCACCTTTAAGCCTTCGTTATTTTTATAGAATTTGAAAATGGATCGATGTTCAGTCATTAATCCATCGATTCCAATTATTTGAATAACCGTAAACGCGACTAAAATGTTTGTGTTAAATAATTCATAAATCGTACATTATTCTGCATACTATTTTTAATCATTTTTGTCTTTGATACTTATTTCCATCCAGAAAATCTCCAGAAGAAAGCTAACTTTCTTGTAGAAAAAGTAACTTATGGGAGTGGAAATACAGACAAGTAAACGTTAGATGTTCGATAAAAGACACGGAAATTGCAAAGAAATTGGTGCAATCGTTCACGGGCAAAATCGTCCAATTACGTTAAATAATTCGGTAATTTATGTTAAACAATTCGTAAGTTATACATTAAGTCGAGAGACTCGTGAAATTTATACAGAAACGGCTGTTTTTATCATTCCCGTCTTCGATGCTTCTTTCTCTCCAGGACATCAGAAAACAGCCAATTTTCTTCTCCGACTAGAAGACTGCACAGAATGCATTCTAATGACCTCCTGCCGCAATAACGAAACAACACTCTTGCTACGCTAATTCTAAATTTACTACGCTAATAACAAAGCTTACTATGCTAATAAAACGTTCTATTTACAATTATCCGCTAAAAGGATTTGCCAAACGTACTCATACGACAAATGATAGAATTCGAATCCGAGTCAAAAGAGAAAGAAACTTTTCTTCGAAGAAGCTAACTTACAAAAATAGTAATACAATGGAGTGGAGAATCCTCGAAGGACACGCGAATGGCAAAGAAGCGAGTCCAACGAGACGATGATCCAACGTTCTGGAAATCACGCGGAATGGAAGCAGAAGGCAGTAACATCGGCTCGAAAGAGGCAGTGAAGACTATCAATCCAAATCAAACGAAAACCACTTGTCTTCCCTCAAAGGTAGCCTTCTCGAGGTCCGATTATGTATACAACGGTGAATGGCAGCGTTCAGAGAGAATAATGCGGGTTTATTCATTCAGTGGAAAGAAAAATGGTGAATATCGACCGGCAGGATTACCAAGGCAAATAGCGTAACACGGATTATACATACATACATAACGAGACTAAGGCTGCGAAGCTCACGGTCTGCGAGTTCGCTCGCCTTGCCCGCCTTTCCTACCTGAATTCCCTACAATCTCAGCCCACAGCACCATCCCGCCAGGTGCTTACGATCTAATCTGATTCGTGCACGCGGACCTGTACACCCGGGTCACCGACCTACCGGCACAATTAGGAGAGCTATAGTAACGCGGCAGACACCTTGACAATGTGTACTTCTACTAGAAAATTCCAATCAGTTTCTACCACTTTGTTATTATTATTTTACGTACATTTTACACGTGTCCGTACGAGACGTCGTTGACAGATCGCGGATTTTCATGAAACTCTCTGCTTTTATGCAGCTACAGAAATGAATAGTACGTGGTAATTCGTTTATCTTTGCTACTATTTGCCCAGTAGTGACTTGATAATTAAAGAAGTACTCCACTTTGGATATTTTATATAATTTTGTATATTATATGCGTAAATATATATATTTTAACAGCTTTAAATTCAGCTGCGTTTCGATTGTTGATGCATTTCTAAATGGAATTCGAAATGGATCGTACGTAGCAATTCGTTTATTTTTGCTACTATTTGCCCAGTAGTGACTTGATAATTAGAGAAGTACTCCACTTTGGATATTTTATATAATTTTGTATATTATATGCGTAAATATATATATTTTAACAGCTTTAAATTCAGCTGCGTTTCGATTGTTAATGTATTTCTAAATGGAATTTAAAAAATTCAAATATAGTTGACGAAGAGAAATTTTGTGAATGCCAAGGATATGGCGGAATAGTAAAAGGAGAGCCTACTAAATATTGACATAATATTAAGCTTACTATCTTTACCATTTTCATGCAGATATAATACGTGTGTTTCATTTTTGCGGGACTGTATTTTCTGTTACTTCTTGCTTCTTTTATTTCCCTCATAAAATTTTGTAACATTGTATTTCTCTTGCTTCATCTTCCTTAACGTGTCAACAAAATTCGTAGAGCTAACGTGTCTACTATTAGGTTGTCCGAAAAGTTTCTTTCGTTTCATGAGAAAATAATAGACGCACGGTGTACTTTGTTTTATATTATTTTGTCGAATTACGTACGGTCCATTTTATTCTGTTGAGATAAACATCGCGACATTTCACAGACTTGCTTTCCCCTTTTGTATGAAGGCGCACTGTTATAAAAAGACACTTTCCTAATATAATATGGTTATATTTAAGGGCTATACGTATTTATCTAAGGTTTTGTGACTGACTATCATTTTTAACAAATGACGCTATGTTTAATTCACCTACTTCTCAACGACGTGGTTTAATTCATCTACGAGGTGTTTCCCATTTTAGAATCGAATAATGCGACATACGTCGTATGTTTCTCTGTTCCTTAAACATTTATTTTTTGTTTTTTTGTTTTTTTTTTTTGGTAAATATCCAGTTCAATTTTTGCAGGTACATAGATAACGCTGTTTGTATGTCTAACCATTTTGACGTTAATATCCAAAACTAGGAAAAACAAATATTTGGAGGCAACCGGATGAATGTTAACGTCGTTAATCAACAGCTTTCCCAGTTGACACACATTGTGCCCGTTTCACGCTGTGTAAAAACCAAGCCATAGACGTTTAGCATCTGTGAATCTTCCATAACAAGAGTAAAATGTAGGTCGCTCGATAATTCCGCTTGATCGGACGAAGCTATTTCAATGTGGAATTCATTAGCTCGATTTATCTCGATCTGCAGCTTCTGTCAACGCTATTTCCGGCAGGTTACTTCCTCTTCGCTCAGTGATGCACGTTCTGTTCTTCATACGCAAATAGAAAGTCGAGAGTTACTTAATGCTATAAAAATGAAATTTTACGTATCAATGTGATTTGCAATAAATTTGATACACAGTCGATTTTATACAGAATAATTATCTTATTACAAACGATACGAATTATTATATTTAGATGCTTCAAACATCTAAATGCTACGCAAGTTTATAACGAGTCGTGTATAACATAAAATTGACAATTTTTCCATCAGTTGACCGTTTTGCATTTTTTTATATAGTTTCATCGTGCAAAATAACTAAGAAGTAAATGTCACTTGTTCCAATATTACGTAAATAGATAAAAAAAAAAATAGGTTGGGGACGTCTGGGTGCAATGATGAAGCTTAAAATGAAATTATTTACAGCTGCTGTTAATCTAGTAATAAATAATAATTTTGTAAATTACATTTAACAAGATATTTGGCACAACTTTTTCAATTAGATGTAAAATTACACTTCTTAAATATTGTTTTAATTATTAAATATGATAATAAGAGATACAATAATAATAGGAGATATAGCTAGTAATAATATAGTAAATTAAAGTGCTCGGGTAAACCTGCTCGATTTTTAAAACCACTTGGCTTGGAGTAAAAAACGAGCAGAGACATAAATAATTCGATAAAAAAGGCTTACGTGTAGTCACATGATTCAAACCCTTGAACTCTTTTTATGTTTGCTTGTAAGGACGCTTAAACATTTCTCGGGAAATCTACAAAACGAAGGAAAAGAGAGATTAAAATTTTCACTTATGGCAAAATGATTTCATGCGTTTTTAGTCATTTAAAGTAATTCTTGTAAATTCATTCTTTCGATAATAATCCTAAAAGTGTGTTCACGTATTTTCTGTTCTCACTCACACATGCAATTTGGAAATTTTTAAACATTCCATTCGTGCGATGGAAATTATCGTGAAAATAACTAAATAAAATTTCATATTTATTATATTTTATTTTCAAGAGTAGTTTACGTGTATAGCAACAAAAAATTTGTTTGTGCATAGATCGTACATAGTGCTACGACACAAATTGGAATAAAATTTGATCCAGAAAGATATGCGCGGATGTCATTTAAATTTCTTTGCTGAACACGGTAAACGTAATTATTTCAAAAATAGCCTAGAAAATTTAGTTTTCACGAAATGTAATTGCTTAAACGTAGATGCATTACGTTAGCGGTTTTTAATTAAACTCAAAATAAGAATTATTAAAACGCATGTAACTTCATAAAAATATTTTTAATTCCTCGGGAAATATACCTCAAATAGCTAGTTCAAGTCTAATTATTTCAAAAAAAGTATAAAAGACATAGTTCTCGCGACACATAATTCGATATCCATTACCTGCGTTCCCTAAAAAATTCCAGTTCTTAATTGAACTTAAAATGTGACTTATTAAAGCGCACGTAATTTCATAAAAATATATCGAGTTTCTCAAGAAATGTACTTCAACCTAAATATTCCAAGAAAAGTATAAACAATTTATCTCTCGCGGAACATAATTGGAAGTCCAATGTCTGCTTTCTTTAAAAAATTTCAGTTCTTAATTGACTTTAACACAAGGATTATCAGAACATATTTAATTTCATAAAAATATATCGAGTTTCTCAAGAAATGTACTTCAACCTAACTGTTTCAAGAAAAGTATACAAAATTTAGCTTTCGCGGAACATAATTGGAAGTACAATGTCTGCTTTCTTTAAAAAATTTCAGTTCTTAATTGACTTTAACACAAGGATTATCAGAAAATATTTAATTTCATAAAAATATATCGAGTTTCTCAAGAAATGTACTTCAATCTAAATATTTCAAGAAAAGTATAAACAATTTATCTCTCGCGGAACATAATTGGAAGTACAATGTCTGCTTTCTTTAAAAAATTTCAGTTCTTAATTGACTTTAACACAAGGATTATCAGAACATATTTAATTTCATAAAAATATATCGAGTTTCTCAAGAAATGTACTTCGACTAAACTATTTCAAGAAAAGTATACAAAATTTAGCTTTCGCGAAGCATAAGTGGAAGTCCATTATGTGCCTTTTCTAAAATGCTGCGGTTCTTAATTGACTTTAAAGTAAGAATTATTCAAACGTACTTAGCCTCATAAAAATGTTTTAAAAGTTTCTTGAGAAATGTACTTCAATTGTCAATTATTTATCGTCAGCTACAAAAATATGAAATCCCTGTCGAAGTAGGTCGTTGCTTTTGAAAAGCGGACAGCATTCTCTTTCTCTGTTGAGAGGATAGTCCGTTTGAAACTTTCGCTGTGCCTCGCCTTACTAGGAATTTTTCTTCCGTTTCTTCGACTTTTCGGCCTTCTTCCTCTTCCTACATGACTTTTCGTATTTCGTTTCGGAATTCTTGTCATTTTTATCACCGAAGCTTCTTCCCTCCTATCTACATTTTTTCTTTCACCACGTCGTTCTGTTTTACTCGAACGCGCGACAAACAACACCATTCGAAATCATTCGAAAATTTCCATTTCAATGTGTCAAATTTGTGTAAAATTAATCGACGTAATTGAACTCCCCATCGGATTAGACATTTCATTTATTTTGAAAAATGCCTTCCGAAGATATATAATCGAACGAACACATCAATTATCCTGAATATTATCGCTGTGCGATTTAATTGTAATTTAAAAATATTTTTCGATATATCATAGCATTAGCAGAATAAGAATTGTATCTTGCACTAACTCGAAAAGCGTGTATTGTTTGCTGATAAATGGCACGAAAGGAGAAATTCCGATATTGATACGTTTTAGCGCATCTTTGCTTTCCACTTCTTATCTGTTTCTTGATGATATTCTAAGCACAGTATAATCTGGAATAATCGAACGATCGATTAAGGGAAAATCGATTAATGGTAATTTGAGGATGGCCTTTTGCAAGAACATTGGAAAACGAGAATAAGAATTGAAAACAACGATTACCCCTTTGTTTAAAAATTTGTACTGCTGTTTAATATCGATTTTAATATCGATAATTACGGAGCAGTAAAGACGCATAAAAGTACGAAAATATAATTATTCGTTTTCTAGAGCTACGCGCGTCATAATTATATCTTAGATAATTTATGATCATTTATCAATCATAATTATTTCAATATATTAAAATTGTAATAATATTAAATATACAGGGTGGTTGGTAACTGGTGGTACAAGCGGAAAGGAGATTATTCTAAGCGAAAAAAGAAGTCGAAAATGTAGAATAAAAATTTTTCGTTTGAGGCTTTGTTCTCGAGAAAATCGACTCTGAATTTTCGCTCGGTACGCGTGCACTTTATCGCGTCTCGTAAAAAAAAATTTTTTTTTAATTTTTATTCCATATTTTCGACTTCTTTTTTCGCGTAGAATCTCGCTTGTACCACCAGTTACCAACCACCCTGTATAATATATAATATTAAGGTATAATAATTAAAGTTCAACCTTAAATTCGTTTTAATGTAAAACATTAATCTTCTCGAATTTTCATACCAATTTACGATCACTGTCCTATATAAAAAAAAGCAATAAATATTCCTCAAATAAAATCAAAAAATCCCGCAATATGATACGCTATATGATAAATTCGAATTTTACGACGTAACTATCGAACCTGAATTACACGGGAAAAAAGAAAGAAGAAAACAATGACACATACATAAGTTAAAGACAGAATTCTTCCTCTTCTAAAGAAGGAAAAGCTGAACGATAGCATCGGTGAGTTTCACGTGTGATGAGCAATTACTGGGACGTACACGACCACGCGACAGCGGTGATTATATTTTACGAGGCTTACGGATTAAAGGGAATTTTCATGCGACGCAAGGGATAGAGGAGAGGGCAGCGAAAAGCTCACGACAGCATGAAATTCCTTCGCTTTATTTATTACCAACAGCCTGTACACGTTCATGTATATGTTCTTGTTCGAGATGTTCAAGTTCAAATTAAATTGAAATTGAAATCCACGTTAAGCTTACTTTTGATCTCCATTTGAATCCAGCCAGATCGTTAAGCTAGGAAGATAGATTTCCCGCTGAAAATCGTGTTACACGTAAGAGAAAATAAAATATTAGTAAACGGAGATGTAACCGGGAGTCATCCAAAACCGAAAGACATGGACCACGGATAGATAATACGACCAACAGTCGTTCCCCTAAATACTATAACGTTCCATCGACGCAACGATTCAATAAAACAGGGCTTAGACTGCTAAAGACGCTCCTCCATATCGATGGTCTCTTAAAGGAGGCAGTAAAGCGAACGAAACGTTCAATACGTTCTGCCAGACATCGTTTTAACCGTTTGATCGCGCTGCTTAGATTTTGCGTGGAAAAGCCGCAGTACACTTGAACGTTACGAACGACTGACGGTATTTTATATTTCATTATTATCTTCTCAATAATTTTTATTAGACAAAACTGGAAATATTTATAAACTAATAGTACGCCTATATGATAATATAAATGTATTTCAAAAAGTAACAAATATGACGAGCGCTATTGCGCCGCTCTCTCTTCGCAATCGATTAACACTAGAACTACCACACCAGTCACGTTGACTGGTTTTACAATAACGAAATACAGCAGTAAAGTTTATTATTAAAGAAACGTTTTTGGAATTACTATTAAAAGAAAATAATTCTTCGTACGAGAATTAATGCAATAGATTATTATATATTATAATATTCTATTTATAATTATTAATATATTGTATCATCTAGGGACGATAGTATACTGATACAGTAGTAAAGTTCATTATTAAAGAAACATTTTTGGAATTGCTATTAAAAGAATCTAATTCTTCGTAAGACAATTAATGTAATAGACTATTACATAACATAATAGAACATATAATATATAATAATATATATTATTATTTATAATCATTAATATATTGTATCATCTAGGGACAATAGTATACTAATACAGCAGTAAAGTTCATTATTAAAGAAACATTTTTGGAATTACTATTAAAAGAAACTAATTCTTCGTACGAGAATTAATGCAACAGATTATTATATATTATAATATTCTATTTATAATTATTAATATATTGTATCATCTAGGGACAATAGTATACTGATACAGTAGTAAAGTTCATTATTAAAGAAACATTTTTGGAATTGCTATTAAAAGAATCTAATTCTTCATAAGACAATTAATGTAATAGACTATTATATAATATAATAGAACATATAATATATAATAATATATATTATTATTTATAATCATTAATATATTGTATCATCTAGGGACAATAGTATACTAATACAGCAGTAAAGTTCATTATTAAAGAAACATTTTTGGAATTACTATTAAAAGAAACTAATTCTTCGTACGAGAATTAATGCAATAGATTATTATATATTATAATATTCTATTTATAATTATTAATATATTGTATCATCTAGGGACAATAGTATACTAATTCAGTAGTAAAGTTTATTATTAAAGAAACATTTTTGGAATCACTATTGAAGAAACTAACTCTTCGTACGACAATTTATGTAATAGACTATTACATAATATAATAAAACATATAATATATAACAATATAACATGGTAATATAATAATATAATATGCTAAGAAATGTTTGCCTTCTGCAATCCATTTACTTTTCCTTTAAAATCGAATAATTTTCTTAACAAAGCCATTTACAATTTTATTTTAAAATTCCTACTTCGTGTTATATTTTTTTCCACAATGATGTAATGACTTTCGCAATAATATAATGAATTTTATTTTGTTCTTTATGTATTCAAACTGAAAATAATTTTCTATCAAGGCTACTTATACCAATACCAGTCAAAATGACTGGTACTCGTCAAAATGTAAAAGGATCCCGCAATCTGTTTATCGAACCTCAATTAACCAGTTTCCTCGTTTTGTACAACTTTCCACGCGCTTTTAAAATGTTTACTGCGTATCATTCGATATGATGATATCAGTTATCAGGAAAATTCCAAATCGATCGCTAGATCGTTAGATGCTAACACTAGAAATACCACAGCAGTCAAACTGACTGGTTCTACAATTTTATAAATGCGTCAACCCTCGTTTAGGGATCCCAGTTGAATTAATAACACCAAAAATCTACTACATAACGTGGAATTGCTTCTGTAAGAAAGTAATAAATCAATAAGTATAAAAATATTCTATCATTACGTATTTTATAAAGACCAGTCATTTTGATTGGTTTTGGTAGAAATAGCTTCGTGTTAACTATCGCTAGTTCTAGTGTTAAGACAAGCGCTATCGCCGCTATTCGCGATTTTTCCACTCTGTTTTTTCAATGACTCCTGGGACTCAAACGATTAACGAGTGATTTGTAACCAGTTCGCTATCGACACAACAAGAAATCCCACGTCGTAATTGTTTCGAAATTAAAAATCATCCGTCTAAACGCTCAGCCACGAAACGCAGCGGTATTAGACAGATTATCGTCGGACGATTTGCGTTAATCTCGATCCGTGTAATCGTGATGTGAACAAAGTGGAGGCATTAGTCGGGGTAGGGAAAGTCTCGGCTTATCTGTACCATATTACAACACACGGGTAGGTAAAAAGCAGTAGCTTGTACAGTTAAGCGTGTAGTGGTGAAGGGGATCGTAGAGGAAACATCAAGTTAAACGAAGGAACGTGTCCGCCTGTCGCTCGTCTCTGTGCGAAGCTCGGATTAAGTTGACTATGAGTGTAATTTTATTGGCCAGCTATGCTGTAAAGGATTTTACGAATTTCGTTTATTCCGCAGCTTCTTCTAAGGAGACGAGATTGGGAGGTGCCACATATCCTGCAGTGGCTGAATAAGCGTAGCTTCGCGTACAAGAAAGTTTTTCGATATTCAATACAAATCTTATCGAAACAAGCTCGATTAATGTATGGTGCACCAATTTAACCCCTTAGCCTATAACGTCGAGGGAGACTCGTTGTAAGTGATTGGTGCCATCAGCGAAAACCACGTGTCAGACTCGTAATAAAGAATTTGTGCCATAAACGGAACCCACGAGTCTGACGCGTGGTAAAGAATTTGTGCCATAAACGGAACCCACGTGTCTGACTCGTGGTAATTTACAAATTGCCAGTGATTCATTATCCACTTTGAAATAATAAATTGTTTTTGTTAACTGATCAATTGATCATGATTACGCCCTAGACGTCTTAAAAACACTATTTGTCCTCAAACGTTGTTTATTATTTCACAATTCCTTTTGTAACCCCTAAATATACATGTCATAAGAAGTATACATTTTGCGACAGTTCGGGCACACGTCTGAACAAATGAATGGCACGACGCGCGACCGAACTTCTTGCCTATCGGCAGATAGCTTGCAGGCTAAGGGGTTAAATAAATGCTTCAATAAATTTGTACAGCGGATAGAAGAAATATTGGCACACTCTCTTATTATGTTTCAGCGAAACATTTTTACCATATTGTACATTTCGTTTTTGTAGTATCAAATCTTTGCAGTCATATGGGAGTACTACTAATTTATAGGAATTTACCATGTACCAATTTTTAGGAAATTTAATATATTAGGTGTCGAAAAAGTTTCATAAGGTGATAATAAATTTCTGTAACAGCAATTTCTGTTTTATATTATTTTATTGAATTAGGTATGATCCATTTCGTTATATTTCTATTATTATGTTCGTGCATAATCCAGTAAACTAATATAAAACAAAAAACATTGTGCGTCTATTATTTCCTTATAAAACGAAAGAAACTTTTCGGACATCCTTTATCTGAACCTAATTAATCGTTACATAAATGCCATAATAGATGCAATAACGGGACAGTACTTTCTGTACACACTGTGTGTTAAGAAATTTTAAAAGTAATGGAAAATCTTTGTATGGCATATCTCCTTCAACGGACGCAAATAGAAACAGAAAATATTCTTTGTTGCTTTTCTCAATCAAATTAGGAATTTTAAAAATTTAATAAGAATTTAATTAAACAATTAATTCATAATATAGTTCGTTGAATCGAAATTTTATTAGCACCCGGATGGAATATTCCATTTTCACCAATTAAGATGAAGCTCTATTTAAGTTCCATTATTTTCAGCAGTTTTAAATTAAAATGGACGAATGCGAATAAAAAGATAAATGCTATCGCGACATCGCTATCTAAAAATCGCAGGAGAATTAAGCATCATTTCGCGGGGATTAAATTTTAAATGCGTCTTTCAATTTATCACGTAATAAATGTGAACGTGCCGTTTTCGTATTACCCTTACTTCTAGAATATACAATTTTCGGAACTCGATCGACTCATCAAATGCAATTTGTCGTCCGACGTTGAAACTAAGAGCAAAACTGATAGCGGAGGACTTGCGAGGAAAAACCGATAACGACTTTTTTTAGAATTCTCGTCATAAATGGATTTTACGCTTGCGGTCGCAGTTTGCAATTCTAAAGGTTGCTGTGCGAGAGCAGAAAAAAAAAAAAGAAATGGATGGAAGTTTTAAAAAATTCATCTTTCCTTAATGAATATCAATTGCAAAAGCCGTAATAATAACTCGGCATAGTAACGTAATCGCAATATACAGTGATTTTAAAATACATGTAATTAAATATAATTAAAGTTTCATAGTATATTTTGCTGTAATAACTTTATTCGTCCTTTTCAGATGGTCTTTTCACGTTATTCCAATTTCAAGCTTATTATAATCTTTTATTCTGAAACGAAAATTACACGCAGCCTGTAGATTATAATGAAAATAAACGAAATGTTATTCGTATATAGGATTTATTCACCAAAATTGGCAACGGTTTAATATCTCGTAAACTACCCATTTAATTTTTATCGTTTTGGTTACTTTATGGGATCAACAGAGCAAATTAATTTTCGCTTACTTTCCATAGAAAACAAAACGAGGATTGGCTAACAAATTTTAAATTGACATCTGGGTAAAGTAAATTATTTCTGTAATCTATATTAAAGAAAATGAATAAATTTTATCTTCTATAAAAAAAAATTTAAAAAAATGTTCTAAAAAGAAATTATATTGAAATACGATCTTGCAGTAGAAAATTTGTCATATGTAATTTTTTGTCATTTTTCAGTTGTTCGGTTTTCAGTTGTCATTTTTCAAGTGACATGCGTCGATCAATTTTGGCTTTCTCGATTCTTGAGATTATGAAGTCTGCTTTGTACTTGATAGTCCTGTTTTCAAAGGGAGTTGAAGGTTAACGCGTTTATCTAAAAATTATTTAAATTATTTGTCGTAATTGGCAATCGTGCAAGAGCTGAAAATTTCCTTTCCTGGTTCCGGTAATTCCACATTTTCAGTTTCATTCGGCAAACGAAGTAGTTTGACATTAGGTGCAGATCTTGAGGTGTTGCTGGGAGATTATCAATTTGATAGATGCCAAATGATATTAATAGCGTTGCTTCTCAAATGCAAATCAACTGAATTCAACTTGTTGAATCACCAACATTATGTGGCACAATTCTGATTACATCATTCTGAGATCACGTCGATTTCCTTCACATCAATCGCAAATAATCTAAATGCCATAGTAGTTGATAATAAATCAGTTAAAAAGAAATTTCCGTCTATAACATTTTCTTTTCTAAAAAATTTATGTAACAACTACGAGGTGGAATTTCATTGCACTTATAAGCAAATCTACAAGTCGGTGTATTATGTTATCATACGTGAAATTACTAATTTACGTAACAGAGTCCGAGTGGAAATTTCTCATTTCTAAATTAATTTAAATCCATTAATGTACAGATGATGAAAAATCATTTACATATATATACGTATTAAAAGTTTGCAGCATCTTTCGCCTTTTCGACGATAGAAACTTTCTCATACTGAAATTTCCAGCCAAAATTAAAAGGATCATAATCAATTAAGCTTCATTTTGAAATGTAATTAATTATAGTTCCAATACTACGGAAGAATAAAATATTTCTTTACTTAACACGTTGACTGCCACGTAACCCATATTCGGATGTCGCTTATTTGACTACTTGCGAAGGATCGTCGCAGGTATTTGAAAAGATATTCCATAATAATAAAACTGTTGAATTGTTATAAAAGTAATACGAAAATGGTTTATTAAAAAAATTATTTAGAATGTAAAACTTTAAAGCATTCTATACATAGCTGAGGTTGGTCGGGACAATTTGGTCAATAAGTTGTTGTTTTCTTCAAATTCTTTTGTGCCTTTGTTCGGTCCATTCGACGTCTTTTATTTGCATAACATAGTTTGCATGCGCGTTTAATGCTTCTTCCGGAATCATTTTTCCGAACGGCGATATTACGCTGACTATGTCGAAGACAAGGACTTTTTGTATTTTCAGACAAATATTCTAATATTTATATTCTTCCTTGTTGCAATTTTGTAAACCTTCAAAGCGTTTACAACAGAAATTCCCAGAAGGAGTTGAATGCCAAGTTTTCTGTACCATTTGATTCCTTTTCTAATTGTGGTGGCATAAGGAACCATTTGGTCGGAATAATCTATACCACACTTTCCTTCATTACATTCAACAACAGCTAGAGGTTTTAATGTTGCGAACAAACGAAACGAGAAATCATTCTTGAGACTACCATTTGAGCGATTCGCATTACTAAAATATCGATGGGAGCACCTGGCAGAGAACGCTTGGTACTGCTGCACGCGTGGTCTGACGTAGATTCCTTTGAAAACACGCGTGACAGTCAACGTGTTAAAGAAGTCGTTGCTTCTTTTGAAATCTTAACGTGTTTCTAACTCGTGAACACGAGTATATAGTACATACAGGTTGCGCTAAAAACGAGAGGTACACGAACTATATCCCAGAAAAATAGGTAATGTACCTGCACCGATATCGCATCCATCATTTCTTTTCTATAAATTATCACAGGCTACTGGGCGATCCCAAGTTCGTAAACCATATTTTTCACTGCGCGTTCATTCGCCAACGACAGAACCGTGGATAATAGCGATGCCAGAAAACGCTCATTTAATGCAAACGATGCAAATGCTTTAAATTTCCTGTGATTTCCGCCGAACAGTTGTGCGAGACTGAAAATGTTCCAATGAATTGGAGCTTCGATCAACGCGGGATAATTAAACAGCGAACATGAGCAACTGATTAAAGCTTTTGCAAGATAACAGTTTTTAGATGAAAAGGCTAGTAATAAAATTCAGTATAAATAATCTATAGCAATTTAATACGTTGTTTGAAAAATTGCATATTATAGAAAGAAATTGAAACTGGAATTCGTTTCTGTAAGTAAGACACATCAATGATTTTTTCGTGTACTGGTAACCAAATGCTTCGCATGAACGCGTTAAATAAATATATAACGCATGAATAAAGATGCGATGCGAAATAAAATACAAGAATGAGAATAATAATTATATTCTACTGGCAAAATGTTTAAAATATTGCAGTTTCAATTTCGATATTTAAATTTATGTAATTCTAATTTCTTATCGTTGCTGCAGTGTCTACAAAAGATATTTGTACATTACAAAATAGGTACAAATACTCTGTTTAATTATCATGTATAATATGCAATATGGAAAATAAACACTTTTGTTCATATAGGAACAGTAATGAACAAAAGCTAAGTCTCTCAAATTATGTAGATTTAACATTTCTCCAAAGTATATAATTTTAAAATATATCAAGTTCTTAATTGCTTTAATCATATAAATATTATCTTTACTCTAAATGCAGTAAGAATTGAAAAATAATTTCACTACTTTAGGAAAATCTCCTGACTTGTAAATAATAAAAAGGTAGAGAAAGCTTCGAACTGCGTTCATCTTATAATTTTGTAAAAGCATCCTCTCAGATCTTTTATTGTTCAGTTAACATTTAAGATACAACGAACTATTCAAAGCAATACAAATTTTTGTATAATCGAATTGCACAAGATTTTTCGTATACGTAGAACGACAATCAACGTAGAAGGAAGTATAAAAATTGTACGCTTCCTGAAACAATTCACCGCTGGAAGAAGCTTTTTGTTATTTCCCGAAAGATGGCTGGTTTATTGCTTATTTGCCGACATGTAACTCGAACAACGCATAAACAATAGTCGCAGAAGTTGACTCTCTGTTGGTCGTTAGTGATGCAAGTGAATTTAAAATTCTAAAATGCATCCTTTATTTCCTCTTCTGAAGGCACACGGCCAACCGCTGCCTCTGTACGTGCCTCCATACGGAGTTTAATTGTTTGCCGTGGTCTTTCCTTCTTTCTCTCCGTCTGCCACTTTTTTCCTTCGCCTTAAATCGATTCTACGTGAGCCGCATTCATCAGCTAAAAAGCGTGAAAAATTCTTTCTTCCGTGTATTTCAACGTGGAAAATTTTCAACTGCAATTTACTCGCATTACACGGTGTGGAACGGACACCTTATTGAATTTTATTTATAATTTTTTCAACAAATCTCGAATCGAGAAAAACAAGAAAAAGTACGATATTTTGTTTATGATAGCGAAATTGGCTTAAAAACTGTCAAAAAAATAGATAAAATAATTGGAATGATGATTGCGTAAATGAAAACATAATACCATGAAACTTATGTGAGCTAAAAATATTACAACCTAAAATTCTTTTTTTAATTATTATTAAATTACTATAAATTATTATTAAATTATTATAAATAATTAAAAAAGATATAAATATATATATTGACCTCGTTTTTTTTTTACTAGAAACACGTATAAAATACGTATATAGAAATAAATACATTATTATTTTCCCACCTTATATACTACACATCAAGTATTTCTAATCATTTTACGAAAATCGCGAACATTATGCAATTTCGTTTCGTTGATTTTATTAAAACGATGATATGTTACCAGTAACAGAGAATATTTTTTATAATTGTTGTACCTTTTTGGTTTAATCCCACTAGCAGTTTTCGTTGAAAGTATAATTCCATTAAAAAAGCACAATATTCGAAAGAATTCGTTTCGATATTTTCAATATTATTACAGTTTAATCCGTTGATTGAATCGGAGATGCAACAGGGCTATATTTTTCAGCCATTCTGACAATATTGGTCATATATTACGAATGTTGGTACAAATTCCTTCCTCTAAATATGTATTACACATACATGCATATAATTTTCGATTTAATGAGAAATGATGAAATATCATGTGCCTAGTGAAAAGCACACAAGTGATGAATGGTACCGTTGTTATAAATTAACATTAATATTATTAAATCCACTGCGAAATCCAATTATATATAAACCAGGTGATAAATTAGCAAGTATTATCTATAGCATAGAAATATCATAGAAATATTATAGAACTGTTAAACATTTGGGAAACATGAATATCGAAAAGCAAAATATCCAACATTCGATACAGATGAATTGAGTTAGGTGAAACGTACATGGAACGCTTCGTAAAAATACAAATAATACGTAACGCTGCAAACGTGCTCACGTACAATTAAATTGTGATAATTGCCCGAGCACGTTTCTTCTGCTGATTAATTTATGACGTGATTAATCGCGACGTGATTAATTGCACAGTGGTTTAAATTCTACTTTGACGCTATTTTCTAGCGTATTAAACGTTCAGCCTTTATGACGACCACCGACCACCGTTGAAGTTCATTAAGATTTTCAGTGCGATGAAAATAATCTCTCATGCGCCGGCCTTTTTAATTAATTTAATCCGTCTCGCTGCCTTTAGTTTACCGTATCGGAGTGAACGTCATGTTGAGTTGAAGCGCAAACACATAGACAGATGCGATATACATTTATCATTTTAACTGTCAAATTGCTTTTATTAGTTGGCAACACAGTGATAAAATGTAGGCTCGTAGATTTCACTGTATTGGTATAACGCTGTACAAATGATCCTATTATTTCACAATTTTTCTTCGTTACGTTTATCTACTATTTTCTCATCTTCGAGATTCCAATCTTGTCGTCGTTACTGTGTTTGTGAGAGTAGATAGTGAGAGATTGTGAGTGTAGATAGTTGGGAGAATAAAAATGCTATAAATAAAGTTGAACTGCTGTTTAAATCGAAGTAACAATAACTAACAGTAGATGCGCTAAATATTTAAAAAATGTCGAAATTGATTTTATAATACGTGTAATGGTTACTTATTCGTTGTCGAAAAATTGATACATGAAAGATCCATTTCAACAATCCATTAACTGATTACTTTTTTTATCCAAAAGTGTAAGTTTATCTAAAAAGAAATAATGAAACGCATACTTAGGATAATCAATAATTTCACAATGCATATCACCGATATATTAACAATACATATTTACAATAACTTTTATTAGGAACAAAAAGATCCAAAAATTACGTTTCTTTCCACCAAATAACGAATATTGCACATATAATTAGTTCTATATTAATTCCTTCGCCAAATATAGTATAGTCTCATTATTATTTATTCTGGTCTCTACAAAACTTATCGTAAAAACATATTCGAGAAATAAAATACTGCAAACACTCTATTTGAAAGAATTCATTATCGAAAACGACGACAAATTTTCAAAGAAAGACACGTGGAAATATTAAACGTTTAATTCGAATTAATCTAAATACAGTACCCTGTAAAATAATCCTAAAAAAAAAAAAACAATCAGGTAGAATGAAACGCGTATATTAATTCTAGGATTTCGTTATACACGGCGGCATTCAGAAACTCGACCTACATGAATATACACGTAGTTATATATTCAGAAAATTAATCAAGCAGAATATGCAATATATTAATCTCATGATTTCATTGTACACACATGGCGCCATACGCAAACTCGACGTACACAGGTACGTAGTTACATATTCGCACAATTAATGCGTACGTAAGCGTTAAATATGTAACGTCGATCCGGTATATATTTACACGCGCAAGACGTCATTCCGCCGATTTACCAAAAGCCTGTGATGTGGCTCATGAAGCGGTATACCTGTTGAGTGGTCTCCGGAGGCTTGTTAGGTACACGTTACCGGAACGTACGTTTGCGGTTGCTGGCAGAAAGGAACGCGATTAATTTCGGTTTGACTTGCGAAGCAAAATTTACAGCGCGATGAATCTTGCACCGGTCGCGAAACTCTGCCAACTTTTGTGGTTTCCAATAGCGGATTTTGGCACGAGAACATGGACAAATTCCTTTGTCCAGAAGCCGATTCGTTCTGCAGTTCGCCTCTGTTGTAGTAACGTGCAGCTTGGCTGAACAAAGAAACAAACGATATCGCTAGATGTTCGAATCTTGCGTCATCAAAATATCAAAATATTCCAGGCTTCGTTGCAGTATTACTATAGACAACGAACGAATTTGTTTATGATATTTTTTTTAATAATAAGATTGTCCAAATTGTCATGGCTAAAGTACGGATGATCATGCAAATGTAAGTTTTCACGGACGCAATTGAACAAATAGGGCTGCACGTCGTGTTAGAAACATCGCTATACTTTAAGTCAGTTTAAATACTTTACGTATTTCTGCAAGTTGTACGTATTCTGTGCATTTCTGCGCCTTTTAATTTCTCATTTAAGATCTGATAAATTGCTGACGCACGTTATTCGCATAGTTGATTAAATTTTCCTTTCATACGAGAAGCGATCATTTATTTTAAATCAATTTATAAATCGTAATATCAAACGGGAAGAAAAGCTTTTGAGTAAAAATGTAACGATTCCCTTTAGCTTTTGTCCTTGTTTGGCCTTTTTCGCAAGGGACAATCTTTTCGTGTTCCACGGTAATCGAGATTCTATTTTATTTATTCACATTTTTATAGTTTCGTTACTATGTATGATAACCATTTGTATGATTCAGAACGTTTAGTTTAGCTTTCAGATATCAGGTAATATCTGATTAAATATAATCAGATAATATAACATTCCTAACGTGATCTTTTTTATCACTTGCATTTATTACTTGATTACTGTATACAAAATAATTGATTGATAAACTTATCTAAAGCGGTTTACTCACGCCATGCTTTTGCTTTTCGCCCTCCCAAAACTTTTCAAGAAAGTTTGACTTAACTTCTTAATACTCGGATCGCCCTAGTTCTAATTCTCGTAATAGTAGAAAATTCTCTTAATTTTAATCTCGCCAATGTAAAGTTTTTACGCTTACGAGGAATTATGTCCGAAATATTTTAAGCTGCCACATGAAAAACTTTATACGTAAATACGAAACTAAGTTTGGCGATTCAGTGTAGCAGCAAGTAAGTATTCAACTTTTTCAACGATTCGTAAACAGCATTTGTAAATCTATTAAACGAAGAATGTTACAGGAAATAACGCAATATATTGATGGAGACGTAAAGATCGGGAGAAGTATTTTACTTCCGACTATTTTCGTTCAACACACGTCGTTCATCAATAAAATCAGAATCGATACGCGAAACATGTTTTATATTGACGTATCCTATGTCAACACAGTTTTTATTTGCAACTGCATAGCTGTTGCTGGTTTTACCAGGTTACTTCGTAGCACAAACGTTAGAAACGAAAAATAACAAATTTGATACATAAAAGCGTATATAAAGGACGAGACAGATAATTCGCATTAAACAAACGTTTTGTAGACAAATCTGTTGTCACGTATCGTATCAAATCCACTTAATCGATGTAATTTTCCCTTTAAAAAGTTATATCGAGCAACATCGTTACGTTATAGGAAACTTATTTTCCAACACGAACGAAGGACCATAACGCAATTTGCACGAGATAATTTAATTTCGAATTTAAAAAGATCCTCAGTTGTCAGATATTTCATTTCATTTGAATTCAATAACTTGAACCGATACTTGTTACATGGATTGATGGATAACCAATGGAAAGTTGAACTTGAGTCTAATCAGTCACCTGTCGACAGGAAAACTTATTTCCACCGGTGACAAACACTCCAATATTTAAACATTCGAGTATCGTGCGATATTGTTGAACAAACACAAATGCCGTGTTTATCGTGTTTCGAACAGTCGGTTCATTATTGGCGCACGATTTAATGTAATTCGGAGACAGTTTGACATCGAAGCGAACAACATTTCGTCCGCCTGAAAAGAGGAATCGGCGATTAGACAACAAAAACAGGAGGAACAGAGAGGAGGAGGATAAGCTCAAATTGAAAGTTTGAGGTGATTCGTCTGAGAAAAGCGTGCAGTACCGTTCGTACTTGTCCGGACACCGTGGTCTATTTGTAGTAACAGTATGTGAACTTGAGCAGACTGTACAAGTCAATGACGAACTACAAATTATGAGCAATACTTAATTGCTTCGTATGTCTTTAATTTTACATTACGTGTTTAAAAACGTAGCAATAACTTGTCGGGACACCCTGGTCTATTTGTAGTAACAGTATGTGAACTTGAACAGACTGTACAAGTCAATGACGAACTAACAATTACGAGCAATACTTAATTGCTTCGTATGCAATCACCTGGACATAAATCTTTAATTTTACATTACATGTTTAAAAACGTAGCAATAATTTATGTTAGTATTTATTGTGTATATATTGACTTACATTTGCTTTGATCATCACTATGGTTGTATTGGCATCGACAGTCTTCCTATCTGTTTGGAGTAACTATCATTGTTAATCTGTCTCGTAACTGAAAAATTGAAGAATTTAGAAATAGAGAGCTTGACAGGTAACAAAATAGTTCTGCAGAGTATGAGAATTATAGACACCAGGTTCGTTGAATACTGAAAATCAATTTAATGTGATCATAGTATAGAGGAAAGTAGCCAAATATGGAACAGTATATCACATGTGGAATAGTACCATTTTTACACATGAGTGTCTGTCAAGCAACTATAGACTATTACACTCGTTCACTTTCAGAGGGTTTAGTTTGCCAAGAAGTTTCTTCACAATATTTTCATAGAAAAATATGCATCAAGTATCTAACGTGCTGGTACCGAGCTTGACTCTTGGATATGTGATCGTTGTGAACAGCTACTTGCTTACTTAATTTTTTTTAATATAACTTTACAACCAAAATTATAACCAGAATCAACGAAAACAATAAAACTAATTTTTGCTTGCTTTCCATGAAAATATTCTGCCTCGTGTCAGTGTTCCATATTTGGCTACCTATTCCATATCGTGCACAATTTCTTCCCTTCTGATATTAGTTCCACATTGAAAATTGTTTATAACATTAAAAATAAAACTCTTAAATCGAGCGTAAACGTATATGAGAATACTCTTAAATAAAAATCTTTTACGATTGCGCTTAATTTTGTAAGAATTAGGTTTGAAGACCAAAAGATTGTTCCAAATTCTTCTCTACTTTTTTCTATTATTACAGGTATTATTGTAAAGATTATGAAGAACCATGTCATTCGTTACGTAATTACGATATAGCTTCTCAAAAATAAGCAAATTTCCGAATACTTTTGAAGCGTAACGTGCTCGGACTGCTCGGACACAATGAAAGTGAGATATTCACCGGGTTGCTGGTATTTTCCATTTAACGGGCGATTGTGCAATGTCGAGCACAGCTTCCAGATTGCAGCTGGTAGCTGTTTCGGCGAGATCGCAATTCTCGCCGGTGGTAATGATCGTGACAAAGCGACGATAACGGATAATTTTCGCGAAACTAGTTACGCGACCGAAAAACCTCTGGCAATAAACGAAAATGATAATCCACCGTTTATTTGTCTTCGCGAGACGCAGATTTTCCACGGTTTCATCCGACCTGAATCGAACGTATGGATCTGTGAAACAAACAGACAGATGCAAATAACAAATATTTTACTCTGCATTCATATTGACTGAATATTGGAATACTATAAAAATTATAACTTAGATTTTTATGTACCGTATACTAGAAAGATCGGAGTAGATTCTACAGTTACATTTTGTGAATAGAATATATCGCTTTCATAAAGGTGGTTAGTGTTCGAATTAAGAGAAAATTCTTTTGATAGAATTTGTTCGTAATATTTCTTTTAATCTGCCTTTTCAAATTTATTAACCTCTTCTTTGTGTCCAGCAAACTTGCGTTTTGTTGTTTCTCGGATTTATTCGAGATAATATATTTTACAATTGAACGTGTCTGTTATTATTTCGATAATATGATAAATTTCGCCAAAATGGAATAACGACGTATCCCTTTCTGTTTATTATTTCTATTGCTTTAATAGGATGCAAGGACTGAGAAGATATAAAAAGAGTATTACAAAGTCAATTTTGTGATCAATGTAAAAACCAGTATTATATTAAATGAACACGTATAAAATTGTAAAACAATTTGCATTTATATCTTGAAAAATTATCTACATAAAAATGTTTCGATATAGATACGACATAATAAAACGTTGCTGACAATGTTAAGAATTGTTCAAGATTTATATTTAATTAAAGAGAATCCAATGTCACAACGCTTTTCACGTCCCTGTTATAACCTTTTTTAAAGCTTCCAATGATCTACCTATGTTAAAAAAAATGCCTTTCAAAAATATAAAATATAAATATGATACGATCGACTGTAAATACATATAATGGCAAAATTTGTTAGGAATAAAATTATATATTTATACAATATATATTTTGTAACTATTCTCTGAAATTATCCGCGATAATACACATCCAAATAATAATAATACACGAAACTTGTTTGATGTATTTCATCTACACATATATGTCATCTGACGCACACACGCATTTGCATTCCAACGTATCACTGCAGTGGCTGATTCATCATCCTCAGAAATGAAACTCATAATGCTATTATTATGAGAGCTTTCAGAGCGTAAAAAATTTCGTTACTCATCGTGAGGTGAACGAGGTGCCGAAATTTCATGCGAAATGATTTATGTACCATATTCTCTCTGCCGATAGTTATAGTTATCTAGCAACATCCATCATTCCTGCTTTTACCATGATTTTTACTTTTCAAAGACTAGACTTTTAACTAGATTGCTCACTCTAGCAATAGCCATCCCTATTTTCTGTAAATTCGTCTTCACTCACTTTGTAACTTATATCGTAACACGTTTGGCCAAAGTAAGCTCGATAGAGTTGTGGGTAAAAATTTTTGCCTCGTCGCAGATGAAAGTATTCTTCCTTTCTGGGAGTATTTTTTTTATCTAAATTATTATTAACACGTATCATTGTTGAGTGAAAACACACATTTTTACACATCGTAATCTTATATTTCGTCGTAATATCATCGCACATCTCTATATAC
This sequence comes from Bombus cullumanus, assembly GCA_014737535.1. Lineage (NCBI taxonomy): Eukaryota > Metazoa > Arthropoda > Insecta > Hymenoptera > Apidae > Bombus > Bombus cullumanus. The sequence goes on from JACXIX010000018.1 coordinate 1,725,267, forward strand.
ATATACATATATATTATAACCTATGTATTAGGTTGTCAGAAAAGTGTCTTTCTTTTACAAACACGTCTTTTACGACGATGCATCTTTACACGTGTTATTAAATAGGTTTTGGAGCTTGATATTTATTGATTCACACAAATTCAGCTTTTACGTTCTGTATTTCACCACCATGTACAGCAATATGAACACACCGGATACACTCAGATAATTAACACGTGGTCGACACCAAAGACAAAGGAGCGTCGTTGCAAGTCGTACCAACTTAGCATGTAGGAACTAGTGATCATACCAACCTTATATTTTCCTCAACAATACAAACGTGAAACCTAATCTGTCGAACGTTGTGATGTTTATTTTGATAGAACAAAATGGATCATACGTAATTCGGTAAAATAATATAAAACAGAAAATATTGTGCATCCATTATTTCCTTATAAAGCGAAAGGAATTTTCGGACGACCTAGTATAATATATGTCTGTAAATGATCAAAAAGTACACAAATTATAAAAGGTACAGTAATGTTTTAAAATAATAATATATTGTCCCTTTTTAACATTAATGACAGACGATGTGTTGTCTCTTTTTAAACGTAAGAAATACTTTGAAAACGTAATTAAGTTATACATTATAATAATACTTAATTCATTGAATTACAATAAATAATATTTACAATATATACATACACTTTTAATTACTGTTAGATCGTACTTTAATGTTAATTGTCCTTTTATAGAAGATAATTGAAAAACGTTTAACGAAGCATTGGAACTGATAAAATTTATCAAACAATTTAATCTTTCCCAAAAATTATGAAATTCAACCTACCATTGCAACTGAGTTGCCAATAACCTATCGCAATAATCGACGCGACTGTATATAGTTAATGAAACACAAAGTCCATAAACTGTATTACATTAGTTTTAAAATCCGTTAAAATTATAACATACAATGTGCGAATACACGTATTTAAATACGTTTGGATGATGAATTATTTAAAATATTTCAGTAAACCAACTGAGATCGAAAGTATGTCTCTTGGATGGACGATGAAACGCAGGAGAAAGACGTGAAAATGACTGAGAAATATTGCAGAGTAGTGGGACGAAACAATCGATGAGATTTGCAGGCACCGAAAAAGACATTTGGCAAAGTTGCCGGGTTTCAAGTGCTTTCGCCCGAGATGAGAGTGCTTTTCGAATCCGACCGTAAAATCTATGAAAAGAATATATTCTGAATATTTTTACCATTTCGTCTCTAGCATCGATTCGATGCAAGATTCTGAACTTTACTTCCGCGCTGCTGATGCGAATCTATTTTCCAGATGCATCGCAATTGCACAGAAATCTTAAAATATTTTTCTGCATCGCTAACCATCTTTTTACATATCATTTTTGCTGTTGCAGGGAAAACTTGCTTGTTAATAATACGTTAATGTTGTGCCATATTTTAAGTACAGTGATTGTAGAAAAATATTTGAACGCTTAGCGTAGCATACTTTTATGTATGCACATCGTCGCTCGTAATTATATGAACACTATGCTCGATTTATATAAACGATGCATGAATATTATCAAGATATATGAATCAATAGCAAACTAATGATCAAAAGCATTATTTACGTTCTTCTTTTGAAATTAACATTAATTTTGAAATTATATGATATATATATATATATATATATATATATATATATCATATCATAATTTTTATATATATTATATATATATCATATGAGCTATTAATTGTTGATTTTCAATTTTATCAGTGGTACATTAAAATTAAATACACCACTTGTGTCAACATATTTTAAATATTTATTGCAAAAACTGCTCGGGTTATTTCTATCGTTAATTTGAAGAAATCTTCTCCATTTTATCCGTGCGTTGACAAGTAAATGGGCCAAAGCTAATGAACATTATAAATGACACTACTGCATCATAATGTTTGTCACTTTCAGACACCAATTCTTTTAAAGCGTATTAATATTTCAAAGTAAATTTTATCGTGCCATAATATGCCTTTTCTAATAAAATATAAAATCGTCCTGAGTCTTTTTGCAACTAAATTACACTTGTTAAAAGGGGCAAGTGTTCATACACGTTTGAATGTTATGTAAAATATTTTAAAATTTCAAATCTGAAAATGTATATAGAAATTGAAAGAAATTTGCTGTGAACATACATTTGGTGAAAAATTAGTATATCGTATAAGTACTCATCTTAAACATATAATTAGTGTTAAAAAGAATCTGTCTGAATATTGAAGTTTCTTGGTATAATGACTGTTTAAATAATTTTGTGATTTTTACGAATTGTATACTGACGTTAAATATCTCATAGCTTCCACATACATCTTCGGTATCGTTTCATACTTTTCCAACATCATTCAATACATTTTCTATACGACATTCAAATACTTGCGTCGATTGTCGACCAGAAGTATCGTAATAAAATAACAGTGCAAGTTGAAAGATAAATTTGGGGTCGGTAGAGGACGTGGAAACGTGACTTTACTGTCAGAACAGGTATTAAAGTCCTCAATCTAACGATGAAAGTTCAGTTTAATGGGATTAAAGATTGCTTGATGTCAGAATTTGGTTACTCTTGAGCGAGTTCATTCAAGTTGCATTACATTCTTTTCTTAGATAATTAAATGATTATTCAGGAACAAACTTCCAATTTTGTTTTGTCACGATATAAGCAACTTTATCTCAACGTATTTCCATTAAAAAGTCAGCTTCGTTACACGGAATATATTGTACTTATCTTCATTTTTCATAGGAAAGTTTAGTATAAATGGCCCGATGGGAATTCAACATGAGCTGAAAATATTTAATGCGATAAATATGTTCGCAAACTTGATAATTAGAGAAAATTTAACGTAATAAATTAAATTATTGATTCCATTCAGCTGCCGACAGACAATTAAATCGTATTTCGGGATTTTGATACTTTTGCCATATTCATTTCGAATTTATTTCCATGAAATTTCGGTAAAATTTGTCAAATTTCTCCGAAAGATAGGAATTACACTTACAACGATATAACGCGCGTGTTCTAAAACATCAGGAAAATTTCTTGCATAGAAGTGACTACAAACAAATATATATATATATCTACATACTGACTATCAAACGCGTATTGTAATCTCACGACAGTCTTCAATAATTGCGTGAAACATTTTCCGATACTTTCTACTTACACACACATCATCACACACCACCCGAATTTCCCTCCAGTTTCGAAATGAAGCACACCATCGCCGTTTATATTTAATTATTGAACGCAGATAGCCAAGCAACTGCATACAAATTATTAATATATATATATTGCGCTAGTTGTGCGACGTTCTTGTGTATTATCGTTGCTTAAGATTTCTCTGTCGATACTTTTGTATGTATGAAGTTATGCTTGTGTGCACCGTTTACGTGCATACAAATATGTTCTGAATGTGCAACGTTGAAGAAATTAAACAGTTAGCGAACAACAATACCGTGCAAAACACCGATTAATTATCGGCTTAACATTTACGAAGGCTGATGGCAAAAATATTTCTTGAAACTATAAACGCGAAATACCCGTCGTTTACCGACTGTTTTAAATTGCTTATGTTATTATTAATTATTAATAGGTTGTAATTACATTGATTAGAATTATACGATTAAAATAAGAAAATATATCCAACTGTAGTATAATTTTGTTAACGATAAACACATGTTAGATCGCGCCAGTCGTTTCCTTCTCCGAAAATTATGCGGATTCTTTTGTCTCCCTGCTGTTACGTTCTATCCTTTGTCCCGTTCGTTTCTTTTCACACGTATCTCGTTATTTACGTTATTTCGTTCAACGTCGACAGAGACAGACGGCGATATTTTGCACGGTATTGTGCATCCAAGTTACCGCTTAAATTCGAAGCATTCGCTTGAAATCGCTTAGAGAGAAAAAAAAAAAAAAAAAAGAAAAGCTCGCGCAGAAAGAGATCAAATCGAACGCTGAGAAATGATGGAAATTACACGTAACGTAGTCTCCGGTAATATTTGCCGCGTTACCAGGCCTCGTCGAGCATACGTATAACTCGAGAATCGGAAATGAATAAGTCAGGTGTAAATTGACGCGTACGCGTACGCTGCTGGCGAGACCATTCGTTTCTCCAACAAAATTAGGACACTGCTTAGCGATTAGTTTGATTTTTTCAGTGTCGACTTTGTTTGTTCGTCATGCTGCACAATAGTTGAAAGCGAAGGCATAGTTAAAAGAGGACGTTCTGCTGATAGTTGATTTCTAGATTCTTTCTGGGCCTTCACGATTGAGCGGTCCATTTTCATCCAGACTATTATTAGTGTTTTGCTCCCGTTGCGCTTTTGCGAACACTAAGTGCATCACGAGACATGCACTTTAACTTTCATTTCGGAATTTATTGTTCGTACTTAGCCCGTAACAACGGACTTGCAGCCACGAGAAAACACGTTTTTTTATGCCGAGAGCTTTAACGTGCCGCCACTTTAACGCCACGAATTTCCCATCGATTCCGACAGCTAACTTTAACTGTTATGGAGCTACTTTTATTCTTCTGTAAGGAATGTACGTTTAGTCGTTGTTTGTGATTTTTATTCCTGCCGGTAAATCTGTTTGTCTCTCATTACGATTATTCGTCTGAGTGTAGCGCAATTTGAATAAATGTTCTTCCTCGGATCAGTAACAAGTTTGATCCTAATAAAAAACTAATAAAGTAACTAAAGTCCTTCCAATAAAGAACTATTTGAACAATATTTATCCTTCCAATTTTTAACGTAGAATTGCTGCTGTAAGAATTTCTCGAAGAGGAAATTAAATATCAATTGTACGTGAAAGATGTAAATATGTAATTACGTTCGACAATGATTTCACCTCAATTTGAGAATTCAACGAATCGTATTTATCTTTCTGAAATGTTTGTTGCACTAATTATTTCATTATCACAAGAACAATAAGTCACAGCACGAAAACAATTTTTATAATACATCTACTACGTCATAAGTAATAAATAGATTAATTTCTAATTTTTTAACGATCTTCAAACATTTCGTACGATTGTTTGACAGCGCTGTTAGACAGAAAAAGCAAAAAAAAAAAAAGAAAAAAGAAATAAATTACTAATGTGATGGATAAAACTAAAAGCAAGTGTTATCATCCAGGCTGCAGGTTCGTTTATCGAAAGTAAACTACGTGGGCATGAAAATTACTAATCTAATAAAAATATTGACGCGAAAGATGCTAATGCAGAGGATTCTTTTGTTTCGAGTAGGTCGATCTAAGGCACATGGACGAGAAATCGGGAAGCAATGTAGTGGACGTGGGAGTCGATCTCTCCGAATTCTACATGTCGGTAGAATGGGATATTTTAGAAGTACCTGCAGTACGGTGAGCATGTTATATTCATAAAAGTTTCCCACATACTTCTCTACCTGTTTCAGTATTCCCTGTATACGTTTTGAAAGCTGCATATTTGTGTGTATAATTATTTCACGATCATCTTTAATATCTTGTTAACGATCAGCATTTCATTAGAATCTTCTGAAAAATATTTTAGTTAACGCATACAGTAGTGGACAGACGAAAGATTAACATTAATGCTACGTTAATTCTTTTATTCTTTTTATTTAAATTGTAGCGTTTTTGTCTACCGCATAATCCTTTTCTTGTGCTTTCTTTTGTCCCCTTGTGAATGTAATTATTTTTAAGAAAGTTTACATGGTCGATGATTAACCAGCTTGTTGTCCCCTTGTGAATTTAATTATTTTTAAGAAAGTTTACATGATCGATGATTAACCAGCTTGTTGTCCCCTTGTGAATTTAATTATTTTTAAGAAAGTTTACACGATCGATGATTAACCAGATTTTTATTTACATTTCATTTGCTTTGTAAAAACGTACAGGCAACGACAATTGAAAAATGAGACGTACGTACAAGTATACTCGGCAGAAAGTGAAAACAGATTGCAAAATGCGTAATGTGAATATTTTACCAATATGAAAGAGCAATATCTTTGCAAAAACAGAACTTTATTCGATATTAATTATTAGCAAATGTCGGTTAGATACCATTGGCACGAACGAATTAAATATAGCTGAATTCGAGAAAAATTCAATGCCCGGTACTTTTGCGAGTTACTTTTTCCGAACGATGCGACGTGACATTCATTGGAATAGGTTTTTGTTAGATATTCAAACGACTTGTCACGTAAGTGGAATATCATTGCTATGTTCAGACAGCCAGAGGAATGGTCAGACGGCCCTAAATTGCCACCGGAATTTCGATCGATCCGTGGACGAGAGAATGGACATCTTGCATGTCGTTTGACAGAATTGCGCTTTCAAAATCGCCATCTGCTACCAAAGCGTTAATGAAAGACCGGATTTCAATATTAAATTCTTCTCCGTTTTTTTTTTTGGTTTCTTTCTCTGAGAAAACGACGGGAAAACAGTTTTTAGATCGTCGTGTTTCTTTTAAAATTAGATTCCCTTGCTCTTTCACTTTCAAGAAAAGTAATTAAAAAAGAGCAACGAGTATTTCTTTGTAATTAACGATGTAACAAGTTAATAATGTTGAAGCATTACGAGAGAATTTTCTCTGATTAAAGATATAATAAATAATAAAAGTACAATGAAACTTTTATAAAGAGGTAAAGAGTAAAAGTAAAGTATTCGAGACATAGTTCATTATTTGCAATGATAAAGCAAAATTTTAAATACAAGACGTTTTAATTAATTCTGCTAAAACTTCCTGAATTTTTATATTTTCAGACGCCTCTTGAAATAACATTTAAAATACATTTATTTGCTCTTTCGTTGTTAACTCTTTTACTCATAGACTGTAATACGCGGCAAAATTTTGTCCATTTAAATTCGTCAATCAGTAAAACACCAATTTACAATTCAAATATAAAAATATAATATAAATTTAACCTCGAGCAAGGATTAATCTTATTTCGTTGTCTACCTGATACGTAACATAATACGATGGGAACATATTTCCTACAGTAATTTGAATACATTTTGACTGCATCCTTGAACTAAATTAACGTGTACCTTTGTATTTCTTTTTGTGCAGAAACGAGAAATTTTACACCTGCTGCGACGAGCCGTATCTGGATATCACATTTAATATAACAATGCGAAGAAAAACACTTTTCTACACTGTGAACATAATCATTCCGTGTATGGGAATTTCCTTTCTTACGGTACTGACGTTCTACCTACCTAGCGACAGCGGCGAAAAGGTAAGTCAAATTTATGTTAGTAATCTGTCGTGGAGCATCTGATATGTAAAATTAAGTCAGCATAAACACGACAGTACGAAAGCTGGATTGCGATGTTTTCAACGATTCTAATCTAATTTCTACTTTCACGACTTTTGCCACGGCAATCAGAATTTTTCATTTCATTCCCTTCGTATTTTACGCGTTTATCATTTCCTGTATATACAGGGTGGTTGGTAACTGGTGGAAAGGGGGTGATTCTACGCGAAAAAAAGTCGAAAATATAGAATAAAAATTTTTCGTTTGAGGCTTTGTTTTCGAGAAAATCGACTTTGAATTTTCGCTCGGTACGCGTCCACTTTATCACGTCTCGTTATAACGGATCTCACTGTAGATCGTTGTCTACGTTGATTGCTGTCAATGTCTTCGATATGCTGGAGAAAGTTAAAAAGACCAGATGTAGAGTTTTCTTAGAATTGGTGACCTTCAACATTAGGTTCGATAACGAACCCACGGTCAACGGGATAGCAAATGCGCTTTCTTCCAAAGTCTAAGTCAAACTCAGCTTACTTGTCCACAGTACAAGTAGAACTCAGCTAACTCTTTGTTAAAACGTAGAGTATTCACTGATCGTAAAGACGGTGTGTAACTGGCTGATGAGATCGCACGTGAATGAGACTGATGAAATCGCATTCGTTTATATTATATTTGTCGAGGTGGTACAAATAAAATTCCAATCGCCTTTGTTAGACGGTTCCATGTAGCTTCCATGTACACGTGGCTTGATTTTTCCTCGAACACGTGTGGCGCCACGACTATATTTTTAAGGAAAGCTATACGTCTACTCCATACCTCTGTTAAGTAAAAACGTCCATCCCGTGACCGTGGCTACGTTTAGCGACCAGTTGTGTCACTTCGAGTCCAAGCTTACTGTCATAAATCTCGGGCAAACATAATCAGATTAAATCATAAACAACTACTTCTAAGTTTCGTTATTTAAGTACAGTTGTAATAAAAAGTTTAAGCTAAAGAATTGGGGATCTTCCCAAAAATTCCAAAACAAAGGTCCCAGTGTCCTTTCGGAGACCATAAACTTTCGGATACGTTCAGTGTAATACGTTTAGTTAATAGCGACAGCTATGTTCATTACTATGTACCAATCATTGTACAAATGCCAAAATCCCTCAAGATTACGAGAAACGTTCCACTAAACATTTTTGCTCGTATCTGTAAGAAAGTTTCGAAAGTTTCGAAAGTTGGCAGCACAGAATTACTAAAGAAACAAATAGAGTTTAATGTAAACTAAGTATAAGATTTGGAGGGGATTCTCGTTAGCATGGTCGCATAAAATTCGTTAATCTAAAATTTTCTAATATTTGCCATAGAAAAGAGAGATTAAGAGAAGTTCAAAAATATAGAGTTGCCTATGTAAACCTGAGAGCAGTTATTCCACGGTCGTCGTTTGCGGAGATCTTCAAGCAAAAAACTGCGAATTTCTGCGATTTAAAGCAAAGACAGTGACCAGGAGAATTTGCTTTCAAATATAATGCTCGATATTACACGTTGATAATAATTCAATCGTTATCATTAAATTAAAAAAGAAATTCTCCTCTGTTCATAAAGAATCATTTAGTAATTGATCTATCAATTGATGCAACAAGGAACCTCTAGCTCGCAATTGATTTAATATTATTAGCGAAATCTTGCAAATCAGAAGTTACAAATCGGCGTAATCGTGCTGAATCTAGCAACGAGACAAATGCAATTCTACAATTAAATTTTAGAAATTACGAGTTACCTGTTCTACCTGACCTACCCTGATCTCTTATCCCACGCAAGATGGTAAAATTATAAGCCAGACGTCTATACAATCCATAAGTTGCGACTTGTCGATCCACGTGTTATATAATGTTCCATTAGTTGACAACTTATAAGAAAGTATTTCTTTCAAACAACTTCTGCAAACATTTAAATCTAAACGTCTCGCACCTGAGTAGCACAGGACAGCGGAATGCTTCTTTGAATTCTTTGTCTTTGTCGTTTTGAAGATACAGTAGCGCTGCACTTTCTTTATGAAATAGAGAATTACTATTTGACAAATTCAAAGGTTTCAAAGGAAAAAACGGTCGTTTGTCGTACGCTTTCCGAATATTTCGATCTCGCGAACAATAAGAAAGCTTCCGTCAAAGAGTCGGCCTGTTAATTAAAAGTCAGCGCCCGAAAATCCACTAGTCTGTCTTCCGACGAAATAATCCTACATCGGCATGATCCAATCGCGGTCTCTTAGACCACATCAGTCGTTAATTAAAATCGGTTGTGGTCGCGATACTCCGCAATGCAATTAATTCTTTTATCGGCGATACAAGTGGTAAACGTCTGTGAATTCTTCTAAAACGGACAATCGCGGATTTTTCGCAAAAAAATATCGCGGGAACAGGCACAGTGGTCTAAATGTAATGGCCGGGGTATCTGAGGCAACAAAGCATTCCGGCGACGAGCCGGCAGAGAGACAGTAATTGCTTGTTTCCTAAGTTTCCGTTTTACGTGTTCTTTACCGGCGAATAAACTAGCGCAACGAATATAAATCCAATGGAGAAACTTTGAATTTATGGCGGTCGTTAATCATTCGAAGCGAAAGTTTCACTAGAGAACTGTGATTCCGTGGAATGCAAGTTTTATTGAACCGAATTCTGTCATGCGGCGGATCCTCCTATGTTTCGAATAAATTCTGCAATGGTTGATTTTACAGTACTTTCATTTCCGGTGCTGTACACTAGCATCAAGTTAGCTTTGGTCACAAATTTATTCCATTTTGATACAACTTTATACAGTACACGTAGGAAATAACATTTTGTTTGCTTCTTCTCTTCGCGTAATTGATTTACAAAACACATGGAAATCCGCGATTTACATAGTCATTTGAATAGTCTGTTGACCATTCATGTTGAAAACAGGCGATAATGTCTAATATAATTGACCGAAAGATTAATCTTCAGCAGCCAGATTCGCGTAAACAAAAACACATTTTCGGAAATGACGATTCTTTACAAATATCGTCATTCGTTGATTCTAATTATCATCGTGTCAACGTTTGATATCCATAGATACGCTTTACATGATTTAAACAAAATTATTTTCAAATACGACGTTGGATCAAAGGTACATTATCAATCGAAGATTTGAAATTATTTGGTGAACAGGAAACTTGAATTTTTCGATACAAAAGATACATCAAAAATGTTGGATTACACTTACTAAAGCTTGTATAAACAAAATATACAATAATATCTTTCTCTTTTTTCAATTGATCGTTTCCTTTTTATAAGGTTTGATAGGACTTTATTTATTTGAAGAAAATATTTCTAGTGGTTTGGAAAAATCAGTTCAACCGTTCGTAATATATTACTATATGTATTTACAAACAATAAACATAATTATAATTATAATTATAAGTATAATTAAATCTTGTCAAAAATATTCAAGTGTCCGGACAATTTTGATGAGTAAATAAATGTCTTGTCATATTTACATCGGTTTTTGGATTGGTTCGAATATAATCGCGTTTTGGTATTGACAAAATTCCAAAATATTGTGTGCATAACACACATGATATATAACATGTACAGGGTGTTGCAGATATCAACCGACAAACTTCGTCAATATATTGAGCTGAGCAGATCATTTTGAGGAAAAAATGTTATGTAGAACGTGGGTCAAAATTCGTCTTCGTTTTCGAGATATGAAACAGAAAGTAGTATAAACCACGATTAATCAGACGCATTCAAGCTACTTAAGTCTTAATGATAATCATTTATTCCAAACTACTTTTTACACTGATTACCGGTTCGGTGTAAAAATTCAGCAAGAAATGTTATGCACACCACGGCTCGTGTGTCTTCGTTTTTAAGATACGAAAGAAAAAGTAGTATAAATCAGAAGCAATCAGACGCATTCGAGCTGGCTAACTTTTAACACCAGTCATTTATTCCGAGCTATTTTTTACAATAATTTTTCACTTGTACAATTTTGTAAAAGACAAGGTAAAAGACAGTTTGAAATAAATAATCATCGTTAAAAGTTAACTAGCTCGAACGAGTCTGATTATTTCTGATTTATATTACTTTCCCTTCCCTTTACCTCGAAAACGAAGACGAATCAACCCACGGTGTATATAACATTTTTTGATCAAAATGGCCTGCTGCAAAACATATTGTCAAAGTTCGTCGTTTGACATCTGAAACACCCTATACACATAAAAGTCCTTTGCGATAAATACTCGAATACCTGGATGATCCGTTGCATGCGTATTTTAAATACGAACTAGAAACTCCTATCTTTTCCCGACTTGTATTCGACGTAAGACGGGGAAACAGGTACATTGATTTGCCCCGAAGCGAAACATCAACAGTTCAAAGCTAGCATGTAAACATACACGAAAAATATCGAACGAATTGGCAGATGCCAGTCACGCACCGAGCAGACAGAAGGGTTCGACGCGACTATACGCAGAGAGAAGTAGATCGAGGGCCGCGTGCCGCAGGGTAAAAAGTTCCGGTTGAAAAGGAAAAGACGGATGGGAACCGGGGCAATGCAATTAATTCCTTTATCCTGGGGAACGGGCGTGCTTACCTATACTTAGCGTCCGTAAAACGGACGTGTGTGAAATATGCGCCGAATTAGTTCTCTTCCACGCCGCTGTCGGCCTCGTTATTTTCCCTTATCTGTAGGTAGAAGCTAGTAGTTACTTTTGGCTCGACGACGTAGACTATTTTTCATTTGCACCGCGACCTCTTGCTCTCCGTCGGCTCACTCGCCGCCTCCGCTTGCCACCTTACACCTCTGCCCGCCTCCTCGTTCCTCCTGGCACCGCCTCGTTTCATCCCCCGTCCAGGTTTTTGCCTCTGTCCGTTCTTCGCCTTTTTTCGCTTATGTGCCCGTTCTTTGCCTTTTTCCGCCGTCTTCGAAAACCGCCTCCGGGCAATGATCGTCTTTGTGCGGGGCCTTCAATACGCGGCCGAATAAATAGAGAAAAGGAACCTAACCCTCTGCAGTTGCGCAGTTCCCTGTCATTGATGCGCTTTTCCATCTTCAGCCTTCGACAGCTTCTTATCTCCGGATCTGGATTCTCCGAAGGAAAAACCGCGCCGGTTTATCGACGTGCTCAACGAGCGAACACTTTGCGACCGGTTCCCTCAACGCTTCTCTCCTCTCTGCCCCTCGCCTCGCTGCCTCTCTGTCCTTTCAACCTTTCGTGAAAGAACACGCGTCACCTGCGCCTTTCCAATGTTTTTTCTTCCATTTCCACGGTTCGTCGAATCAATCGTAGTCGCGAGCTTCGCGCTGGTTGTCAGGTTCGTTGCTTTTTTCCTGCGCCGCTCGCTGAAAGGATTGCGCCCTTATGCTGGCAGAACCGTCGTTCGCGGTATCGTCGACGTGAATTTGGACAGAGCAGCTTCAGTACGAGCAGAATTTCCCTGGTTTTCGATTCGTGCACAGCGTCTGTATGAAACTGCGGATAGCTCGAAATAGATACACGGTGGAAGTTCGTCTATACGAATTCTGTTTGTATAAACGAAATTATAGTAGTATCCTATTTTCTGAACTATCGTCCAGCGTCAATCCACTTAAGTACGAGATCGATCACAAGACACAAACAGTGAAGGCACGCGTTACGTGTCACGCTCTCGTGTTTCGCAGTCCGCGACATTGTTGTGTATTTAGGATCAAACGTTTCCTAGAATTCTCTTAGAAAAACACCTATCAACTAAACGAAAAGTCACATACGGTGCACTATATCTTACAGCGGTATTATACCAAGGATCTTTCACATAAATAGAATTCTATTGTGTACATATATACAGGGTGTGTTAGAATCGCTGGTACAATTCAAAAGACGGCGATTCTACATGAACGAATAGATCTAAGATCTGAAGAGAGCACATTTTTTCCATCGGAAACTTTGTCTTCGAGATGATCGAGGTATAGCAACACATGAGCTAGAGAACAAATCAAATCATGCTGTTGTTTTGCCGCGGAGTATTAACATCGTTAGGATACACATAATGCAATAATAAATAAACTCCGGGCAAAAGAACGTCGCCGCTACGTGCTACCGTCAAACGTAGACGTCGAATTTTCCGGCTTTCCCCCGACCAGTGTAAATAAACAGACGCGATTCTAAGGACTTGAGTATCTACCGAGTGTCTATCAATTATCAACGAGTTATCAGCCATTTTATTTTGCGACTTTGCACTGTGTTAGCGAATCCGTTAGTACGAGCATCTTATTTATTTAATATTTTAACTATACTTGACGGTTTCAACAACGAGCAATCTCGTCTAATAAATTTTACGGTCAACCATCCTCTACACAAGCCCTCTACAGAGGCAAGCAGGATCCTTGTAGGGAAGTCTATAATTTACATTGAGTATGTAACTTGTCAATTTACTAATACTAATCGATAGTAAATTAGTGTGCAAGAGTCGATGGTTTGGAAGCCACGCAACCCTCGAATTTCAATGCGCCCTGAGTGCACTTTTGCTGGAAAGTGGAAAATAACTGGTAGTTGACTCTCTGTGATTTATTCCCAACGCTGAACTGTTTAACAGCCTAATTATTAATTAACCCTTAGTGTGGACTAAGGACGCATATATGCGTTTGTCAATTTTTCCGAGCACCTACGCAGAAGTAATACTATTACGTTTGTGCGAGATAAATATAAATGCATTTCAATGCTAATGCCGCGTTCGGAGAAACTATCTTTGAGAGAATATTGGTCTACGGACGAACTGTTGAAAAGCAATATTTTCCGCAAAATAATGGCACGAGATCGATACATGGTATTATTACAAATGTTGCACTTTAACGATAATAATACAGCAAGCGACGATCCTTTAGCAAAAATACGACCAGTAATCGATAAATTAAAGATTTCCTTTTCGCAATCATTTGCACATTACGAAAATCTAGTTAGAAAATTTAGTTTTCTAATTTATTGTTTTCTAGTTTATTATCCAAATTCTAGTTCATTGTAAATTTCAATGTTTATAATAAATAATTAATACTACAAAATAACGCTCTTGAATCATTTAATCTCGTGCAAAAGAATTATTATAACTTATTACGATTTGCGCTTTGTATAGCCAATCAACAGAGTTCAGTCTAGCGAAAAAGTATTCTGTCCACAGCGATCGTCAGCGCTGGCCGTAAGGACCGCTTAGGCCTCGAGTATTCAGCACTCTAAGGGTTAAGGCTGGTTATGGAAAGATAATTGAAATTTGAAATATGAAACTTCACGTTGATTTCGTTTTTTTCTTCTTCTTCTTTTATTACTGAACATTCTAAAGGTGAAAAGATATTTTTCACTAGTATTTTGATGAAGATAGAAGCTTCCATTGCAGAATGAAACTCGCGGATTTTTCAGAATCTCGTGGCCAACAATAACTATGATGCGATTGAATCGAAATTTGTAGTGTCTTCTAAAGGAAGACAGTTTATGACATCATTGTTGAGCGAGTAGTCGGTAGCCAACGACACGTGTAATACCTGACGTATCTATCGACTGACCACGAAGAATAACCTGAAATTTCTCCTAGTTTAGGAAGCATTGTATCGCATTGTCCCATCAGAGTGACATTATTTAAAAAATATATTTGTAAGGTGTACGTGTAAAAATCAATATATTGATGTCAAATGTAATTAATCATTAACGTATGCATTTTGAGAAAAGTTATAGGAATTACTTGAAGAATGTAAAAATAAAGATTGAAGAATGGATTTACAGAGAAACGAGGTAAATAAATTAGCCTGTGGTCTGATAAATTTCATTACATTTATTTAACAACATATGAACGAGCCTATGATTCAAATATAAAATAATACTATAATTAATTACGTCTTCAAATAAATAATTCATAAGTGATAATATAATTTATAGAGTAAACTATGATTTTGTGAAGATACTATCTATGTATATGCCAAACTTAGTCTTCAAATAAATTCAAATTCATAAGCGATAATATAATTTATAAAGTAAACTATGATTCTGTGAAGATACTATCTATGTACGTGGCAAACTTCGTACTTCTTGTAAAAGTTCTGTGAAATTCATTTAACAAAAACTAAAACATTTAGTTTCCATAATGTAATACTTTTAGCATATTTTTTAGAAAAATGCCAAATTAAATGTATACTTCTCACTTGCGTGAACTGTAGCTGATTTACTTGTACTGTATTACGTATTTGTACGAAAATACAACACAATAATACAACGTGTTTTTTACAACAATGCACCTTCATACGAACGTGAAATGTCGCGGTGTTTATCTCAAAAGAAGAAAATGGATCGTACGTAATTCGACAAAATAATATAAAAGAAAAAACGTTGTGCGTCTATTATTTCCTCATAAAACGAAAGAAATTTTTCGGACAACCTAATATTTTACGTTTCATAATGGTCAACGCATAATCGGAATGCATTATCACTTTAAGAGGAAGTTTAATGTGCAGCGTTTGATATTAAAGTTTCGCGAAACTAACTTTTATTTGAATAGTTCTCGAACTAAAAAGATTAATAAAGGTCAAAGTATATATCGATTTTCTGTAACAATCCAACGGTCACTGTGCTTATTCATTTTCTACTTGCTCAGAATTTTCTTCGAAACTTGCCACGTTGTCTGAATAAGTAAAGAAATTAAGCTTGCCCGTCTCAGAAACAGAATAAACACGATTAAACATTTCTATAGAAGGAAATTGTTACTGTAATAAATGCAATTTGTTCATAACGAATATACATAGAATTGTTTTTAATTTTGTACATGAAAATTAATTAAAAGAGAGGAATTAAAATTAGAGAGAGAGAGAGAGAGATTGTAACGTTGTAGAAAAAGAATTTGGATGCAATAATTGACATAAAAATTTCGTTACATTCTTTAAATACGTACGTAGGAACATTGTAACACGAAATGTCTCTAGAAATATTTTCGATAAATTTTCTGATATTCGTTATTTGCGCTTTTCTTAAACTATCAAGGAAATGATGCTCACTTTCAGCAGAGATGATTGATACAAAAGGATGACATAACATCTCTGAAATATCATGGACATCTGAATTCGCGTGAAAAGGAAATGAATGAGTATCATTCATTCCTTTTTCTCTTTTCGTCGTGCCTCGTTTAGCAACTTTCCTCGCAGAGAGATTTCATGCGAAAGCTTTTGCTTCATTTATATAACATTTCTTCCATAAACTACTCTTAATTATCTTTCTTTTCTAATTACTTTTTCTATCATTTAGATCGCACCGTGCAAAGAAAATAAATTTCGTGTCGCGATCGTTTCTGGCAGCATGTTACGCGCAATGACAATTTGTTATAACGTTACTAAAGTATAATTTCTCTAATTCCTGACGAATACGAATTATAACGTTGAGACGTTATAATTCCTTTGAGACGTTGCGGCGAAACAAATGAAACTCGTATAGAGTAGCATAAATTTACGATAAAATTACAAAAATAGACGTAATGAAATAAACAAAGTAGGCTTCCGGTGGAAATAAGATGGAAGAAAATTGAGAAAGAGATCGGCAAAACTGTTGGACTTTTTCCGGAAAAGATGGAGGACCGAACGCGTAGCTATTTGGCCCTTCCAGGCATGTCAATCAATTCGAGAGAATCGATAAGCAATATCGCGGTCCGGTGATTGACCCATAGCCACCGCGGTCGTCGAAATTGCATGCGCTGTACTTACCAGCGTTTTTATGGCACGACTAGTGCAAAAAAGCGTACGGTATCATGGCTGGCATACTGACTATTGTTAATAACCGCTGACTCGCCCTGTCTACTCTTGATTCATCCCGTGACTCAGACGTTCAAAATTGGCTGATCGCAAATAGGAAATGGTATTCATACGGGTACACCTGCTCGCTAAAGTATCTGAATGCCATTGAAAATTTTTATGTTCGTGTTGTATGTGTCGTGTATAATATTTTCAAATTTTTTCGCCTGCAATGAGAGAAGATTATTCATTTTCGAAGAATTAATTTCTTAAGAAGATCATTAACTTTTGACTTCAAATTGTGACTGAAACATTCGGTTTAATTTTTTAGTGCGTTGAAGGTAGGATATAAGCTGAAAGGAAGTGCCATGGAATTGAGTTAGTTCAATCAACACTATTGTTGATAGGAACAAAAGTTCCCTATCACACAAACCTTTCGTTCGCGTTAGCAAAAGCTGTCAAATATGTAGATTACTTAATTAATTACTTTAATTAACTATGGAAAATACGTGCGCTCATATTGTGTGTATTGTAATTGGACATTTATATAAATTCATAGTTTTTGGGCAGAAATTTGTTCTGTTTATTAAATGTTGTGACAGATGGGAGGCTTTTTGATGCTGTACGCATTCTATACATTTTTCCACTTTTCAATCTCCTGTGCATAAAAATCTGCAGTCTAATTGTAATAAATTTTTGGAAATTTTACTGCTACCGAAATAGGTCAGGACGAGTTTAGGTTAAATTGGTAAAATTACCATAAATTGGTAAAATTTGAAACCATTTTGAAAATGTATATGTACATGAAAGTTGCAACACATTGCAAACATTATTGCAAACATACACCTAATGAAAAACGAGTATATGCCATGAATGATGGTCGTAAACGTACAGTTACTGTTAAACGTAC
Source organism: Bombus cullumanus (assembly GCA_014737535.1). Lineage (NCBI taxonomy): Eukaryota > Metazoa > Arthropoda > Insecta > Hymenoptera > Apidae > Bombus > Bombus cullumanus. The sequence continues at coordinate 1,743,186 of JACXIX010000018.1, forward strand.
TCTCACTACGTATTATGACTTATGTAGCGAATAATTGGCTACTCAAATACTTTGATGATATTCGCAAAGTGTACGCTTGCAGTAAACGTTGAGTGGAACGGGAAATTCCGCTTTTACTGCCAAACTTGAGCATGTGTTTTCTCCTTTAGGAATATTATTTTCAATCAATGTATGCTCCATTGTTTTCGATGATTTTCCGCCTTATTATTCCATCGCTGTAAAACTGTTTAACCTTCTGAGAGAAAGAAACGCTCCAATTTGCTTTTGCAGTCTTCCAAAGAAGGCAAGTTCTTATTGTCGAAGTAGTTTTGTAACGAGCGAAATAAATGAACGTGCAAGATGAAGAGAATGCCACAGATGGTGTGGAATATCTCGCACAAGCCACGCCAATTTTTGTCCTGTGACGATTGACGCATGTGGTCTTGCGTTGTCTTAATAAACTACGTTTCAACTTGCCCCAGGCCAACGAAAAACAAGTGTCTCGAAAAATGTTTGCTTTATATTCTGCAACTGTTTGTTAACTAATCAACGATACGACGATACATCAATAGTTGACAGCAATTTTTTAAACTCGGATCCATCTAACTACGAAAAAAGGAATGAACTTTTTGTGCAATTCAATTTCTTCAAACTCGTACATACATTTTCAGATCAGTTTCAAATTTGGCTGATATAATCGCGATAGTCGTGTCTCGTTACTAATTAAATAATAATAATTTAATTTAATTAATTAAATTTAATAATTAAATAATAATAATCGTAATAATCGTAAAATTAAATTAATAATAATAGTAACCGGGGTAACCGGTGGCCCTCACCACGAAAAATGCTTCAAGCATGATTTTATAACTCATTTTATTTGCTGCAAATAATATTTCAACATAATATGCATCGCATAATGAAAAGTTCACGTCGGCGCCTTGGACAAACCATGGAAAATTCGTCTGGCAGTCAACGTGTTAACCGGTTCTCGTGTGTGACACATCTCCGTAACGTCACTTATTCACATGGAACTGCGTGGGAGCTCAAACAGTTTAGACAAATGTTTTAAAGACATTTGAAGACTCCACGTGCTGCTCTATTTATCGTTCCTTCGGTAGATAACGCAATTTTTTTTTATTAAAATTTACAATCAATTCTCACATTGAGAATTTTTAGTAATTTTTTCTGGCGTGGTACAATGACATGGTTAGTTATAGATATGTATAATTTATGAGTAAAATTTGATTAAGTAGGTATTTAAGATAACGCAATGAGCGAGGGAGCACGACGCATGATTATTAGGTTTACTTTATCTGAGGGCACAAAAGCCACTGGATTTTTGCGTAGATCGCGACTACAGTTTGAGGATGAAACATTAGCAAGAAACGTTCAACACACATTTTGTCTGCGACGCCTCGAGACAAGTGTAACGTCAGCAAACGTCAAAGCAGTTCCGAAGCGATCGAACACGGTCGCATAACGAATGATGAAGTTCGCTGGAAAGTTAATATTAGTCGTAGGAGAATGGTTTCCATTATTCGGAAGGAGTTAAGGTTCAACAAAATCACGGCCACCGAAGAAGGCGTTAGGAGGAGACGTTTCAACAACAACGAAGACGTAGAGCAATTCGCGCGCGATTGGCTTCTCGCTCAAGCCTGCACTTTCTACGAAACTGGAATGAAAAAGTTGGCAATCCAGCGGCAAAAGCGTAAATATAGAAACGGAAGAACACAGAGAAATAAGCCGATTGTTCTTCTTGAAACATTATACCGAGATATAAATGTGCCAAGTTTCGGTTTTCGTTTGACTGACTCTCGTACATAAAAGGTACACTTTCGCACACATAGAAAGTTTCTAGGAGCGTTTGAATACTTTCAGGAGCCACTGTAAATGCCATCAAGTTAGGCTGTATACCTAACTTATTCGCGGAATGAAGCACGTTTAAAATCCTGGGCAATCGGTGTTCCGGTTACATAAATTTTTCCGTGAAACGGATCGCGATCGATGGCCGCGCCCAGGGTGCAGGAAGTTTCAGGGCGCGTTCAAGCAACGAATCGTTTGACATTTCCGAACCGGCAAGTTAAATGTCCTGACATTTCACAGCCAACGTCTGCGAAGTGGCTCGAGCCGTATGTTCGACAGCGTTACCATTCGCTAATTACTGTTCGATCGGTGATCGCTTCGACTAATTACCATATTCGCCAAGAAATGCGACACGAAGAAGCGGAAGCTGAGTGCCTGGTCCATAGTTGGCCTCGATAACCACTCGGTTTACGAAAGCTCAAGTCGTCCGGATTCTATCGTGGCGTTGCGGTAGGAGCGACAGCCATTCCATCCCATTAACGTTGCGATGTGAATCCGAAGCGGCCCGATTGCGTTTCGTTACTACGACACTACGTGGCCATTATATCGGCGATAACGTCGTGGCTGCGGTTAGCATTTGGTTTAATTCTGCATTCACGCAACGATTCGAGTTCACGTCATTCTGACCGACGAATAGAAATGCTCTCGGTGAATAATTGACTTCGTTCATTGCGCCTGATAGGCGCGTCGTTACGTTGATTAATCAGTTAACAGCGACCATTCGAACGACCAACTGATAAGTTTAATGACTTGCATGCGATCGCGTTAATGCAAGCGCGTGTATTTATCAATTGGTCGGAGTTATGGTTCAATAAACACCCCTAAATGCAATTCGCAAGCTCGATGCATGGGCAGTTCGCGTCGTCAGTTAATAAATTTTAAGGAAGTAATTTACTCGGTTGAATATGCGATTTTGTGAACCAATACTGGATTGACTATGTCAATTACGATGCTGTAAATTTTGTCTGTGAGAATGAGTCTTCTACAAATTCGATTTAATAAAAGTAGCTTATATTAGGTTGTGCGAAAAGTGTCTCTCGCAAACGTGTTTTTTACAACAGTGCACCTTCATACGAATGTGAAACCGAGTCTGTAAAATGTCGCGACAAAATTCGACAGAACGTAATTCGACAAAATAATATAAAACAAAAAACGTTGTGCGTCTATTATTTCCTTATAAAACGAAAGAAACTTTTCGAACAACATGATACTTGCCTCGAGGTAGGTATCTTTCGTTAATTTTGTTATAATTTTGCAAAAATCTTCCCATTTATCATCGAGAGTAATATTTGTTACTTTTTTTTTTACAGCTTCCAAGTTATCGAAGCTTTTTCTATCTAAAACTTTTTTTAAAGATTGCTTGTGTCAGATCTGACGAGTGTAGTGAATGGGAAATAAATTTCAATTTCCGTTTCAATATCCCAGCTCTATTTTCTCTTTCTTTTTTTGCATTCCTGTTATTACATCCGATTCTGCATTGTCGCAAAGATACAAAAGATTTTTTCAATACGAGAGAATAATCTTTTAATTTGTAATCCCTGTTATGTTGTATTTCATATTTTTGGTCCTGCAAGTCGTTATTGATAGTTTTATTTCTACCGAATAATTTATAATAAATTGTTCCACGTATGCTCGATGCACAGAACATTATCTTTTATCGTTGAATCAATTTAATACTTCAAAAGTGTCGCCCGCCTCTCGGCCAAGTTTTCTTCGTTTCATTTTATTATTTTACCTGCTAACCAAGTAGCTCAAAAAATCATTTTTTGACGCTCTTTAAAAAGCTCATTGTTATTTCTGATGGTTTAGAATGGCTTTCGTCAGAGACGTTATTTAATTATCGAGAGACTGCAGATGTTTATAAATTTTTTGGGAAATTTAAGATTCTAAAAATCTACAAACCGCATATGACATGCAAAAGTACGTATTTTTAACAGTATTTAAAGTAGAGCACTCAGTATGATATTTAGTGGACAGAACAAATTTCTACTGAGATTCTATTTCTTTGATTATGTTCATAAATGTATGAAGTTGCATAAATGTCCGTAGTTTAGTTGTCAAATTTAGTTGTCGAATCAAAGGAATAAGCGAAAATCTGTTCTTGGTGATTTTAATAAGGAATTAAATAAATCGAAATGTTTCCTCTTTATTACGTACTACAATCTTCATTGCGCTTGTAATTCGCAATAGTTAACACTGGAACTACCGATAGTTAACACGAAGCTATTTCTACGAAAACCAGTCAAAATGACTGATCTTTAAAAAATACGTAATAATAGAATATTTTTATATTTATTGATTTATTATTTTCTTACAGAAGCAATTCCATGTTATGTAGTACATTTTTGGTATTATCAAGCCATCTGGGATTCCTAAACGAGGGTTGGCACATTTATAAAATTGTAGAACCAGTCATTTTGACTACTGTGGTATTTCTATTGTTAGCATCTAGCGATCTAGCGATCGATCCGGAATTTTCCTGATAACTGATATCGTCATATCGAATGATACGCGGTAAAAATTTTCAAAACGTGTAGCAAGTTGTAGAAAACGAGGAAACTGGTTAATTGAGGTTCGATAAACAGATTGCAGCACCCTTTTACACTTTGACAAGTACCAGTCGTTTAGACTGGTATTGGTATAAGTAGCCTTGATAGAAAATTATTTTGAGTTTGAATACATAAAAAACAAAATAAAATTCATCATATTATTCTTCTAGTTATCGTTGCGAAAGTCATTACATCATTGCGGAAAAAAATATAACATGAAGTAGGAATTTGAAAATAAAATTGTAAAACCAGTCAATTTGACTGGTGTGATGGTTCTAGTGTTAAATTCCATACAAATGCATAGATATTCGCAGCCTATTTATGATTCAAAGTATATCAAAACGTTCCTGGTAAAGTTGAATTTTTCAGGGAATCGAATAATTCTTTTTTTCTTTTGCAATTATTCAACAACCAGTTTTGCAGATTGTTAGCGTGTCAAGGCAGAGATTTAAAGTTTATCGTACAATTTGATAAGTGTAGTAGATTTTGCGTCGGTTCGTTTTAAAATGCGAATAATTTTGTTGCCATAAGAGAGAAGGTAACTTGCTCCTTGAACTGTTTTAGAAATAAACAAAAGTTTTTGAATAAAATGTAACATTTTTCTTCGGTCTCTATTCTTATAATATCAAACTCTTTCAGTTTGAATACATAAAAAACAAAATAAAATTCATCATATTATTCTTTCAGTTATCGTTGTGAAAATCATCACATCATTGCGGAAAAAAAATATAACATGAAGTAGGAATTTGAAAATAAAATTGTAAAACCAGTCAATTTGACTGGTGTGGTAGTTCTAGTGTTAAACTTCAACGTTAGACCATAGAAATGAATTGGAGAAAAAGTGCCGAATTTGTATGTGACATAAAATACAGACAGAGATGTGCTTCAGCGACTTATTCGGTTGCATCTCGCACTTGATAATTCACGGGTTGCACCTCGAACTTAATCTGTTTTCACGGAAATGCATATCTTACCTCCAACATTCGAGCTGCAGATTCAAAGTTTAAACGCAATGTTCCGGATAGGTGATTCTGAATTTTCTTCGACGAATTCGGTCTGCGCTAGAAACTTTCGTTGAACGTTCCTCTTCAGACTAAAATTCTCAGCACGATGCTGCGCAAATCATTGCGGCGAGTACGACGAGTAGAACACAGTCCGCCAAATGCAGAACGAACGTACATTGCCACATCTGTTGCACTGTGATCAACTTGAAACTCACGTAGCATGGAATGTCTCATATAAACTACACAACTATCCATTTCGAACTTCTAAGAATATTTCCGAATATCTAATTATCAGCAGCAGTATCTTACCCCGGTCGTTGTTAGAAGCATCAGAAAAACTACGTTACTAACAGTTTTATAAAAGTTTTATAAAACTAATGAGCTATTAGGTCATCCCATAAGTTCGTGCCGTTTTTCGAGCGGTTATATATGTTAAGATTGTTTACATACCTTTCAGTTTCATGAAAAAATGTAATCCCCCTCTCGTTGTTCTTCTTGTTGATTTTTCAACAAGATCCCGAATTTTATCTTCGTCTGTCCGAGGAGGACGCCCGGAGCGTTCCTCGTCTTCTAAATAGAAATTCCCAGCTCTAAAACGTTGGAACCACTTCCCACAGGTGCGAGATGAAAGCGCATTTTCTCCGTAAACAGCACATATGTTTTTCGTGGCAATTGTTACAGAACTTCCTTTCCGAAATTCATATAACATGCGATGTCGAAAATGGATACGCATTTCACTCATGATTTTTTACCGTTAGAAGTCACTGTGTTCACTATATTACGATCTTATACCCACGAAAATCTGCTCTAGCTTGTTCTCGATCAGCTAAGCTCAAGTGCATTGGTCCCGTATCGCCGTATGTTTATAAATCGACACATGAAATGTATACACAAAAGTCGGCACGAACTTATGGGATGACCTAATATTTAGGGGAACAACGTAGCGGACAAAACTAACGCAGGTATACGGCAGGTCAGGTTGCGGAAAGGTTACCGTGTTTTACGAAACGAAGAATCAGTGCAAAAATAATGGTTAGTCTCGAATAATTAATAAAATATTAATAAAAATAAAATAAAAAGAAAATAAAAAATTAATAAATAATTAACAAAAAAGTAACGCAGGTATACGGCAGGTCAGGTTGCGGAAAAGATACCGTGTTTTACGAAACGAAGAATCAGTGCAAAAATAATGGCTAGTCTCGAATAATTAATAAAAAAATTAATAAAAATAAAATAAAAATAAAGTAAAAAATTAATAAATAATTAATAAAAAAGTAATTTTGTGTGCTATATCGGATTAGTGATAGGCGTAGTAGTGGTACGCATACATGAGTATGGGTGTGTGTGTGGGAGTATGTGCGTGCACAGCGTCTCATAGAACAGAAGAATGCAACTGTTCCGTTCGCATGGTGGTGGAAAGATGCCGAGACACGTGCAATGGGTATCTACGAATATCTTGCAAATCACATATTAAATAAACATGAAACTATTTTATTATCATTTCTACGTGCAATCTAAGTATTGCTATATATTTATTTCGCTGACTAAGATCCACAATTCTCAACAAGTACATTATATTATTTCTTCGTAACCAAGAGAAAAAACATGTTCATTGAAACAATCGAACGTTAATTTGGAGCATTACAACCTTGGCTAGCATAGAAATAAAATATCTGTGAAACGAATATTTAAAGAATATATCATTTGACGTAAAGTATCGTTACCAGCTCCATGGATTTCTTCCCCTTCGAACTTGTAAGATCCAAGTTCACAACAATGATACGTGATTTTCACGCCAGCGGTTGCTTGTCGGATTAATTTTGACCAACTTGTTCTGAACGGCGAGCAAACAGATAGACAGTCGCGAATGATCGAGTGGTCGTACCGTGAGCGCCGAATGATGTCGGAAGGCTCTAGCGGGATGATCCTGAGGAGCGTCGAACGATTCCTCTAAATACTATGATGATCGCATGAATTCTCAACTGAGTTCAAATCTAAAAGTTAATAACAAATGAAATAAATTCTACGACGATGAAATGTATGAGGAACCAGCGATAGGTGTTGGTCGCCCCCCACCAATGACCATTAGGCCACTCGCAGGTAGAAGTGTCCTTCGAACATTGTACATAGGAAAATTCGATTTTCTCGTGTTTTGCGGGAATAAGTCATAACCCTAAGGAACGTCTCGAATTGAAATATGCTTGTTATAATTAAGGGCCTTGACTGTAAGAAATGGTAAATTTTATGAAAGTTCTTCAGGATTATTGATGGTTCGAACAGAGATTATTCCCATCTCGATCGAGGGATGGATTATATAGTTTATGGTAGGGTCACAAAAGGTAACAAAAGTTCTGCTGCCTATTGCTGTTGTCTATGAACGTTCGACGATTCTAAACATAGGACATTTAAGAGGATTTGATGAAGTGTAAATTTTAATAAATCAATACTTCATACAAATAGTTAATGTTATTGAATTAGCAGAATAGATCTTGTATTGAATTATGACATATATCCAGTAAGTTTCATTTTTTCTAGAAGAATAATTACTTAATTTTTAGAGTCTAATAATCACATAAACAACAATATTTATAAGCTATAACTCTGTGATTGTCTTTGGTGATATATTGTTTCGTTAATTATTTATACACAACAATTGCATATCTGGAAATTTTTTTTATTTAATATTTCGCATTCACAATTTTTCCAATTTCGACATTTTTTTTTTTTTTTTTTTAATATTTCGTATTCACAATTTGCCCAATTTCGACATTTGGTAGAATTTTTTAGCTGTTAGATTATCATGTGGGTGGCTACCCCCAGCGGGGTATCATCTTCGTGTTTATTAGGTTATATCCTTTGTGAGATCTGTGGGGTGTTTCCTTTCCAGTCTTTCAATGTTTGATGTGTTGATCGTTTCCGCAGCCAGCCGGTATTTCCTTGACCGTTGGTATTCCCAGGTCCTTCCGAATATCGTTTACTATTGTTCTAAGGATTTTAGTTTGTATTGTCTCTATTTTGTTTATATGGCTCATTGCTGCTGTCCCCCATAATGGTATTCCGTACGTCCAGATTGGTTTTATGATCGTTTTGTATATTTTTAATTTATTTATATCTGGAAATAGCTCAATATCTCAGAAATTATATTTTTGTTCTACTGTAATTTTTATTCTACTCTACACTCGATGTGTACGTTTTCAAATCTCTGTTAACGTTGATCCGACAATTGTAAGTAAATTGCAAATTAAATAGGAATCTCGAACAGAAACCGAGACAAGATAAATCTTCCCGCTTCGTTCTTGAAAAGTAACATTCTGTTTAGGAATAAAATTAGAGTCTGTTTCTTGGAAAGTTTAGTGTTCAGGAAACTAACTTGTTCGAATCGAGTTTAGCTGAAAAATGGGTGTGACGTGAAGGTACAAATAACGAGATTTATTATACGAGCAATATTATTTCTAACGCAAGACAATATATTTCTATAAACGTCACGCCTCCTATTCTTCATTCCACGTCATCCTTCGCGGCTGCTTTTCTAAAATATTAGTTTTTCTTCCATATAGTTCCGTATAGATAGAACATTGAAAAAGAAACACCCAACGGATCTCACTAAGGACGTTGCCTAGTAAACGCGATGATGGAGCCCCACTGGGGGTAACCATCCACATGCTATATTTAATCTATAAGCTATATCATTTTACCAAATGTAAAACTACTGGACAAATTGTAAAATTTAAATAAATAAATTATTAAAGAAAAATATATAGTTCCGTGAAAGAAAATCGACCGATGAACGATTGGAAGATTCTAACTAGCTCGGAACGCACATCATTTTTCTTTTTTTCCAAAACGTTTGTACATAAAAATACGTACGAAAAGCAACGATATTCGTCAAGAATACAATATCGATAAGTCATGATATATTTTAGTCATTTAAAAATTATTTGGCTGCCAAAATGTATTTTAGGTTTACGTGAACCTGCGTTTATTTATATTTCTATACTGCGAAGTGGACATATTAAAATTCAATAATTGGATTAATATAAAATAGATTTTATGAAATATCGCGTATCTATCTGAGAATGATGTTGTCGATCGTCATAAGCTCCGATTAGTTGGCGATAACGCGAAACAGACAGCGCCGTTATCGCGACAGGGCCCATCAGTCGTGTAGCAATATCGTGCCACACTATGAGCAAAATGCACTGTTAGTTAACGGCCGTTGCTTCTGATAATCACGTTGCATTTAATAGCGATTGCACGTAGCGACACTATAATCTTTGGATATGAGAATATTGGTAATTTCGACGTCAATTTAGTTACAATGATTCCTCGGTTTAATGCGTCCCCTCCTTATAGCATCGTATTTCACGAAAGCACCAAAGCATGCGAAGCAAAAGCGAATACCTGCGCTGATAAAATTATATCATACAGAAACATTGCATTTCGAAAAAGAAAATTTAACAATTTTCTTTTTTATTTATTAATATTTACAATCAATTCTCGCATTGAGAATAAAATTTAACAATGATACGGATAATCCTTTATATCCTATCAGTTTCGTAAATAACATTTTCTTCTATTCTATGAAATTACTTGTTCGGGCCCGCAATAAACCCAAGGTACCGTTATGATATTTACCATTTTTTACGATTAAGGCCCTTAATTACTAGAAGTATATTTCAACCCAAAACTTATGGTTATGGCTCATTCCGGCAAAACATACAATATACATTTACATTTCCCATGTACAATGTTCGAGGGCCACTTACACCTGCGAGTGTCCTAACAGTCACTGGTGAGGCACGGCCCTATAACTTTCACCATCGCAGAAGACACTTCATTTGCTGTTAACTCTTAGATCTGAACGCATATTACTTGCTACTGACACTTCAAGTAGAGGAGACCTCGATTTGCTAAGAAATCTTCGCTGAAAACAGTTCTGTGCGTACTACTCGCGTTCTTAAAAGTTGTTGGAAATAGAAAGAGTACATTTAAAGTTAGTGTTGCAATCGGGTTGATTCTTGGTGCCGGTTATCGTATCGAGAGAAGAAGATACGCGTCTCTTCGTGGGACCACTAAACCTTCAAAACAAGTGTGCACACCAGTGACACTGACAAACACATAGTGGCACGTGACTCCATCATAATCATCAGCGCAGCAAGTCCCAATAACTTCAATATCGCAGCGACTGGATAAGCTCGTTAATTGCATCGCCAGGCCCAGTTTCCGTCACAACAAACAGCAACTGTGCATCAGAGACTGATCTCACAATGAAACACTTCATGAGCTCTAAAGAAAAAAAACTCATTAAAGATTTGAAACTGAAACGAGAAGCTTTCAAGAGAGAGCTAGAATCGTTTCAAGCGGTACTATGTACCTATAATGAAAAGTACTCAGTAAACGTCATACACAATCTTTTAAACGAACTAGAAGAAGAATATGCCGTATTTAAAGAAACCCAAAGCAAATTGGACAATATAGACAAAAGCAGAACAATGCACGAACGCATTGATCTAAAAAGGGTATTTAATACATGTAAAGGATACGCTCAAGATATAATAGAAAGGGCAAAAATGAAGACAAGCGAGTCTCTGAGCTTGAAGGAAGAGAAAATCTCAGCAGACGAAACATTGCCTCAGAAATTGACCTCCCCTAAGGTGGTGAAGACCGTTCGTTGGTATTCACCAGTTGTTCAGAACGTGAACGGTGTCGCGACTAACCAGGGCACCGAAGACGACTTCGAGCCGAAAACCATGCCAGAGAGTTCGCAATCGACGATAGACGACATATCCAAAGTTCCCAAGATGGATTTCTATGAAAATATGTCGACGTCCAATGCTGTGCCCTCTGCACCAACACCTGAAATCGATGGTACCATAGAGCAGCATAATCTTCTGCCACAGAACATAATAACGGCGATGTTACAATGGATAGAAGGAGCACTTACACGCTATTGCTTTTATGTTCGCATTTACAATCCCTTCTAAGTTATTCATCATAACAAAATTGTAACTATCAAGTTTATCTAATTCTGCTTTGTTAAATACGTACTTTATGTACAAGTGAGACACTTTTTTATACAATTTTAAATAAAATATTCATGATAACAAAATTGTAACTATCAAGTTTATCTAATTCTATTTATCTAATCCTTTATTAAATACGTAATTTATGTACAAGTAAGACACTCTTTTATATAATTTAAAATAAAATATTCATCATAACAAAATTGTAACTATCAAGTTTATCTAATTCTGCTTTGTTAAATACGTACTTTATGTACAAGTAAGGCATTCTTTTATATAATTTAAAATAAAATATTCATCATAGCAAAATTGTAACTATCAAGTTTATCTAATCCTATTTATCTAATCCTTTATTATCTAATCCTTTATTAAATACGTAATTTATGTACAAGTAACACACTCTTTTATACAATTTTAAATAAAATATTCATCATAACAAAATTGTAACTATCAAGTTTATCTAATTCTGCTTTGTTAAATACGTAATTTATGTACAAGTAAGACACTCTTTTATATAATTTAAAATAAAATATTCATCATAACAAAATTGTAACTATCAAGTTCATCTAATTCTGCTTTGTTAAATACGTACTTTATGTACAAGTAAGGCATTCTTTTATATAATTTAAAATAAAATATTCATCATAACAAAATTGTAACTATCAAGTTTATCTAATCCTTTATTATCTAATCCTTTATTAAATACGTAATTTATGTACAAGTAAGACACTCTTTTATACAATTTAAAATAAAATATTCATCATAACAAAATTGTAACAATCAAGTTTATCTAATTCTGCTTTATTAAATACGTAATTTATATGCAAATAAATTATTGCTTTGCAAGAAGAAAAATAATATATACTTTCTAAAGAAATTATAACTGTCGAATGCATCTAGTCCTATTTTATTATTTACGTAATTTATACACGAATAAAATATTGCTTTACAAGAAGGAAAATAATATATTCTATCTAAGGAAATTGTAACCATCAAATTTATCTAACCGTGCTTTATTATCCACGTAATTTACACTTTCACGGAAGGATGTGCTTAAATTAGAAGTCGTAGGGAAACGTATTAGGGGAGGGGAAGAAATCCAGCATCTCGGTTTATCCGCTTCCTGCTGAATGCTTCAATTATTTCGTGACGTCAAATAAGGAGCGTAGCTTACTGGAAAATCAAATTACAAGATCGTTTCACGAATGCGTCATACGTTCGAAGTTGAGCATGGTCGTGGTGATAGTGTTCTCTTTATTCTCGATATTAGACAAGATCCAATTTACCGTGAGTTCGGAAGGTGTGTCAACTATCAATATAGAACAATATTGACCCAATTGTACCGTGGAAGGCAGTCTGTGTGTGCTAACGTACTATAAACCCGATAGATCCTGTTGTTCGTGGCCGGAAACGTAACTCGGAAACTCGGGATTAATAACGGCGGAACGTGTCGCAGCAAGATAACTATCTAAGACATTCTACTTTCCGTAACCAAAGCACACAGTGATCTGGATCGAAGATTCGGAAACATTTTGCCAAAGATCAACGTCATTTCTCGCGATGCCATTCTGAAATTGAATTTGTATTGTTATTATTCTATTTAATGTTTAATTAACGCTGTAATTACTAGGCTGGTTAGAACGAACAGTTCGTAATTTTTTTGTAGAAATGTTGTAAATTGACGGCGATACATTTTGAGAGCTTCGAATCACATGAATTATTATACATTTATTAATTATTTTGAATATCATTCAGTTTGAAATGTACAGCTTATCTTATACTTATTGCTTTCTTATTGTATTGTTATTGTATTGGAAAGGGGATGATTCTACGCGAAAAAAGAAGTCGAAAATATAGAATAATATAATAATATAATATACGAAATAATAATAATATACGAAAATATAACAATAACTATAATTTTCTGCCATTACAAAAGTCTTCTACTGTCTCTTAAATTGCAACAAATCTTAAAGCCACTCGTGCAGAATATTCGACATCCTTGAAGTGCAAACAATGAATGACAAATCGATATAGTCTTTTAATTGTCAAACGCGTGTTAAATAGAGCAATTTGTTCGATGCTAATTCTCACGTTCTATTGATTTGCCGTGTTCGGTAGCGTTAACTGACGTTTAATGCAACTGGCAATAAGTTCCATTTTCGGCTAACCTGCTATGTGCGGAAATAATGGCAACGGGAGAGGATCAAAGTCGATCGAAAATAAATTATCAATATGCAACGATTTATTTACATCTTACTCGATTTATTCAAATCTTACTCGATTTCAATATTGACAATTGACTGACAGACTGACGGATGTAAACTCTTCGGTAGACGAATGGTGATTATACTACTGACTGCTCTAAGTGCCGCTACATTTATTTATATCCGTCGGAGATGAAAAGACGTCGGGGTCTTTCTTTTGAAAATATTTGGGGAGATCCTCAACGTCTGTTCAAACTGCCGACTTTCTTTACAATTTTAAACTGTCTTAATATCGTTATAAAAACATAGTTAGGTAAATAAAGAAATATAGTTAGATAAATTTATCGCAAGATATAGCTTTTAGCGGTTTTAACTGCCTTTCACTTCAAATACGGTTTCAAACAAACCTTTTAAATTACCTTGATTTATATTGAAAGAAATTACCAATTATTTGCTTACGTAGTTTATCGAATGTACATATTGTACATGCGCATATGACTGTTAGTTTATTAAAATGTTATGAATCACGGGTTGTTTTTGATTTGCTTTTCGAGTGTTCCAATTTTGTTTCCGCGTTACGAATCGTACGGGGCGCGGGACGTGACACTAATATTCGCATTTCACATCATTTTACTTAAACGCGTGGTGGCTGTCGATATTTCATCGATGGGAAAATTCAGTTTTAATGGAATAAATTATCATTACAGGTCACGCTCTCCATTTCCATTCTCATCAGCCTTCACGTGTTTTTCCTGCTGGTCGTCGAGATCATTCCACCTACGTCGCTGGTCGTGCCGCTGCTTGGAAAGTACCTGATATTCGCCATGATACTCGTCTCGATAAGGTAAGTGCTCGAAACATATTCCGAATAATTCAAATAGTCGTCTGTTAGCACAGACTTCTCCGGTATATCGCACTGTACAAAGGTTCCAATATGATCGTCAAGCGGCGCAAGTTTCGCATTTGCCCGGAAACACGTTCACCGAGTTCGCCGCGTATTTGCGGTTGCATCCAAGCAGAAACGTCAAGTGGTTTGCAGACAAGCTGCAAACTTTACCTTCGTACAAAAAATATTTATTCGTTCCCAGAGATAAATACGCTGGGAATCGAAGTTTTTCTCGCTTCCGCGAACCGGTAAATCAAATTTAGTTTATTGTAGCGATTCAATTTTTCCCATTGAATTTCACGCACGCGTAAATCTCGCTGCGTTCGATCGCCGCGTTTCGCTTTGTCTTTTCTGATGTAGGTAACAGACATAACGTAATTTCGTTTCATTTGTTAACGGCCCATAGCCCAATTATACGCGTACCTGCATGAATATTAACACTAGAACTACCGATAGTTAACACGATGCTATTTCTACCAAAACCAGTGAAAATGACTGGACTTTAAAAAATACCTAATAATAGAATATTTTTATATTTATTGATTTATTACTTTCTTACGGAAGAAATTTCATGTTATGTAGTAGATTTTTGGTGTTATTAATCCAACTGGGATCCCTAAACGAGGGTTGACGCATTTATAAAATTGTAGAACCAGTCAGTTTGACTGCTGTGGTATTTCTAGCGTTAGTATCTAGCGATCCAGCGATCGATCCGGAATTTTCCTGATAACTGATATCGTCATATCGAATGATACGCGGTAAAAATTTTCAAAACGTGTGGAAAGTTGTACAAAACGAGGAAATTGGTTAATTGGTGTTCGATAAACAGATTGCAGGACCCTTTTACACTTTGACAGGTACCAGTCATTTAGACTGGTATTGGTATAAGTAGCCTTGGTACGAAATTATTTTCAGTTTGAATACATAAAAAACAAAATAAAATTCATTATATCATTCTTTTAGTTATCGTTGCGAAAGTCATTAGACTTTCGCAACGATAGATTACGATTACATCATTGTGGAAAAAAATATAACATGAAGTAGGAATTTGAAAATAAAATTGTAAAACCAGTCAATTTGACTGGTGTGGTGGTTCTAGTGTTAAATAAACAGAGCTTAAAGAAGCACAAAAGCAACGTCAAACCGCCGCGTTCACCACAATCTTACAGATTTAAATAAGCGGCATCTGCAGCAAAAAGACGAGTCGGTCATCATAGTAATTAGCACAATTAAAAATACGGTACAATGCCCCCCCCCCAAAAAAATGCACCTCGAACGTATGTTCTTAACGTAAAAGATATTATTTTTCCTGGTGTTTTTGAAAATGGACCAAGTGATGGCAAACGGTCAATATCGCCGCTTAAGATGTTTTTTTTTTTAGAAAGCTAACGCCACATATCTTCCTTCGATTTGCAAATTTGCAAGCGGTAGCGTATCAAGAGCACGAAGAACGGGCGCATAATTATGGTTGTCAATAGCCATAAACATGCCACGTTCGAACGCTGCAGACCTCAGGGATTTGTGTTTAAACTGCTTGCATAAGAGAATCGTATTGCTTGTATAGTGGTTTTCATACTTCTAAAGCGTATTTCAGATGAGATCTAAGCGCAGTGACGTATAGAAATTTAATAACTATACCGTGATCGTTTATGCTTTTTTTTTTTTTTTGAAAATTGGAAGAAACAACAGAACAAAGAATTGGAAGGAAACTGCAAAATTGTGCGCAGAGTTACAATTAAATTAAAGTACTCGCTATAATTAAATTGTGAATTTCTATATCTTTATGAACATAACTGAAGAAACGCAACTCTGAGAGAAACTTCGTTTACCTAAATATTATAACAAATATTGTTATAATATGTTACAAACTCTGAATATGTTACATATTCTCGTGTATTATATGCAACATGTGGTTTATTGTCCCTTCAAATCTCCTATACGTTCACGAGAATCGAATACGAAAAAACCTAGTAAAATATTAATTTTTGGCGAGTAACACGAATCTTTGCTCGAATTCTATTTCCTTGGGTCGTGATAATACAGAAATCCGATAAGCATTGAGTGATAAACGATAAGCGGCAGAGCGACAGAAAATAAATCTAACCCATAGATTCATAGAGACGAGCGACTCAATTGCATGGCCTATTCCATGTAAATCTATAAATTTCATTTATTCTTTATCGCTCTTCTGTATAATCGCGGCCTTAGTCGTGTTGATAAAAACTTGAATTTGCATGAACATCTGCAATCTACTCACAAGAGTAACACAGCCAACGTAACAGACGCGTAGACGACGATTAACAGGTATTCTAAACTCGTATTTTAACACGTTCGTCGCCACGTCGCACGTATCCATGCGACGGGTATACTTCCGTGGGGGCCCCGTCACCAAAGTATGGTGACGCTCTTCTTGTTCGAGTTAATTAAATATACGATATTATATATAGGATATGCAACATAAAAATATTCAAAACACATTATACCACACTTTTTATTAATTTATATTCTGGATAATATATTACATTATTCTATATCGTATGGTATTTGTATAAACATTCCAAACACATTTGGGGTGGTTTTGGGCACTTCGAACGATAGTTGCAGACTCCGTCATCGCTACTCTCCTCACTTTCAAATATATTTTCACACTGTTTACTGAACATTTTGAGGATGAAAAAATCACTGATGTACGTCTCACAAGTATGCTTCTCGACCAAATGAAAGATCTGAGATATCTGCCATGAGATCCATCGGAATACTCCAGCTGGAACGCTTATCGCTTTCTCCATTTCAGAACTAAATGATCTTTTCTTTACAATGAATCGAAGGCGATAAACAATGAATTCCCGCTTGTCGCTCTATTTACGTTCTGCGTACCGGCGGTCGGATTTCGGCCCCGCAGGAAACTTAGCCGAATCACGCTGGGCGACCAACGTGTTTTAAGCGCCCGTTGATGAAACCTCTGACTTCTGAATTTGAATTGCGTCGTTCAAGATATTGTTCGACATACTCTGCCTCTGTTCTTGTATCGTACGATTTGTCGTTATCGGTAGATCTGGAGTTCTCCTAGCAGATTTTTTCGTAGAATCGAGAGCGGATTTTGAAAGCCGAAACGCGCCTGGAATAGGGAAATTATTGCGATTACAATTGCCGTGATTTTCCTAAGACACTTGAGAACACTTCAACTTACCTAAGATACGATATACTTGGGATCTTCTTGTGTTTAGTGGTACTCGAGTGGTTTTGATCCGTTTTGGTCAGCCTGAAGACTCGCAGATACTTGTGGCGGCATATTGTGATCAGTCCGTGAGACTGAGCGACACTATGCAAAATTTCATTGTATCATCGACTGTTGAAGAAAAAGATCGTTTGAGAACAGGTTTCTTAAAATTCTTTCTACAGTTTTCTTACTCTACTGTATCTTTATTTCATACAGTGGTTCAGCTTTGATGGATTATACATGAAACTAAGTGTTACGGCCGTTCGCGGAGAGACGCGATCGCGAGGAAAGCGCGTCAGCGAGAGGCGTAAATTCTCGCTACGATTTTGGTAATCGACGCCACGAATCAATCGTTCCCCTGTTTCGGTTAAGATAACAGAGGTGGTTAACTGAGATTAACACTGAATTAACAGGTTAAGAAGAATGATATATTTTACAATATATATAATTTTACAAGAGCACGTCACAAGTTAATGAAAGGTTAGACAGTTAGTTGATATGGTAGTTCGACTCGACTTTTTAATGATTATAGTTCGGCGACTTGTATTTAGTGTTTGTATACTCGGTTCGGATCCTCAAATGATACTGACTGCCCTTCGATGGTCCCTTTGTGTTTTTTGGGAGACGACCCCCCGCTATGCTCGGATCACGCCACCGATCACGCCATGATCACGCGTGTCACCTCATGTGCGTAATTAATAACCGAATCGAAGGTTCTGGAACTCGCTCTGTCAGGATGGCCGATACATTGTATGTTTGTCGGCTGATTGAGACGATCCGTCCGCGACACTGTCGTGCCACGAGCGACGGTTAAGAATGCGGCCTATGGAAAGCCTCGTGGCGTAACACTAAGAAATGTTGAATGAACTTAAAAACTACACTTAAAATGCATTATTTAAAGTGGAACAACGTGTAGTGTTAATGTGTCATTTATGTCACTTCTGCATTTTTTAATCCTTTCCGATCGAGGATTACTCGAGTACAAATAAACATCCATTAAGTTTTAAATATTTGGTATTTATTTTACAAGAAAATAGAATGAGAATATTATTCCAAGCTATAGCTACGATAAATAAATCGCAGAAAGTTTTGCATTTTATGCTATACATATCTTTACATTCTTCGGGTGTATTAGCTTAGCTAATCGTAACATAGTTCCCATTGAATAAATCGTTTCTGTGCAACTAATATAATACAACTATACTTTAATACGTTAATGAACGTCGAAATGAAAAGGAACATTGGAAAGGAAAGCTGAAAACTGGATGTTTTACCGTGGGACGTAATTACAAACCACGCCTCGACGTTACAGAAAATTATCTTTAATTGACTCAACTACAAACACTCGCACGAAACTTTCAGACAATATCTTGCCTGTAATCTAAATTAGAATTTAAGCTTGGATAACTTGCAAAAGTGACGTACGCTGATGAGAGTTCTTAAATTGAAAGTTGTTGAGATATGTATAATTTTCTGTGCTGGGCTGAGTTAAATGAGCAGTAGGAAAACTTTTATGTGTCCGACACTACCACGCCGCTTTCCCCAGAAACGGCCTGGCGTCCGTGCGGATTTCCTCCACGTAAAAATAAAAAGAAAAAAGGAAAAAGGAAAAAGGAAATGTGAGTATCAGTGTGTGGATTAACAGTCGGGTATAGAAGAATGTGTGTATCGATAAATATAATAGAGATCGTCCATTAAATAAATGTATAACTATTTCTGTGGTATCGGTCTATTGTATATTTAAGCATAAGTTGTAAAACTAAGGGATAAACTAAGAACCGTAAGAGTGTTGAGGAAGAGAGAAAGAGAGAAAGAGTGTGTGTTATTAAGAGGGTACGCCTTGGTGACTGTCAAGGCTAAGTGAGTGAGGGAGTGGGAGGAGGATGCGAGGGTTTTGATGGTCAGCAGTTTTTGACCTGAGGGTCAATCGACAGTTAGTTTTGACCTGAGAGAGTCAGCGGAGAGGTTGTGAGACAAGTGTCAGGGTAAGACGACCCATAAATACCCATATTATAGTCAGTTTCTATTTCGAGTATTGCTTGTACGGATTACGAACATTTTGATATCACTACATTCTTGGGGTCTCCTCCGGGATCTAGTGGTTACTACATTTCAATGTTAATTAAAAGTGTAAATTTTGTGTTCCTGTAACTTTATCTCGGCTTCAATGATCCAAAATTCTCAACAAAAGTAATTAACTTTTAGCTTTAATTTATCACATACTTATGCAAGGGCAAGGAGAGGGAGAGCGATATAGGGGTTTGACAATTTTTTTGAAATAAAAAATAACAGAATGATTTAAAACGTTGGCACGAAATAATTCAAAACTTTATATCGTCGGATGCGAATTAAAAGTTTAAATGATCTTATGAAAAAGATCTTTAGGACAAAATAACATTGCTCATAGTTGCACAGGTATAAGCGTTACACGAGTCCCTTCAGGTAGTGTAACATTGTCCTGACTGTTTTCCTAAAAGCATAAATAAAAGATAAAAGATATTTAGGCGTTTCTATTTAACGTAGAAAACACGACATATAGGCATATACGCGGTAAAATAAATATATATGTATTATGTATGTAACACAATATGTAGAAATTAAAAGAACAACTAATCGAATGATACCGAATAGCCTGATTAAAAAATAACGACAAAATAATAATAATTAAATATTGCAAAATTTAAGCAGTTAAGTGAAAGAATATTCCTTATATTATTTCTTAATTTTATTAATAATTATATTATGTATATATTATATAATATTAATACTAATTATATAATTATATAAGAATTTTAATTATATAATTCTATTCTAATATAATTATATAATTATATTAATTATATTCTTATATAAGAATAATATAATTAAAAGTAAAAGAAAAAATTAAATAAATAAATAAATAAAATTTATTTATTTACTACTGAAATTACCTGATGTTTTTATTCAATTTAAAAAAGGATGTACGTAATGTCATTGCCGGTTTAAAGAGATTTTCATATATTCGATATCGAATATCTTGGAGAATCTTGCAGCCTATGAAATGTCTCGCTGTCAACATATTTCACCCTTTTCCCCACTTTTCTGGTAACCGTCGTTCATCTTCGTGTATGGAAGCAAACATCTCTACATATTCGATGTATACACGAAACGTCTTGAATTACCGAGAGGGAGAAACAAGTAATGTATATTCTTGACTTGTTACTCGATTCCAAATTGAATTTGCCGGAAGCATACATACGAAGATTCGAGTGCATAACATCTACTAGCTTACTATATTTACAGATTTTTACTTCTAAGTTGTTGCCAATTTCTTCCAAACATTGGATTTAAGATATTTGTTTCTCAGCTGAGCAAATTCTTGTGATAGTAATTCAATGTTGTGACAAAATTGTAATCAGCTTAACTTAAAGTCAAAGGAAATGGTTAATAATCTTGCAATCTTCAAAATTACGAAATTAATTTTTCTCAGTCTGTCTGAAAACAAACCGATTCTTCTATAATCTTCATTTGTTTTTAATTTAATTTCTTTATTAATAATGATAAATTAATAATATATAATTATAACTATTATGTAATTATAAAATAAAAATTAAAAATAAAATGATATATAATTAATAATAATTTAATAAATTTAATTTATTTTAATTTAATTTAATTTGTTAATGTCCATTTATTTGTATTATTCTTTATCATTTCGATTTCAAGCTTTGAAAATATTATTTTCCAATACATTTTGCACGCTTTGTTACGAACACAAATTACGAATTACAGATATGTTATTTTCTTAATTTCTAGGTTTTAAATTACAGATTTTCAAAAATTAATAAAGTTACAAATCACCAGTACGGGTTTTGAAACAATTTCATGATTATATAATATATAATGTATTATATAATAATACAATTTCATATGCAATTGCAAAACATTCTGCATATAATAACTAAAAAAAGGAACCCAGTTCTTCCTGTTTAATATAATTCTTGTTTCGTCTATATAAACTTCAATTAATCGTGTTACATTAAAAGGATAATGTTTATTATATTATATTTATATATGGGGAATTATATTATGTTATATATACGGATAATATTTATAATGTTTAACATATATATTATATATTATATTACAATATTATTATATTAATATATTATTGTATTAAATTATTATATTAATATAATAAAATTAATGAATTACTATATTAATATTATAATATAATATTATAATGTATATTATATATTATAATAAATATTGTAATAATGTAATATAATATAATATTATTATATTATAATATAATATATATTATAATTATTAATATATTATAATATAATATAATATAATAATATATTATAATATTATTATAATATTATAATGTATATTACATATTATATTATATTATATATTATAATAAATATTATAATAATACTATAATATTATTAATATATATATTATTCACATCTACGTTTTAAATGACAAAATTTAAGAGAAAATAACAAATCGAATAGGTTTTTTATACGATGCATTCAGACATTCAAGCAAACTAAAATACACGCCATACAAAAATAATCTGGTAGGTTTATGATACAGATGAGTAAAATTCACTGTCTTTCGAAAGTGCTGGCAAAGGACACATTATCTGCGTAATTGGAGCCTCGAAAGCCGTGAATTACCATACATTTGGCAGTGCTTGCAATGCTGCAGTTTCTTTAGTTACAGCGATATCACGAACCTGAAGTGCTCGTTCGGGTAACATCCCGTCGGCGAAGGTCAAGTTTGACGTATTTGAGATATTGCACGAGATATATGCCAAGTTAGGAAGATTGGGTTTATTGTAGAATTGAGCATGGGCAGCTTGCATCGTGACTCCAATGAATGCTCGAATTCTATATGTAATTCTAAATGTAATATCCTGAGTAATGTTGCATTCAAGGTCGCCTCTTACATTTTTTTATTTTTCTGTAACTGCATTGGAAATTGATGTTGGCAAAGTAACGGTATGATTAGCGAACCCTTTGCTTTGAAACTTTCACGTGTAGGTCTTACAACCCCCCTGACCACTATGAAGTACACGGGGATGACATCTGTCACAGAAGGGGTTGCAGAAGAGGTCACAGAAGGGGTCACGAAAGGTCAAGAAGTCTTCACGTACCTACGTAGACCTGTCTTAACGTTTACGACAAGCCAAAGCTCTGTGGGATTAGATCAAACTAAGAGCGAAAAAACAGACTGGTCGACGTAGATTGGCATCAGCATCGTTGTACAAACATTCAGAGGCATAGAAAAAGCATAGTACAAAAATACAGAAAATAATGAATATGTATAAACGATGTTTCATTATATGTTATACAGGGTGTTTCATTTTTATCCTACCAAACAATGTCAACATATTTTATGATTAAGGGAGGAGAGAATAAAATATTGTTACCAAACATAGGGTCGTAAGTGCTTTGTTACAGAATTATGACAAAGATACCAAGATTATAAATGACTGGTTTCTTGTTTATGTTTACCATCAGCGTTTACTATTACACACTAATTTATAATCTTGGTATTTTTGCTATAACTTCGTACTAAGGCATTTATGACTCCATGTTCATGTAATTAATAATTTAATTATTCGTAGAATATGCTGACACTGTTTGGTGGGATTAAAATGAAACACCACCTTGTATTTATAACGTATAATGATATTCATCGCGAATACGTATGTTACAAATTTCGTTTCGTATGAACATTTTTATTGAAGTTGACTGATAGAAGAACGAATGGATGAATTCGTAATAGAAAAATATATTGAAATAAGTATAGGTATAAGTATAAGTATAGGTATACACCCAGATCCTCATTCTTTCAGTGTTACGATACAATAGAAGAAGGATAGGGAGTACGTTCATATGTTTACAGCAAAGAACATTACCAAAAAGTTAACCTAGGTATGTAGCTCTACAAGAAACAGCAATAAAAATCTTTCACTCTTTCAGTGTTACAATACAATAGGAATATATTTTCATTGCTCATATATTTGTCGGTGTTACGACCGTTGTTGTGCTGAGCGGGATTCCGTTTCGCTATTGGATTCGAGATTGCGATTGCTTCGCGAGATTGTCATTTCGTTTCTGAAGGTTTTTTACCGTCCTGGTAACTGCTAGAAGTGTTGCTGCTGCATCCCGCTGGTTTCGTATTCGCCGCTGTCTTGGAGACATTCGTCACGGAAGGATTAATATCCATGAGAGTATGTAATCGTTCCACCAGGTCGAGATAAACATCGATTAAGTCTACTGGTGTGCTGTCGTCGATCTCAAGTAATTCGTCAGTGACAATGTTGAACTGTTTCCAAATGTCGTCGATTTGTTTTCGATAAGTTGCTAAGGTGGCCTTGTTGCGTTGACCGGACTGTTCGTATTCGTCGAGTCGTCTTGAAACTAACTGGAATTGCTCGTTACAATTGTCTCGCTCCCGACGCAAGGTGGTAATTCTCGTTGCGTTTGCCATTGTTGCGACGAATAGTTGATTGCCAATGTAAGGAGCGATCTTACCTTGTTGCCGTGAAATGGACGTTGGTCCGGATATAGGTAGTTGCTCGTTACTGTGCGGCGTGAGGTCGCGTGTCTGCTTCGCGAGGAAGGTGTTCCTTCCCGATGGCCACTTGTTTGGTTGAAGATTTTATGAGTACGCTTCGCAATGAAGGTATTTGGTTACCTGAGGTGACGCTCTTGATGTGTAATGGGTGATTTCCGATGCGAGGTGGTCGGAAATTGTTGCTGATGTTTGTCCAGCTACGGTGGGAGGCTGCCTGGTAGCGTGCCTCGACCAACGGGTTGTATCTCTTCGAAGGTGACGCTCCTGAAGTCACTAACTTCGCTATAATGATACACTTCTGCTGCTGGATTTGATGCGGACACCTGGCACTCTGTGATCACTGGCGATTGCACTTTACTGGCACGTATCCGGCTCGAAGGACCAAATGTTACGACCGTTCGCGGAGAGACGCGATCGCGAGGAAAGCGCGTCAGCGAGAGGCGTAAATTCTCGCTACGATTTGGTAATCGACGCCACGATTCGGTCGCTCCCCTGCTTCGGTTAGGATAACAGAGGTGGTTAGAGAGATTAACACTGGATTACCAGGTTAACAAAAATGATATATTTTACAATATATAAAATATTACAAGATCACGTCACAAGTTAGTGAAAGATTAGACAATTAGTAGAAATGATAATTCGACTCGACTTGTAATTAGTGTTTGTATACTCGGTTCGGATCCTCAAATGATACTGACTGCCCTTCGATGGTCCCTTTTTGTCTCTTGGGAGACGACCCCCCACTATGCTCAGATCACGCCACCGATCACGCCATGATCACGCGTGTCACCTCATGTGTGTAATCAAAACAAAGGACCGAATCGAAGGTAAATGAGCCCGCTTGACCTGCTGATAGCCGACACCTTGTTTATTTGTCGGGCGGATTAAGACGATCCGTCCGTGACATTGTCGTGTCACGAGCGACGGTTAAAAATGCTGCCTATGGAAAAACCTCGCGGCGTAACAGTCGGGCTGGCCTTATACTTAGGGGCGTGTAACGTGTCTTCATTAGGACAAGCCATCGTTGTTGTCCAATGGAGATTATATTTACAATTATATGTAGATGTTGATTTAACGGAGTTTGACAATTATACGTGGTGATTAGACACTCTAGATGTTAAAGACAATGTTCTTAGGTTCAATAACGAATCCACGGTCAACGGGCAAAACTCTTTGTTCAATAGAATATATTTTGAAACACAAAGTGACGTTAGCTGTGTCGCTCGGTTTCTTTCTGACTGACTAACAAGACGATGTGAGTAAACTCTCCAAGGTGATCACAGGAATAAAAGACTGATACGATCACATTTGTCAATTGCATATTGACCGGGGATATCAACAAAATTGCAGGCGCCGTTACTAGGCAGATCCGCGTAGAGCCGACATTGCTCCTGCCCGGGGTTTGTTTGTTAATACAGCGTGTGTCACTCAATATTGGTACTTCTTCTGTTAAGTAAAAACGTTCATCCCGTGACCGTGGCTACGTTCGGCGATCAGTTGTGTCACCTCGAGCCCAAGCCCACTGTCACAAATCTCGGGCAAACATAATCAGATCGTATCGCAACAACAACTTCTAAGTTCTATTATTTAAGTACAGCTATAATAAATAGTTTGGACCAAAGTATTGGGGATCTTCCCAAAATTCCAAAAGAAAGGCCCGATGTCCCTATATCTCCGACAAAAAAGATAAATAATGATAATAAAAATACAGTAGATACACGGAATATGTGTATGTATATAATAAACAAAAATATGCAAAATAGAATATCCTCTATAATATTTTGTAGATAAAACAATTTTTTAGCTAAATTCTATATTTTTGAATTATAAAGTAAAAATATGAATTTGCATAAATATCAGCAGGATATTCATAAATGATTGATCTGTACGAGATGACTAGCGATTAGCGGATATAGTGATTCGTGTGTGTTCACGAGTATTTTACAATTATTAGTTGTTATTCTTAGAATTTCCAAGCAGAGGTGTATCCTTTTCTTAGATTCATTACACATACATACACACGCACATACGTATAGAATAAAAAGTAAAAATCGTAGGGATTGATGAATAATTTACTTGGACCACACAACTAGCCCACTGTCACAAATCTCGGGCAAACGTAATCAGATCGTATCGCAACAACTACTTCTAAGTTCTATTATTTAAGTACAGCTATAATAAATAGTTTAGACCAAAGTACTGGGGATCTTCCCAAAATTCCAAAAGAAGGGCCTGATGTCCCTACATCTCCGATATATTTATAGCAAAGGACATTACCAAAAAGTTAACTTTGGTGTGTAGCTGTAGCTGAGGGCTACGAGAAACAGCAATAGAAATCTACGTACAGCTCTTTCGTTTCTAGACCTTGTAACCCAAAACAAAATTTATATTCAAGGGCACAATAATATGAACCTCCCCTTATTTTGAATCTTTTCCACTAAATTCTATTCTCTTCGTAACAGCAGTCTCCAGATCACGGATATACAAATGAAAAAGGTGTAGAGTTTTTCCTGAAGAAATTACTTCAACAATTTTTATATCTTCAATTTTCTATTACTTCGATTGATTAAATTACGATTGAGGAAATGACGTAAAGGATTATGTGTATTCGTTCGAGCCACATAAGTCCGGCACAATGAATTTGGCACCGAAGAAAACAACACGCAGCACTGTTCGAAAATTTTTACACGATTAATAAGAACAATGTTCAAGATTTCGTTTCTCTGTCGATTTACTGCCTCGACACGTTGTTCTAAAAACTATCTGATTTACTGCTCACTATCGATACATCTTACAGAATCTTGAAAGCACGTCACGTTCGCTGAGTTTCTCCACGGCGGATGGAAATTAGGATTTTCGTATAAAACTCTTCTCACAGCCTGATCAGGCAATTCCACATTGAGAACATGTTGAATACCTGAATGTTCTAGAGAAATGGCAATGGCTTTCCTCGTTGCTTCGATATCCCACTATCTTCCAACTCTGTAGACTCTAAGGTTTCATTTTTGAATGTACGCCTCGCGGTTTTGAAATTTCCCAGTCGAAAATGTGCATATAATGATTGCCACAGCGTGTTCCATTGTGCACTATGATAATCATTGAAATATACCGCTGCAGGTGTTTCACGCTTTTCCAGCCAAACTTTTTGCTATATTTTACGGATATAAATGAAAGAAAGAATGTTACGCAAATACACAGTGGCTCACTATAGTCTGTGAACACTGATCACAGGAAACATTATATTCATTTTCTACGTGTTATACGTACAAAGTATTTTGAAATTTTGTTAAGCCCTGTACTACGACGCTATTTTGCCCGAATTGATGTCTTCGGTGTTCACAAAATGCGAAGAAGATATTTTTGAATTTACGAAATTGGATCTAATGGGCTTATTCCTCTGATATTTAACCTTCAGTGTACTTTAATGAGAGGAGGGATTAATTTTAATAAATGGAGAGATAAAAGGGAATTTGTTAGGAAGAAAATAAAAATGCTTTTATCTTACAACTTTCCAGTAACTTTTTAAATAAGAAGATTAAATCAGAGGGTATAAACTAAGGATTAAAAAACTTTTTACAATGCACCGTCGTTCCTGCAAGTATACATTTCTCCGTTAAAAAACATTTTTAAATACTATCAGAAAATAAACAAAGATGTATCAAACACCAAGAACAATAATTGTATCCGAATTGTATCTCGAAGAATATTTCCTACAGACTTAAATTACAAGACCGCGAATTTTTATGGATTCTTCACAAAATTGCAAAACATGCACGTAGTATGAAAAAATATATAAAATACCCAAAACATAGCGTTTTTTGTAATACGTGGCAAGTAGAATAATTTTCTACCTTCATAAAGGTTTCCTTACCTTCCTTAACTTCTTAATTATATCGCCAAAAATATGAATTTCCATAAAAGTCCAGTCTATAAAGTACATTCTGCGTTATATAGCGTGACATAAAATTACGTTGTAAATTTCCATTACAATGTACAGCAATGCAATGTAAACTACGTAAATCGTAAGACTTACTTGTTTTACTGGGATTAGTATAGAGGGGACTATACACGTGCGTTTTATTGCCACGCCAGTGATTTGCCTCTACAGCGTGGGATTTATGGCCGAGTTGTCCCCCTTTCGATTTCCCGCTATTCGTCGTTTCGCCTTCTACGTCGTTTCCTCCGCACCGCCTCGTCT
Source organism: Bombus cullumanus (assembly GCA_014737535.1). Classification (NCBI taxonomy): domain Eukaryota; kingdom Metazoa; phylum Arthropoda; class Insecta; order Hymenoptera; family Apidae; genus Bombus; species Bombus cullumanus. The sequence continues at coordinate 1,771,694 of JACXIX010000018.1, forward strand.
TTCTTATCATCAAAATTTTGTGTCACATGCCGGATATATGTAGGTATCTGTTCGCGATTTCAATTTAATGGCGCGATGTTCTCGTGTCGAGTGATCAAACCGAGGGACTTTGCACAGTCTGATTTAACTCTGATCTTTCTACTTCTCATGCGGCCGCTGTTCCTGGCGATAACACGAAACCACTCAACTCCGATTATATTTTCCAAGACTCAACGTAAGCACTGAAAAGTGCCGCGTTCTGCATACGATTTTATCAGTTTAAATATGAACGTGCGCGATCCTGAGAAACATTTGTAAATTATAAATGCGATTTTTGGCAATCGGACTAATGAAAAAAGGAAAAATATACAGACAGCGTTAGGCGAAGCTTTAGATTATTTCGTGAGAATATTTGCGCCACGCAAACAGCGATTAACAATTTAATTTGTCAGTTTATTAAGTGTTCTAACGAATAATCGAAATATTTCAATGAAACTGAAAGTTTGTTTAAAACAAAATACAAATGGTTCGAGTTAAATATTTAAAGCCGCTGCTTTCCACGACTTTAAGCCATCCATCAGGCAAATGATGATGAGATTCCATCACGGAAAAATGCCGTGTCTCTGGACGAGATCGATTATTCAGTTGTACGGTGAATATATTAAATATGGGTTGAACAAGCCGTAATTCATCTCTACTTCTGCCATTTATCGAATGCTGCTAACAATGGGTAATAAATCTTGCATTGTTTTTACCAATATGAAAATTACAATAGAATGTAATTCAGGATTATTTATAAAAATTTGAAAAAGAATTGTACGTCTTGTGTTCAGAGATCGTCTTTTCAACGTGAAATGTCCTAAACGATACAAAGCTGCTTCACATTTTTATATCACGACATTGTACCACGCTAGAAAAATTTATTTATAATTCTCAATGAGAATTGATCGTAAAATTCATCCAAATAAAAAAAAAAAAACATTTCTATACAATGTGAAATACGAAATACACAGACCTTCTAAAACTTACAATTGTTAGTGTTATTATTATTTATTATTATTTATTTAGGACCGTGCCTTTTGGCTTTGGACGAACTTTCGATTTACATTTCTCACACTTATTTTGCTCCTTATTTATCTACCTCCCCTCTTATCTACTCTATTGTATTGCACTTATTCTTATCTATCACAGCTAAAACTAACGACTAAAAACTATTGCAACTTATGACTACACATTATTGCCACTTTTGGTATTTTGCCTCCTTGCTGTGCTACCTTCTTGTCTTTCCTCCCCGTCTTGTATTGCCCTTCCCCTTCTCTTCTCTATTATTGCTTTTAACCCTTCGAGTGCTATGGACGCATATATGCGTCTGGCGAAAGCCATCGGTGTGAACTAAGGTCGTATATATGCGTTTGTCAATTTTTCCGAGCACCTACGCGGAAGTAATACTATTACGTTTGTGTGAGATAAATATAAATGGATTTCAATGCTAATGCCGCGTTCGAAGAAACTATCTTTAAGAGAATATTGGTCTACGGACGAACTGTTGAAAAGCAATATTTTCCGCAAAATAATGGCACGAGATCGATACATGGTATTATTACAAATGTTGCACTTTAACGATAATAATACAGCAAGCGACGATCCTTTAGCAAAAATACGACCAGTAATCGATAAATTAAAGATTTCCTTTTCGCAGTCATTTGCACATTACGAAANATCTAGTTAGAAAATTTAGTTTTCTAATTTATTGTCTTCTAGTTTATTACCCAAATTCTAGTTTATTGTAAATTTCAATGTTTATAATAAATAATTAATACTAAAAAATAACGCTCTTGAATCATTTAATCTCGTGAAAAAGAATTACTATAACTTATTACGATTTGCGCTTTGAATAGTCAATCAACAGAGTTCAGTCTAGCGAAAAAGTATTCCGTCCACAGCGAGTATTCAGCACTCTAAGGGTTGATTCCGTTAGTCCTTCTCCAGTCTCGTTCAGTGTTTTTTCCATGTCTTTTGGTCCTCCCGTTATTTCACATTCTTCTGTTACATGTCTCGGGTCTTCTTCTTTCCTTTTACATAGTCTGCATCTTTTTTCTCCCTCTTCTTTTCAGTATTCCCTCGCTTTGGTCTCGTTTGCACATCTGAATCTGGCTAGAATTTTCCTGTCCTTCCACTTCATCCTCCCTTCCAAGTACTTTGGTATCTCATCTTTGGTTATTTTTCTGTAATACAATTGTTAATATTTATCGATATAATATAGCAACCTAGTATAGAAAAAAACCTTATAGCGGATGGAGAATCCGCTATAATGTATTTTCGCACCGTTCTTCCTTGGTCGTAGCCAGTCGTCGCCGCTATGATTTGAATTCTCCGCGTTTCGTCCCGGGACTACCGGTGGACTCGTCAGTAAGGCTATATCCGGTAGTCCCTGCCTTAGATGCAGAAGGAGTCTCGCTAGATGCGGTATTTGTATTGTGACCCCGTATAATCGTCTGCTAGCGAGACAGACAGACTCGTTGTCGCCGTAGTAGCTCTCTGGTGTCAGCGGTTGGTACCCGGATCGCCCGGGAGGTGTTACGACCGCGTTGATACCCTCTACCTGTCGGCGTCCTGTTGTTACCGATCCGCCACAAACTATTGAATTTACAAACTTAAACTACAGTATATTTACATGTCGGAGATGAAAGGACACCGGTGCCTTTCCTTTGGAACTTTTGGAAAAATCCTCTAATACTTTAGCCTAGATTCTATCATAGCCGTAATTAGGCAATTGTTGTCATTCAATCCGATTGTATTTGTTCGAGATTTGTGATAGTGGGATCGGGCTCGAGGTGACACAACTGGTCGCCGAACGTAGCCACGGTCACGGGATGGACGTTTTGCCTGACGGAGGTGTGGAGTGGTTGTATGGTTCTCCCTAGAAATGTGGTTGTGGCGGCATACGGCCTCGAGAACGGGCCTAGCCACGTGTGATTTTGCCTCGGAGGTGTCAATATAATGGGACACGCGTTGTATTAATAATCAAACTCCAGGCAGAAACTGCCTAGCAACGGCGATTGGAATTTTCTCGATGCTTCTAACCAGTATATAACAAACGAACGCAATCGTAAAGAGAGGAAAATGTTCATCGGTCTATTATTCGTGCGATCGCCTTGGAAAGTTACATATCGAGCAGTTTATACCGAGCGTCCCAGCAAACGTATCTTGTGCTTCAAAGTATTCTACGTTTAGTAAAGAGTTATCCCGTCGACCGTGGATTCGTTATTGAACCCAAGAACATTGTCAATAGCATCTCGCGTGTCTAAACACCTCGGTTATTCTTCAAACTTTGTAAAAAGTCATATTTATACCTGTAAATATAATTTCTGTTGTACGAAACGATGGCTAATTCAAATGAAGAATTGTTACGCGCCCTCAATTCTAACGATAATCCGACATATACATTACAATACATTGTACGTCTACGTACAAATAAAAACCAACAACGATATATATCACAAATGAAATACAACTGTATTTGTACGTTACAATCATTGCACAATATTTAGAAAGAAAAAACATCAACGCTATACGTCACATATAAAATGCAACTGTATTTGTAGTTTACAGTCATTGTACGGATTTTTACAAATGAAAAATAGCAGCGATATATAAACCACAGATACGTGTGTTTCATAACAAAATTTATAACGTAATTCGTCGTGTTTTTAATTGATCACCTGCTAATTTGTAATGTAATATTTTTAAAGCAGCTTGTATCGAAAAATTATGCGAAGAATGTTCAAAACTCTCATACGCACAACCGTTTTAAATATTTTTCTCTTAAAATCAAAAGAATCGTAGAATGCAATGGATAATAATAATAATCATAATAATAATTATAGATAATAATATAACAATAATAATAATAATAATAGGTAATAATAATAATCATAATCGCGTGTGTACATTAGAAAAGAAAAGGAGTTTAGCACGCGGTTTCGTTTGCCTCTCCTACTTTCTTTTATAGCTTTTCAGCATGGAACTAAAATTGCTGATTAGAGTGGCGAAAACTATACATATGTATATATGTTTGGATGTAGAAAAAAATGGCGAAAAGAGTGGCCCGTTTTCATTCGTTGCGCCGGTTTCATTTCACCTTGCACCTTATCGGAATGCGAGTTGTCGAAAGTCTTCCTGATTATCAAAGTGCGTCATCGCGATATTCAACCGCCAAACAAAAGGTTTTTGTTTTCCGATCTGGGTTATCACACAAATGGACCGTGCGGCCCACCTTATTCTGAACAGGTAGACACGCTATTCGAACGAAACGTTTATAATGTGCATCGGCGATATTAATTCGAAACGAGTGTGTAGGACGATCACGTTGCCGAAGTTTTCAAAAAATACACGGCTTTCGCAGACAGCATTTTACACGACGGCTTTTCAATTTGTCTCTAAAATCGAACGAAATACACATATTTCGTGTATTGTAATAAATTTCATTTTACAATTCGTTACGCGTTCATTTATTCGTACAAAGATATTTCCTTTATTATGTATAACCAGCGAGCAATATTATTTCAAAATTTCGATTCTTTATATTAATAAGTTCGTAATGCGCTTGCTATGTTTGCTGACCATATCTCTGTGGAACTGTTAAACCAGCAGTGCAAATGACCAAAGAGTCGAAGACTTAAATGTCGACCTTTAACTTTCAAACTTGAAACTACTACTGGGAGATTTAATTCGCTTTTATCGATGTTTTATTAACGTTCTTATCAAACACATTGTGATCAAACTGACATCATTTGGATTTATATTACAGTGAATAGGGATAATTGTTTTATCGCCGTTCAAAAATCTAAGGCGCAAACATTTCTACACAATTAAAGCACTTGTTCTTCTTCATGGAAAAATAGTTTGAAGAATTTTTTTGAAAGTGCTTCGTGCTTTTCGCGATTTTTTTTAACGTGTTTACGCTTTGAACTTGGAGTAACATAAATAAATTGCAGTGTAATAAACAAGCATATACAAATGGACTGTATTATTTCGTATAATTCTGCGTTCGATCCTAACTTTTGGAACTTTGCAAGCCCAGACATCGACAAATATGTTCGACTCTTCCTTTACACTGGATAAACACGTTTGATCTAGCTTGAAACAAGTTTCAGGATTAGTTTCATGCTCGTTCCGCCTAGAGGCGATTATAGCGTGTAATTTAGAGTGCAATTTGAGCATGAGCCACAATTGCGATACTCCGCGAAATTGAGGCCGTTAAGTATTACGATACGCTAATTCACCGAATTCACGAAATTTACTTTTCTTCCGAGAAATTGTTCTACGGATATTTACATTTTCATTTAAATTAGATCAAAATGTTCTGAATTATTTGCAGTGTAAATTTATGCAGCTGTCGTTGCTCTCTGAAAATCATTTTGTCTTTGGTTTTCGAATGCCTCTGTATCTCTTCAATGATACTATGATACAATGTTAATGATACTGACTGACTTACATTCGTTGGGCCATCACACTCATATAAACTGAGTTTATGTTTAAAATAAATCATGTCGATTTTCATGTAATTCCCGACTCTGTATCTTGGAAGATAGATTTATTTTTAACACGATAGCTTTTTATTTATTGTCTTCAGTCGGCGGTTTTTCATCATCAAAGCTCGAATGATCAGTTTTGAATCTAGCAAATCATATGGCGAGAATCTTCTCTAGAAATAGCACACGCTTCATTCGCAATTTCTAGTGCGTTTTTCTTCTTCTAATAAGAAAAAAAAGCTTCAAATGCATCTTATTCTCTGGCACATTAAGTCGTTCGCAAATCAATTATTATAATTATAAATATTTATATTATATCTTTACATAAATATTTATATCAAATAGTTATAAATATTTCAAACATTTGCATGCTTAATTCGGCAGATACGCAATATGAAATTTTTTTGTACAGAAACGAAAAAGTTATTCAAATGGTCAGTTTCAAAAGTATAATTACATAATACTTGTGCCTACCTATTCCTACATCGCCATAAATCATCTAAAGATGTAATTTAACGCTCTTCAACGTTCTGTTAGTAATTAACAAAACGTAGTGTTTTACAGGTTTCTTGAAATTAAAATTACTCCTATTAATGAAACTTATTACTTAAAACTAGAACTACCGATAGTTAAGCTATTTCTACCAAAGCCAGTGAAAATGACTGGTCTTTATAAAATACATAATAATAGAATATTTTTATACTTATTGATTTATTACTTTCTTACAGAAGCAATTCCATGTTATGTAGTACATTTTTGGTATTATCAAGCCATCTGGGATTCCTAAACGAGGGTTGGCACATTTATAAAATTGTAGAACCAGTCATTTTGACTGCTGTGGTATTTCTAGCGTTAGCATCTAGCGATCCAGCGATCGATCCGGAATTTTCCTGATAACTGATATCGTCATATCGAATGATACGCAGTACAAATTTTCAAAACGTGTGGCAAGTTGTACAAAACGAGGAAACTGGTTAATTAAGGTTCGATAAACAGATTGCAGCACCCTTTTACACTTTGACAAGTACCAGTTATTTAGACTGGTATTGGTATAAAGTAGCCTTGATAGAAAATTATTTTCAGTTTGAATACGTAAAAAACAAAATAAAATTCATCATATTATTCTTTTAGTTATCGTTGTGAAAGTCATCACATCATTGCGGAAAGAATATAACAGGAAGTAGGAATTTTAAAATAAAATTGTAAAACCAGTCAATTTGACTGGTGTGATGGTTCTAGTGTTAAATTCCATACAAATGCATAGATATTCGCAGCCAATTTATGATTCAAAGTATATCAAAACGTTCCTGGTAAAGTTGAATTTTTCAGGGAATCGAATAATACTTTTTTTCTTTTGCAATTATTCAACAACCAGTTTTGCAGATTGTTAGCGAGCCAAGGCAGAGATTTAAAGTTTATCGTACAATTTGGTAAGTGTAGTAGGTTGTGCGTCGGTTCGTTTTAAAATGCGAATAATTTTGTTGCCATAAGAGAAGGTAACTTGCTCCTTGAACTGTTTTAGAAATAAACAAAAGTTTTTGAATAAAATGTAACATTTTTCTTCGGTCTCTATTCTTATAATATCAAACTCTTTCAGTTTGAATACATAAAAAACAAAATAAAATTCATTATATTATTCTTTTAGTTATCGTTGCGAAAGTCATCACATCATTGCGGGAAAAAGGTATAACATGAAGTAGGAATTTGAAAATAAAATTGTAAAACCAGTCAATTTGACTGGTGTGGTAGTTCTAATGTTAAATTAACATTCAAGTATTCTCATTACGTAGTTCGAGTATCTCCTTAAAAATTAATGAATTTCGCGATTCAACAATGGAGTAACCGAGAACACGTCGGATCAACTTGATTGACATTTAAACTTTCGTAGCGGTGAGATTCGTAGCGGATAAAACGAGATATTAACAACAAATTTCTGCCAATGGAATGCGCGCAGCGTGTTTTAAACGCGTCTGACAGCTGCGTATCCCAATTTTTCTACAAATCTGCTGGTTGATAAACGACAGAACATTGACCTCTCGCTGGAAGCAGAGGCATTGAAGAATTTTCACCGAGTTGGAACGAAACTGTCGAAGACACTCCCCCTACCTCTCTGCCAACTCCCGAAGAAGAAAAGAAAGGAAAGAAATAAAAGTGGCGAGTATGAAACATAAAAAGAAGTTACGCGTGTCGCGTGTATCAGCCACGCTGAACGCGTTACAGATTCAGTTTTTACGTGCAGTAAAATACACATCCGACGCGGGAGACAAAGAGACAGCGATATAGGGGAGGATAATGTCGGCGAGGGAAGAAAGGGCAGAAAGAGAACGGAATAAAGGACCGAATGCAGCGAAAAGTCCTGAAAACGTTAATAACGAACGACCGAACGCGGAGACCGAAATCGTTGCGTCCCAGTTTGCGGCACTTTGTTGTCGACTTTAAAATCTTGGTTTTGTACGGCTCTAACAACCGGCAGCAACACGACCGACAGCAGTTTCTGTAGCTTTGGAGAAGGTCCAGATCGGTGGTCAAGGTCTTCTCTCTCTTACTTTCCACGCTCCTTCCTCTCTCTCTCTCTTTCTCGTCCCTGTTTTTCCTTCCAGTTCATAAAGCTAATGTCTTGCTTCATCGTTTTTACAATCGGAGGTCGTTTCTTCGACGTCGGCGTGTGTAGGTGAAAGGAACGAAATTTTCATCCGCCGACTGCTCGCCCTGTCTCTTCATGTCGCCTTCGCCTTAAAACCTTCGCCACCTAACTCGCTATGAACTGCAACAGAACCCTTTCCCTCGTCGTTTCTTCCTTCTCGTGTCTCTTCTTTTCTCTTCCTTCTTCTCCTCCTTCTATCTTTCTCACTGCAATCTCCCGATTCGTTTCTTTATTATACCGTGTGTTTCGTGTCCAACCGCGACACAAGAGCCCTTTTACGCTTGTTTTATGTAGATTCGTCGTTATGGCGTTCTCGAGTGAGCTTGCACGTTGTTTATTACTCGTACGGTATCTCGTTCCACCGTTTTCGGCAGACCGCAGCAGCAGGATGATAGTTGCCCGAAGGATGTTGCATTTTAATTCTCCTCGAATTCCTGAAAACAGTCTGAGACAGTTTTGCATGCCTTTCAAGCATTGTTCATAGGCGACTTTAGCGGTGTGACAACGACCATACACACATCCATGTCATTCCATACTACCTGACAGTGAACCATTAGACTTTGACCCATGTTGCACATGGTCCAACATTACATTTTCCCCATTACGTAGGTCAATCAGGATCGTCTCCTTGCCCCTCAACACCTACAAACGCAACATATTATATAAAAACTGCAACCATTCAATCATTGTAATTCAATCATTATACTTAATCATTTTCGCGAATAAAAGCCTACAAAAATATAAAAGCACAGTCAAGTTAAGCTACTCACGACCTCAAGATACCCACAGTCAAAGAGGAAATAGCAAAATACAGCGACAGATATAGCTAAAGAGTCAACAAACACCGAAATCCCCTAATCACTGGACTACTTGATACATCGGACCAGATCCGCAGGCTGAAGAGACACTACCCGCTAGACCTAAACGCTAGATTCAATTAATTATATAAATGAATTAACGTTACCTAATTATATTACCTACTATAAATTATACATATCTATATTAAGTATTAACTTATTATAAATATTTAGCCATGACACTGCGCCACGCCAGAAAAAAATTACTGAAAATTCTCAATGCGAGAATTGATTGTAAATTTTAATAAACAAAATATCAAGTTAAGCTATTGCTCAGCTACTCCTTTTTTTTATCATTAATTTTACGTGACAGCTGCGTCGTGCTTCTTCCTCTACTGACCTAAGCTCAATGGCCATTTTTTCCGTGTTATCTCTTCTTACCCTTTTACTTTCTTTTTCCTTTTGTATTTTTCTTATTCCACCGCTTTGTGTTAACCGCTCTGGTCCCGGTTAGCTGGCGTTCAACTGCTTCTACTGTTGCAGTACGTTTCCGGAAGTCCATAGTGTCTCAATCACAACTTCGTACGTAGGTTTACGGTTCGACCGCGATGTTCCTCCGATGAGCCAGCAGAATTTCCAGAATTTATCTAGCGTACCGTTTGCTTTCTGCCTCGTACTATGTACATCCTGTTTCCCACGCGAGTCCTTTGTCCAAACTTATACACAGATAGACTACCTCCTTCTTACAGGATATCATTTCCGTCTGAAACTCTATTTTACAGATGCTAATTTCGTGTCTGAAACTCTATTGTACATATGCTAATCAACTGTCCTAGATGTAATATCAAAATGTACAACATCATCTAACTATTAGGTCATTCCACAAGTTCGTGCCGTTTTTCGAGCGGTTATATATGTTAAGATTGTTTACATACCTTTCAGTTTCATGAAAAAATGTAATCCCCCTCTCGTTCTTCTTCTTGTTGATTTTTCAACAAGATCCCGAATTTTATCTTCGTCTGTCCGAGGAGGACGCCCGGAGCGTTCCTCGTCTTCTAAACAGAAATCCCCGGCTCTAAAACGTTGGAACCACTTCCTACAGGTGCGAGATGAAAGCGCATTTTCTCCGTAAACAGCACATAATGTTTTTCGTGGCAATTGTTACAGAACTTCCTTTCCGAAGTTCATATAACACGAGATGTGGAAAATGGATACGCATTTCACTCATGATTTTTTACCGTTAGAAGTCACTGTGTTCACTATATTACGATCTTATACCCACGAAAATCTGCTCTAGCCCGTTCTCGATCGGCTAAGCTCAAGTGCATTGGTCCCTTATCGCCGTATGTTTATAAATCGACACGTGAAATGTATACACAAAAGTCGGCACGAACTTATGGGATGACCTAATAATTACCTGAAAGGCTACACCTGAATACTACAAAAGAAAGGCTCCATGGAAGAGACTCTAGATCTTCTGAAAGACATCGGTTTATGCAACTTGCTACAGACTCGTTCTGTCCCTGGTCATTCTTAACGTGACACTAATAATCATCAAAGATGCACGTCACCTTAAACGCGCAATTGAAAGAAAGAACATAAAATAAAGATTTTTAAAGAAGATAAGAAACAACTCTGCTCGGCGTAACCCGAATTTCACACGTCGATGCGTAAACACCGGCCCCGCGGCAAACACGTTTCTTGTAATTTCTCGGTCGACTCCTGGTCAGGTGGCAGACTGGACGAGTAAGAGATCATCAGCGAAGGTAATCCGATGAATGATGAAGATGATCGAAGGCGTCTGAAGGATCTGTTGCGTATATCGAAAAGAGCATGGGTCCTGCTACGCCTGAAATGGGTCTGAAATACCACGGATCTTTCGTATTCGCCGATTTCAAAGGTTTCATCCAGCATTTCAACGAAGAAGGCTTTTTATTCCTCATTTTTCCAATTTCTCGAAATCGTTTTCTCCCTTTGAAAAGCCTGTTAATGCCGTCGTAATGAACGCTCCGCGCGATTGATACCGACACTAAAGCGAAACAATGGTGCCGCCGATCGATCGTGTGCATCCTGGTTACGCTCCTCAGCTACGCGCTCTGAGACAATGCAAATGAAACGGAAGCCATGTCTGCCGCGGCAGGAAAAAATTTATGAGCATTGTCCGTGCTTATCGCGCGAACTGATTCGACGAATAAAACAGATGAACGCCAATGGAAACGTAGATCGATGCTGGGCACGAAGGTGGACCTGGGTGTCGGGGATCAATTTAATTTGACGCTGTTCGCCGATCATCCCGTGAATGGGGACGAACAAGTATTCTTTCAAGCCGATTGTTCCTTCCCTCCTCTTCTCTCATCGCGGTACTTCATCGAGATTTTTTCGCCTTCCGCGGCGATCTTTCACATTGTTTACGCGTTGAAGGGAAATGTGCTTTCGCGTTAAAGTTCACGATATTCGAATCGTCGATCGACGTTTGAATGGGATGGTCGCGCGAGGAATAGCTGACTCGACGAAAGTCTGCAATCATTCGGAACTCAGTGGCTACGTAAATGTGCTGCCAATAGATAACGTTTAGTACGCGTGCATTTTGTTCTGTTCGAGGCTAATTTAATTCAGTTGTAGCGGGACTTAATTTAGCTCGGAGATACGTTGGAAAAAATTGGAAATTGTACGTTGGAATAATTTGCAGATCAGAATGACATTCGGTCGCATTTCTTGCGCGATTTTCAACGTCGACACAATGCGATGAAAATTGATTACAGATACGAATTTCGAAAAACCGAATAAAAAAGGAGTAAAACAAAAAAAAGGAAAAGTTAAGAATAAAAAGAACTACCTGCTATTAAATAAACCAAGAAATTATTTTAAAAAATTTTCTTTTTATATCTCCTATACTTTATATACTTTGCAATTTATCAGCACGCATTTATCACATTAAGCACAATTTTTTCAATGTGACAAAATAGCACAAGCGGTGTCTCTTCATTGAGACAATGTTCTTATCATTAAGATCAGTCGATCTGCGTTATTTGCAGATATTTGCTCGTTTATCAGGTTTGCAACATGTGTTCTTTTCAGCCTACGAGGATCGCATATGTTATGTTGTATATTGTTATTACTATTCTTTTCTTGTAGCTGCTTAATTATGCCTCGATTGTTCCTTTTTTTTTACTTTGATGACGATTGTTAAAAACAATCAGTCAGTGATATTAATTATAGTAATTGTAACGTTATCTTTAAGATAGTCAACATATATCAAAATTGTTAAAGCATACTTCTACTAATATTAATCTATTAATATTAATATTTAATAATAATATTAATTAATATTAATAATCTATTAATTTTAATATTTAATAAAACTATAAATGTAAGTTTCATCTTGAATACGGTCGTTTCATTTTGCATCTAATATCTTTGCACTAGCAAATTATATATTGCAAATATATGTGCATAAATTAGGCTGCAAATAAAACTTTGAAATCTAATTTTGGCCTCTGATCTTACTTTAGGCAATTAGTGGACATTAATACAAACGATGATTAATATTAATTATTATAAACAAGACAGCAATAATCAGTTAGGTCACAGACAACTGATTCAATGTGCCTGTTCGATGTCTTGTGTTTGCAAATGCATATGTCTGGTCGCATTCTAAGCATCGATATGCATAGATTTTATAAAACATCGAATTAAAAACAGAGATAAAATTTGAGTGACGCAGATGCATAAATTTCTTCCTTTCATTTGAATTTTGATTTATCGATTTCACGGTCAAGAGATATGGCAAGAAGATAAAGACAATAAACGGTAGACAAATGATTTCTAAGCATCGAACTTGGAAAATATTACGAAAATATCGTTTCATCTAACTTCCTGCTGCGATGGCATTTGGTATCCAAAAGCTTACGAATGGCAGTGCATAAGTGAGAAAAGAGAAGAAAGGATGAAATTTAATTTAAAATTGAGCACAGGGAAAATTTGATTCCGTTCATTATTAAAATTGATCGTTCAGCTTTCTAACAAGTTCGTTATTGTAGTCTGGGTTTCCCTTATTTTCGCTTGGAAAGATTCGTTGTGGTAGGCGAAGACTCGTATTTGTTCACTTGATAATTAAAATTTTCGACGTAAGCTGCGCGTGCCGGTTGCCCATTGCCAAGCATTATTAACGCAAAACAACAGTAACAAATTTTGTATAGAACACCGCCTTGCCATTATTAAATAAATCACGCCGCTTTCGTTATAGCTCGTTTCAAAAGAATCGTAGTGACGCGTGTTAAATTCGCTGAGAACTCATTGTTCATTGAAACATGAATTCTGTGCGACTTGATTTTTATTTTAATTGGAACATCGAGTTATGAAGATCGAGTACAACAGCAATACATCTCTATCGAGCTGTGTATAAATGTTCGTTCAAAAAGTGGGAACAATTGAACAGAGGAAGACCATTTTACAACACGCTTAAAGTTCATGTCAAGTTTTTAATTAATAAACGTTGCTTTCCAACCGATGGCTCGTTTCAGTTATTTTTTAATTATAGAACGTTTGATAGTTGTTTGTATTTCTGTATTATTCTGTTGAAAATGCTTCAATCTATTAAATAATCGATATAATCAATCGATATAACATTTTGATGAATAACACGGAAATATTATTTACGATAGCCGCGGTGAATAAACGATATGACAGGATGTATGACATGAACGTGACCTGATCGAATCATTTAATAACGATAATGCAGGTAAACCAAAGTTTATAAATGTTTAGCGCACTCTACACATCAAATTTCTTGTATAACGCGGCAGAAATTATTTATTTCTTTAACATCATTCGATATTTAATATACAAAATTTGACATTATTTATTCTCCCATCTCATAACATTAATTCTAAACAGGAATTAACAATTGTTTGACGAAACTGTACAAATTTCCTTCAGTTCTAATTTCCTGTTCCAATTTTTCTTACAAAGAAACGTCCCCGCATTTACAGAATATCGCTCAATGTTTCGATCGTTCGTAGATCTTTCTGTCGGTCAATGTTCGGCTAAACGAGCTTCTCATAAAATTCGGATCGTTCGTTCGTGTACCGCGGTAGTCGCTAAATACCGCTCAGAGGTAGGTGCGACCTTAAATAAATAAAATAAAGAGAAAAGAAAAGAAGTGGAGAAAAAGAGGAGTGTGAGAAGAGAAAAAGAAGGCAAAGGAGCACGGTGACCGAATCGAGGCGTCTCGTTAGTTAAATGTCGTTCATACGGAGCCGCAAATGCTGCTATTAATATTAAGCGGGGCCCGGTGCCAGTTTCAAAGAGATTTCCTTGCTCGTACGAGGCTGCCAGCGCCCTTTGAAAAGAGCCCTTACGGGCCAATGAACCTATGCAAGGGTGTGAATAGAAACACTTGTGAAATTAATGTGCCGGAATGTCGACGACCGGCTGACCCGTATATCGAACGCGAATCTGTGTACTTACGAGGAATTTTTGCCTCGCGACGAGGCCAGAGGTTGAATCCGGGTGGCACGTAATCAAGGCAGAAGGTCGCGCGCCAATTTTTCACGTCGATGTTCGAAATTAAACGGGAAGACAGGCTGGCGCACCTGCGCCGATTTCGTAGCTGTGTGCGCGTCGTCCAGAGGCAATTTTCTATTTCATTAATTCACATGATAACCAACTCTTCGACGGTCGTGAGAATAAGTCTCCTCTATTTTTTAATTGGTGCTCGCTGGATCGTGACGCGTCCGTTACGACACTGGCTGCATATACCCGTGAACGAATAATTCATTCGCTAAAAAATTTCAGAATTTGCGTTCTAACGTGAAACTTTGCGCCCCAGTTCTCATCCGATTTCTTTGCGTTTACCAGCCACTCGTTTACCTCTAGTTTCATTGCTTCTTAAAAGTTGCGTCGTAAACCTGTCGGAAATTTATTGGAACAGTCAGAGGCCTACAGTATTGCCGATTAAATTAGTAGTGATAAATAAAAATAAATTTACCACGATGGCCAGATGTATCTCGCCGTGTAAAAACGGAAGTAGCTTTCTCTTTAACCCCATATCTTCTAACTTGTATACACATTTTCAGATCCGTTTCAAACTTGACCAATATGATCAGGATAGTCGTGTCCGGTCACGGTGTTCATGAAATTTCTAAACGTTCTGTGTAATACGAGCGCTGGTCAAATACCAACCGGATCGCGTGTGGCACATCTCCGCAGCGTTAATTCTCCACATGGAACTGCGTGAGAGTTCAAATAGTTTAGTCAAATGTTTCACAATAAAGCCATATTAAAACCTGTTTGGACCTATGGGATCCGACTATGGGGAACAGCGAGTAATTCCAACATAGAAATTCTTCAACGATTCCGATCAAAAACTCTAAGATCCTTAATAGATGCGCCTTGGTATGTTACCAACGAAACAATACATCGCGACCTTAAGATACCTACAGTTAAAGAAGAAATATCGAAATTCAGTAATAGATATAATAAAGAGTTAACAACCACCGAAACCCGTTAGTTACTCACTTACTTGACACGACGGATCAGATCCGCAGGCTGAAAAGACGTTGCCCTCCAGATTTAAACATTAGATTCAGCTAGAATCAAACATACGATTGTTGAGAATTTTGGAACTTAAGAGCCGAAATAACGGTATAGAAACACTAAATTTACACTTAGAATTCATATTAGAATAGTTATATATTTATTCGATAAATGATTTCAAAGATATTCATCGATACTCACCTGCATGCGTCTCACCTTCTTCCATACCAGACTGTTAACTGAACAGTTTACATTCCTTTGTTTTCGAGACGCCGCGCACACACATACTTCCACACACTGATATTCACATACAAGTATCGCTGCTACGCAGCTAACCTAGTCTAGCGCATAAAATTATGCATATCTCAATAACGCTAATCACTTATTATACACGTTATAGTACCACGCCAGAATAATTTACTTATAATTCTCAATGAGAATTGATTGTAAAATTCTTTCAAATAAAGAAAAATGTTTCACAAACGTTCCACTGCACGCGCTGCTCTGCTGTTTATCGTTTCTTCGGTAGATGACGCGATAAGCGAGGAAACTGTGTACGTCTTCGGTTGCACAACGCATGATTATTAAGTTTACTTTATTTGAGAGCTGAAAGGCCACTGCAATTTTGCGTAGATCGCGACTACGGTTTGGGGACGAAACATTAGCAAGAAACGTTCGAAACACATTTTATCTGCGACGCCTCGAGACGAGTGTAACGCCAGCAAACGTCGAAGCTGTTTGGCAAATCGATCGAGCACTATCGACGCGCGAGGATCGACGAAATTTGCTCGAAAGTTAAATATTGGTCGTGGGAGCGTGGTTTCCATTATTCGGAGAGTTGGAGATCCGCAAAATCACGAGCACCAAAAGAGGCAGCAGCAGGGCAATGTTTCAACCGCAACGAAGAAGTAGAGCAATTCGCGTGCGATTGCTTTCTGACCCAGCTCTCCACTTTCTGTGAAACTGCAATGAAAAACTTAGCAATCCGACGGCAAAAGTGTATAGAAACAAACGGGGCATATACGTAAAAAAATAAGTCGGTTGTTCTTCTTGAGACATTTTACCGAAGTATAAAGTTATCAACAGAGTCTTGTTTGTA
Organism: Bombus cullumanus; assembly: GCA_014737535.1. Taxonomy (NCBI): domain Eukaryota; kingdom Metazoa; phylum Arthropoda; class Insecta; order Hymenoptera; family Apidae; genus Bombus; species Bombus cullumanus. Next base: position 1,788,284 of record JACXIX010000018.1, read on the forward strand.
TTTGACCGAGCCTCGTGGTGATATACACGGTGATCTGGCAAATTATCTTCTTGCTCTCAACGTGAGAAAACCATCGCAATTTTAGACAGCGAGGTCTAGTTGTTGTATCGTAACGTACAGGGTGTTCAAAAGAAGGGTCCATGAATTACAGTACTCACCAAGGGGAGCAAATAATGTCGAATCGACGTGGGTCCTGCGATCAATCTATTCGACGTGAAATCGATTTTTATCATTTACAAACATTCGATGTCACGAGCGAGTTTCTTCCTCGAACGTAAACAGAGAGAGGGAGAGAGAGAGAGAGAGTGATTGAGAAGTGCGTTAGCTCAACATTGTCAACATAAAATCATTACTAATATCAACAGAGATTACTTCATAGAGGCAAACAAAGTAAAAACCTTCTTTGTTACAGCAAATGTTCGATATGTTTTCCTTCCATTGCAATGCAAAGCTCACGTCCACGTATCGTAGATCGCTTGTGTTGACAGCCTTGAGCCAACGTACTTCTGAATCAATCTCTTTGTTTACGCTCGACGAAGGAACTCGACGGCGACATTCAATGTTCTGAAATGGTAAAAATGGATTTTACGTCGAATGGATTGATCGCAGCAACTGTGTTGATTGCACATTTTTTTTTCTACCCTCGATAACCACCATAAGCCCAGTAAAGGCTTTTTTCAACAGCCTGTACAATATCAGAGCCTCGTTAAGATGATTACGGCTTTTTCCCCTGGGAAAAATCATCGTTAAATCCCAAAAAATGTTTTAATGAGATGAAATTTAAAACCGATGCTTACAAATGACTGAAGTATTTTTGTTATAACTTGGGCTGGAGCTAGAGCTATAACTTAGGCTAGAGAGAGGTATTAGGTTGTCCGAAAAGTGTCTTTCTTTCGCAAACGTGTTTTTTAGTGCAGTCGCAAAAATGTCGCGGTTTTTATCTCAACGTAACAAAATGGATCGTACGTAATTCGACGAAATAATATAAAACAAAAAAACGTTGTGCGTCTATTATTTCCTCATAAAACGAAAGAAACCTTTCGGACAAAAGCTAATAGTTTGCCTGAAATTTAATAATTTGCAAAAATAATAATATTATAATTTGTAACGGACGAGAAATTATCCACTGCTTACGTATTTAGTAAATTTGTAGTTAGCTGATTCCTAATATCATTAACAAGACGTTTATATACGTTACGATAAAATATAATACTTTTATTCACAGATAAGTATTTGATAGCTACAAGATATGCTGCGATGTGACTAATGGAAGATGGCTATTTCGTAAATCGCTAATAGCAAGTGGACAAGTAATATATTAGGTCATCCCATAAGTTCGTGCCGACTTTTGAGTACATTTCATGTGTCGATTTATAAACATACGACGATAAGGGGCCAATGCACTTGAGCTTAGCTGATCGAGAACAGGCTAGAGCAGATTTTCGTGGGTATAAGATCGTAATATAGTGAACACAGTGACTTCTAACGGTAAAAAATCATGAGTGAAATGCGTATCCATTTTCGACATCTCGTGTTATATGAATTTCGGAAAGGAAGTTCTGTAACAATTGCCACGAAAAACACATTATGTGCTGTTTACGGAGAAAATGCGCTTTCATCTCGCACCTGTAGGAAGTGGTTCCAACGTTTTAGAGCCGGGAATTTCTGTTTAGAGGACGAGGAACGAGTAATTACGAGTTACCTATAACATAGGAAGAACGACAAAACAATTTAAACGAAGCCTATTATAAAAAACTACAGATATTATACGTGAAGAGTAAATTATTTGATTACCGCAGAAACAATTTACTAATTTTAATAATATATATATATATATATATATATATATATATATATATATATATATATATATCTAAGCATTAAATACAGCTTATACAATTAACATCTGAGAATGTCGACAACAATAATTCCGTAATATATGTACACAGAATTATTTGTTGTATTCTTTATTTATTTCTACAAATAATCAATTCTTAAATCCAATTATTTATGTAAAACTTTCTACTCGCTCTCCAAATAATATCTGATGATATTTATACTACGTACAAAGTAATTGGACGTATTGTGCAGGAATTGCACTTTTTTACCTACTACTAAGTATTTCCCATGAAACTTTCACTTTTTATACAGATGTGAACACATTTCGTTTTCGTTTAACATACAAATCTTGTTATTAAATAGGTTTTGGAATTCGATATTTTATTGATTCACACAGATTTAGTTTTGTATACTCTGTATTTCACCACCATCTACGACCATTTCAACACACCAGATACTCTCTGATAATTAACACGTGGCGCACGGGGAAAAACAAAAGAGCGTCGTTAGCAGTCGCACCAACTTTGCATGTAGGAACTAGTGATCATACCAACCTAACGTTTTCCTCAACAAATCTTCCATCTGCTCGTTTCGTCTTCCTAGGAACACATTATCATTGCATTGAGCACGATAACGAACTAATATAGAGTATGCAAATTTTTTGAAGTTCTTTAAAATTACAGTACTTTCAAAAATACGAGAACATACGATAATTGCACCCCAGTTCCTTTTGATGACTGTGGTACACGTTACATACACATATTCAAAACCACATGCATATAACATATAATGTCATATAAGAACGTTGCAAATTTAGATATTTATATGTCGGATTAACATTAGTATTTACACTTCTTCGTTTGGATTAGCCATCGTTTAATGAATATTGAGTTTAACGAATAACAAAATTAACGGATAATATGTTTTACGATTAGTAAGTTTAACGAACAATAAGATTGTCAAATAACATGTTCTACGAATAATAAGTTTAACGAATAACGAGTTTAATGAACGCTATCAACGATGTTCTTGGGTTCAAACGAATCGACGGTCTACGGGATAACTCTTTGCTATGCGCAAAATAATGTTACGCACAAAATACGATTGCTGAAACGCACGGGATAAACTGCTCGATGTGTCGCTCACAAAGGCCATCTCACGAATAATCAATTGATGGAAATTTTCCTCGCTGTACAATTGCATTTGTTTGTTATATTCCCATTGGAAACATCGAGAAAATTCGAATCGCCGTTGCTAAGTAATTCTGCCTGGAGTTTGATTATTAATACAACGTGTGTCCATTATATCGACACTACCAAGGTACAATCCCATGTGGCTAGGCCCGATCTTGAGGCCGTATGCCACCACAACCACATTACTAAGGAGAACCATACAACCACTCCACACCTTCGTCAGACAAAACGTCCATCCCGTGACTGTGGCTACGTTGGGCGACCAGTTGTCACCTTGAGGCCAATCTCGTTATCACAAATCTCGAACAATTACAGCTATGATAAAATCTAGGCTAAAGTGTTAGAGGACTTTGCCAAAATTACAAAGGAAAGACTCCGGTTTTCCATTCATCTCCGACATATATATATATACATACTGTTATGCAATTGTGATACACTAAAATGTAAACTGTTATGTCTTCAGTTCTAATGTAGAGGCGAATTTTCTCATTTAACGTACATATAAATGAAATATTTTTGTGCTATCTGGCAGTTTTCACTTAAGGCGGCAGATTTGTAGGGCCGCGTTATCGCTCGGACAATGCCATAAGTTTTTCTTTCGGTTGGCCCGCGGAATGCGTGCTAGGAACGTGTGAGCGACCAGTTGTCACCTTGAGCCCAATCTCGTTATCACAAATCTCGAACAATTACAGCTATGATAAAATCTAGGCTAAAGTGTTAGAGGACTTTCCCAAAATTACAAAGGAAAGACTCCGGTTTTCCATTCATCTCCGACATATATATATATATATATATATATATATATATATATATATATATATATATATATACACATACACATTTATGTACACATGTACATAACTGCAATGGGGTACGAAGTGATACAAATGCAGCAAAAAATTGAAAAATAGTATTAGTGAAATAATACTGTCCTTGTGATAATAAAATGTGTCATCAAAAAATTATTTGTTGCCATTTCACATGAGTAATATGTACGTATGAGTAGTATGTGTATACTTATTTATTTCTTCAATTACAATATTATTTAACCGTAGAAACAATGAACTTTGACTGGTACTGTATATCGGTATTACGTTCATTTGCCATAACGCGTTAGATAATATCATAAATTTGATTCCAAGAGATAGTTATAAAAGATTGGTATTATGTGAGTATGCGAGACTGAATTTCATAGATGGTAGAAATGGCCAGGAGCCATCGATACGAAGATAGTAGCGTTGCAAGAACGATAATATAGTAGATACGGCAGTGTATTTTATGCTTCAGACCTGGAGAATCATAGTGAGTTTTCATGTATTCAGACGAAACATCTGCCATAAATGTTTTACACGCATAAATATTTTACTATTGCGAAGTATTATCCATAGAATATTGACGACTATACTATGACGTACCTATAATACGACTTGCCTATACGTTACATTCAAACATTTTTAATTCCAAAATCTTTATAAATTACAAATATCTTCAAGCACGCTCCTACGCCCATAAAATTTCCATAAATCAGAGTAGAGAAAATTCGTACGATAAGGATAAAATGAAATGTCAGGCAGCGTACGAGTATTTAATATTTCTCTGCGAGACGAGATTACAATATTCAAATTGAAAGAGATATTAAATCTATCAGAATATAAATGGTATTGATAAATCACGTATCTCGAATTTGACAAATCTGGACAGAATTTATTTCATTGAGATACAAAGAAGGGTAGTAAAATATATTAAAGGGGTGAGGGGGGTGTGTGTGTGTGTGTGTGTGTGGAACGAAACGAAAGATGCAAAGAAATGACGCGAATTCTACAAATACCCGATACTACGTGAACAAACGCTTAATATAAGAATCTTTAGCAACAACGCTCACGAGTTATTCATTTAACGCGTGTACGTCCATATTAGCGTTAAATACTCGGCTCACGTTTCTGCCAGATTACTCTGATTACTGTATTGTCCAACGGTCTCTGTGAGTAACGGGTGCAGCGGCGAACACAACGTTTTAACGTTGAACATACGAAGCGGCAAATGCCTATCCTAAAATTCCCAGGATGTGAATGATAATTCGTTTCTCCTAACGAGTTTTCGTAATTTAATTTCTCAACGCGTTGCATTACACACACACGAGCTGCGTAAACAAGGTGCAGCGATGTGTTTGATCGCGCGTTCGTGGTAACCATAATAGCGTATAATTCGCGTTAAAGGTTGCGAAATAATATCGATAAAATAAAATACAGAGGGAACGCAATCGTTATAATTTTAATAATGAAACGAACCTCTGCTCAGCTTCTGTGCCACTCTAGCCCTGTCTCTGTAAATATTAATTTGCATAAAAATTCACAGTCTGTTTAATGCCAGAGGGTTTATCTGTATTAAGTTACGGATTTTACTCGTTATAATTTTTATAGGTAAAACGAACCTCTGTGTAAATTCTATATCGCTCCATTCGTGTCTATATAGATATTAATTTGCGTAAAAATTCGCAGCCTACTTAATGCCCGAGAGTTTACCTGTATTAAGTTACCGATCTTACTTGTTATAATTTTTATAGATAAAACGAACCTCTGTGTAAGTTTTACATCGCCCCATTCGTGTCTATATAAATATTAATTTGCATAAAAACTCGCGATCTATTCAGTGTCAGAGAGTTGACTTGTAACTTACCGATTTTACTTATTGTAATTTTACGTATCTTTAATGAATAGAAATATCATAAGTTCTGTATCGGTCCATTCGTGCCTATAAAAATATTAATTTGCATAAAAATCCGCGGTCTAACGAATATCGGAGTTTTGGGTTCGATTGAGTCAGATTATTCGATTAAGTTTGCAAGCTACTGAAATTTTATTTATTACAATTTCCCGCAAATTCGCTGTTGAGTCGAACAATTCTTAAGCATTAACTCGATTTAATAATCACGAGAGATTGTGCCATTTTTATGCAACTATCAAAGGGAATTTTAATAGCTGCAAGGAGGAGAAATTTTCTTCTTTACCAAGACTGACGTGAAATAACAAGGCTGAAAGTACTCCTGATACAATATAGAGATCAAAGTGGCTGATTTTCCTATTTTCATTGTAGCTTTAACTTTCAAACTTAATTAACCTCAACGCATTAACTAAATGTACGTTGTTTAAGACATACCGCAGACTTTACGTGAAATATGTGATATGAAACCAATTATGAACTGTTACGTTGCAATGTATTTACACGAGAAAATGGAAGGTAGAATAGGTGCGCGATAAAAACGAACGGAAGAATGCGAATCGCGGAAATGTAATAAAGTAACACATTCCCGTTCGCTATTCACCGAGATTGTTGTTTACTGAAAAGAGAAAAAAAAGAACAGAAATATCTGTGTAGCCACCGGGGGCTGGTTTCATAAGCTTAAAAAGAGAAGTCTTAATGAAAGAATTGCGAAATAGACTTTATTGTGAATTTAACGTCCCTGTGCTTTTGCTTCCACTTCCAAAATATTCGACGTGCTGTAAGTAAAATGTCGAGAGCAAGTTTATCGAACTATCAGTCGTACTTCTACGAAAAGTGTCTTTCTTTTACAAACACGTCTTTTGCAACGATGCATCTTTATACAAACATGAAACCTAATCTGTCAAACGTTGTGATCTTTATATTTTGATAGAACAAAATGGATCATACGTAATTCGATAAAATAATATGAAACGAAAAATATTGTGCATCCATTATTTTCTTATAAAACGAAAGAAACTTTCCGGACGACCTAATACCTACGTTTTACACACACTGAATAATTTATAGACTCAGCCACATTTTCCGTATTATTTCTTCGATATCTCCAAGAAACCACTGATCATGCCTGGATATGTCAAGAGAAATTCTTTTTCTAAAGAGTAGATTGAACGCGATGTTGAATGGCGAATATTAATATACTGCGATATTCTCATCGATACGTAGAACGAATATTTTCCAATGAAACATCGAAATTTCTCAATTTCGGCGTTTACGGTGTTTTCCACGAGCACTGGTCAATTTTTCTTTCTTGTATCTTCAGATTTGTATTATATCACGACACGAAATTATATAAACGATTTTGTTAATTTTTGCTTATAGTTGTTGTTTATAGAGTTTATACATAGTTATATGTAGAGTTTATAGTTTATATGTATTGTACATAGAGTTTATAGTTATTATTTAGTTTCGTTTAACGAACCTTCATTTGGATTAGCTATTTTTTTAGTATACAAGATAGATGATAGTTAATGGTACAAATATGATTATTACAGAATAAAGTTCACTAGCAATGAACAATTTCACTGCACAATAATAAGTTCTCACTGAAGACTTATACTATAATAACAATGATTACTTGGTCACTAAATGAATATAATAATAACTCACAAGGTGATTATATTGACTATTACAGAATTTGACAATTAATCTAATGACAATAATCTTAGGTTCAATAACAAATACACGGTCAACAGGATAGCAAATGCGCTTCCTTACTCGTCAAAAGTCCAAGTCGAACTGAACTCATGTCCTTTACTATGTTACTCTCTGAACTTACAAGTATATTTTTTAAGGAGAGCTATACAACTACGTCATACCTCTTTTAGGCAAAAACCACGTTTTTAAAGCTACGTTAAGCGACCAGATGTGCTACTTCGAGCCCAAGCCTACTGTCACAAATCTCGGGCAAACATAACCGCATTAAATCATAAACAACTACTTCTAAGTTTTATTATTTAAATATATCTATAATGAAAAGTCTAGACTAAAGTATTGGGGATTTTGCCAAAATTTCTAAAAGAAAGACCCCGATGTTCTTTCATCTCTGACATGTATAATATAATTAATATAATTAATATATATGTAATAGTGTGAATAATATATATATAAATATAATATATATAAAGTATATATTATATATATAATATATATACAATATATATATAATATATAATTTATATATATTATATTAAAAGTAAAAATGTCGATTGGTGTGTAATTTGAATTCTATAGAATTTACACACACACACACACACACACATATATATGTATATATATATATGTAAAAATGTATAGATATATTATATATATTATATATAATTTATATATATTACATTTATATATATATTTATACATTTTTACATTTATACATTTATATATATATGTGTGTGTGTGTGTGTAAATTCTATAGAATTCAAACTACACACCAATCGACATTTTTACTTTTGTCTTGTTTTACCAGCCGTCATTTGCTGAATAAAATAAATCACGAGAGAAGAACGATAATTTAGGACTTAAAAAATCGATTCTGCATTTTCCAGGTAAAGCTTGTAGTAGATTTGTTACTGGCTGTTATTGTATTTTATTTAATTATTCCTAAAATAAACTCGATTTTCCAGAATCGATCGCCTGATTTACCCGAAGGATTTACCTTATTACATATATATGATATCTCGTTAGCACGATCACGCGTTTCCCTCCAGACTCTCCGTATAAATTTTACTACGCGTGGCTTGCGCGTTCTGTAGCTCGTCCGCGATTCCATTCGGCACCATGATCGAGCCAGAGACTGGCAAACGAACAAAAATCTAACTTGACGCACTAATCTTCAAAAATATCTCGGTATCTAGAAAATTAATTTCACCGGTTGTACAGCCGGCGTGAAACGAAACCATAGCCGAGAAACAATTCGCCGTGATTCCCCATGAACGCATCAGCTGTGTCGTTTCCGGTGAATATTGCAAGCATCGAATTGACGTTGGCGAAACCACGTTTTAACGCGGCATGCGCGTTCTGAATTTAATACAAGGGTCGTTCTAAGTATGGTAGCTTCCTCTCTTCGAAGCAGACAGGATTGGAAATTCCAAGGGGCCGGAGGAAGACGAAGCAAGTGCCAGGAGACTTCCGTTTGCCAACCGCGAACCCGTTAGCTCGGCTACTCCTTCGAGAATAGAATCCAATTTAAACATGGCACGATTCCCAAGTCATGACACCGACTCGACCTAACTGGCGCATACTCGCCAGCTCTACTTCTGCGCCCGAAATCTAACAGCAAGATATACGCCACGAAATTCGGGCTTGTAAGTGTCAAGGGCTGGCACGTGAACGAAAAGCAAATATTACCGCGAGTGACCTCGTTTCGTGCAAACGTCCCTCTCTTTTACTTTACAAATACGTGTTACAACTGTTACTCGTCCTCTACACGGATTTCAAGAGGATAACAAAATTGGTGATCTTTCGTGTTGAACAAATGTCGCCGATGATGCGCTTCCTATCAGAGACGTTTGAAAGCTACGTCACGGAAATCCTAAGCTCGTGACGCGAATATTTTTGTATGCAACGTAACGATACGATATTCTTATCTAATGCAAAAATTGTGAAAATGTTCACGCCGTGAACTTGAAAGTTTCGCGACGTGCGTTTACAAGCATTCTGATGCAGGAGATTGCGTTGTTAATATTCGTTGAGGTTCTAAAATGATGAAAAGGAAGCAACGATTGGGATAATTCTTTTTATACAAATCCATCTTAATCCCGTTGCTTTACATTCTCAATGTGAGAATTGATCGTAAATTTTAACAAATAAAAGAAAATCCTGTTGCTTTGAATTGTTTTACGACTCAGCTAGTTTTATTATACGTGTTAGTTTATTAAACAGGCGATTGATGAAATTGTAATAATCAATGTATATTAAAATTACTTTAAATACAAGTACAAAGATACCGTATGCTGGTCGTTATAGTTGCTCGCTCAATGTTACTGTTCAACTCTATGTACGACACGCTATAATGATTCGCTATAATGATCACTATACTTTGATTATCCCAGAGAGCACGTTCGTCTATTTGTACCAATCGGTGGACTTACAAAAAGTTCAAGCGTAACTCCGCTTGACGATTACAATTTTGTTCGGAATTCGTTTACCTTTGAACCTAGCAAACCAAAACCAAGGCCAACAATGCGAGTCACACGCGATTCAAATCTTCCGTTGACTCGTGTGCCGCTACAGGACCAGTCGTGTTTTCTTAAATAAATTTGCGAAGTTTCTGTAACGTATGAAATTTTTCATTACGATGATACATAGGAAACTATAAGAATATAATTGAGAATCGATATTCTATTCACCTGCCTCGTTTTCTGGCCGACATTGACTAATTTGTCACGACAAAATGATATCAAGGGTGGAAGACCGGGACCATTGAAGAACTTGAAGAAAGTGACGTAAAAGAGAATAGTTCGCGTCCGGAAAAATGTCAACAATTTTTCGAGAAAGAAATTCAAAAATCAGCGAGTGCATAGAATGTTCTTAGGAAATGAAGGGGATAATAAATTATTAATTATTACGTATCGTAGGAGCCATTTGTTCACTCTAGAATACACATTTAAATATTGTAAAACCTCGAAGTAGAGGTATGTATTTCACGAAGATAAAAATGAAACATGTGATTAATCCTTGGAAGATAGAAACGACATATGTAATTAATTCCCTGAAGATAAGAATGACATACGTAATTAATTCATTGAGGATAAAATTGCATTTGAGATTTATTGATCGGCTGCGTTTTTACGCTTTATTTCTCCATGGCGTATTAAAATGCTAAATTGGCCATTTTCAGTATAATTGAATCTAATTTGGTAAATAGAAATACGTTTTATAATGTTTTATGATATCGCTGTTACAAGTATGGTTTTAAGTGGTTCCATATTTTCTAACAGAACATTTATTTCCACTTATGAGCTGCTGCGTAATAGCGTGCGTTTTTCACCCTGACATTAATATGTGTAATAAGCATACCATCCTGTAACAAAGAGACTTAAAACCATATTCAATACGTATCAGGAGTAATATTTATTTATTTAATTCACATATATTGTAATTTTAAGCAGGAGCAGTGAACGCTTATTAATAAAACAAAATATAATGCCAAAAAAGAATTGCGATAAAATGGATCAAAACGATGAAACAGATAAATGGAATTAAGCGGTAGTGCAGGTATAATTAAACTTAACGTCTTTGTTCCGTTTTGGCGAAATTAAAAAGTTGCATAGCACGAAATATGGTAATATGTATAATCATTAAACAACACAGGAGAATCACATGAGAAACCTTATTTTTCATTTTACATCGACGTGTATATAACAAACAAATCATACCATGTACACAGATAACAGGTATTCATTTCATATTAAAATTCACTTATTTAATCGTAAAGTATCTTGAAAATGTACTTGTCGGAATTTTGTCCGATTGCTGTCACGAGCTGACAACAGACAGAGAGACGGGAATATAACATCTTAAGATCCTATGAAAATAAATTCAATTTAAAACGTTCGATATCGAATAAAAAGCAATTCAAATAAAAGTCAATTTCTAATTGAGCGAAATCGTTATCGTAAAATCCAATTGGCTCGATAAAATATTTTTTATGAATATTTCGCGGCACGAAATGGAAGACAAATGTAACAAAGAAGAATTTCAACGAATGGTTTGCTGGGAAAAAACGGGAAACTTTTTACCATTTAATGGCCATAGACGCGTAATATAACGATAAAACTTTATTTCGCGATCATCGACAATTACACGAATTTTCCTTAAGGACGGGAAACTCGGCGAATTCTAAATTGCACGCCGAACGTTACCACGAATTCTAGCGCAGTTAATGACGATGACTTTCTGATCGTTGAAAAGACACAGAGACGTACGCTCGTTGAGGTTGAAGAGTAGCACGGGCCAACGTACCTCTAAAAACGACACGGAGGGAAGTTCTATTCATCGAGAAATTGGAGAGCAGTCTAGTAGCGAAGGCTTAACGAATTCCAGCTTTCTATAAATATTTAGCATCAGATGTTGCTTTGGTTTTAGTTTGACCGTTTCACGGTGCTCGCTCACTGCTACGATCTTTAGGACGAGAGGATTTATTCGAAATACTTCGCGTTCAAGATGATTACTCTCCTTCTCGTTATATATCATTTGAAAAGAGACACGATGCGTCAAATTGGAATGAAACAGAATTCTTAATTAACTCTGGTTCTTAACGTTCATGTTGAAAAATATAGCGAGAAGAATTACGTTAGAGGACACACTAGGCGTAAATCGAGACGTAAATGAAATCGTGCAAATATACGATGCATCAAATACAATTTTTGATTGTAATATAATTTTCACAAATATTTGACAAATAATATTTCTGCGTGAAATATTCATCTATCGTTATTTCTAAATAGATTTTAATATACTTTGATAAATTACTATTTAATCTGTTTATGATTTATTTAATTTATTTATGAAAAACTATTTATGCAAGTTCATATTTTTATGAGGAAGAAGGAAATGAAACCTAGGCAGAAGTTAAATTAAATATTCTGGATATTTTTACATTTCCAAGTTTACTATTACTACACGAAAATCCGCGGTCTACTAATAATCATCGCTAATATGCCACTTAATGAACGTAGATTGATGAATAATAATGAACACGATGTACGTAAATCTTTGAGCGCAACAGTTTTGTTGCAAGTCGAGTCCGCGTCTCAGAATCGCGAGAAGTTTGCCGATTTAATTAAGAAAATCGCGTGCCTGGCGTTTTAAATCGAACAGTCGAACGAAAAACTAATAAGAAAATGATACGTAGGAATTTGCATAAAGCTCGGCGGAAGCGACATCATGGAATAATAATCGAATTTAATTTCCACGTAACGCAGAAACGCGATGAAAATGATTGGAAGGAAGTGGAAGCCAGCCAGTGGAAAATAACATCGTTCCGCATAAAATCCGTGATTACTCCGATGCGCTTTCGCTCTATCGCAAAATTGAACGAGAGAATATCGCGCTTTCTTTCTTTCGTCAATTCAGTCGCGTCACAGCATCGTTTAATTGCATCTAGTTTCCCTTCATTTGGATATTACTATTTCTACAGCGAAATAAAATGCGTTTCTCTTTTTTTTCAATTTACTTACTGACAGTTACTAATTATTAGCAACTACAGTTGTATACGACTGTATTTCATCTCGTTGGCCTACGACATAGACAATATTATTATACGTTAGACTAGCACGCTACATATTTACCTTTGCTATCATAAATATGTACAACGTTTAGCAATGTGCAAGTTATTAAACGACTACAGTTGTATGCAATTTTATTTCATCTCGTTGGCCTACGACTTAGACAATATTATTATACGTTAGACTATCACGCTACATATTTACCTTTGCTATCATAAATATGTACAACGTTTAGCAATGTGCAAGTTATTGAACGACTACAGTTGTATGCAATTTTATTTCATCTCGCTGGCTTACGATATAGACAATATCATATTGGACTAGTGTACTGTTTACTTTTGCTGTTTGCTCATACATATGTACGAAGTTTACGTTGTATTAGTAGACACGTTTGTATACCTATAACTAGACTGCGGGTGTTTATGTAAATTCAAAGTTTTAATATAAATACGAATAAAGAAATGGAACTTGACACTTTGACTGCCACGTTGGTCACATACCGACCGGCCACGGTTTCTCCTATGACACCAATGGTGGTCATTGGTGACCGGAGGCGCTTGAACTTCTTACATTTGTAAAAATTGTATGAAAATTGACAATTAGAGCGTTTTGAATATAAGCGATAGATAGAAGATACTTTGAAATAGAAAGTGCCCCATCGAACAATTAAACATTTTTATTAGAACAAATCTTGCATCTAACGGTGCACTGTGTTTGCATGCATACCTTTGAGGGGTAATCTACGAATATTATTATAAACACACCTTAGGAAATAATCGTAAATGCTGTTTTATAATCATATAATTGAAGTTAGAAGTGTGCACATACCTTACTATTATATATAGAATGAGCAAATATTATTTACTAATATCTTCTACACGTTTCAACAATATATTCTGGACGTTTTGCTCGCGACGAAATAACGAATGCGAATGGTTTGTTGAAATAAACTGTTGTTATTTCTCTATTCAGAGGTAGGATCATATTAGCTGTTATTTTTATTCTTTGGATAAATCTATCACACCGTTCTGAGCCGAAAAAACTTTATTGCACTTTCTTACATGGACTAGGGATAAAAACAAAAGGACATCTAAAACCTATCGATTAAATCTATCGATTGTATCTAGAACTATCTTCTAGTTGCTATTTATTGTAACTAGCGCATTTGCATGTGGATGGCGATCGCGAACTCACGTTGTCATTTTCGACATAAACGAAGCCTTGTTATAATATGTCGCTATCAACTGTTACCAAGGCGTCACGGTGGTCACCCGTGACCACCAATAAGATAAACGGTCCATTGGAGAAGAATGTTGTCTTACATCATCGATTTATTATTATTTTGCCATTATATGCTTTGAATAATAAAAATACTTCCGTGGCGTCCTGAACGAAACATGTGATTTCGACGTGGCAGTCGAAGTGTTAAATTGAAATTTCGTTTATTTTCCAAATATCATCACAGATGCTTTACTTCGCACGTTTCATATATTTTCGTGTATTATATAAATTGCGTGCATTTCTGCACCTTCAATTTTACCATAAATGAATAAATATCCGCAGTCTACTTGTAACGCGTGTCGGTCGTAGTGAATGACGTTACTTCTCTGCGATTAGATTAGTTTAAAGCTAGAACTTTAGGGACGCGTCTGTCAGGAACTGAGAGAAACGTTTTATTCCTTTCTTCTTATGTAGCATCCTCTTCAGGCTGTTTGGAATCTTCAGTTGTCGTCCTTCGTTAAAATGTATTCTGTTCGAGATTATCACTTTGGAGTTGATATCTGTCATTATAAATATGAATTAAGTTAAGTAATGCACATAAATGTATGAAGATAAACACTATGTATTTTGCTTCTCTTGAAAAGTTCTATGTTTTGAGAAAGAAAAAAAACACGATTCTTTATATTTAATCTCGTATAAAATACAACTTTTGAAGGCAAAATTTAACCTTCCTGCGATTCTGGAATTTTTATAATCCGATGTTACTTTCATTTTGGGTAACGAGGAAGATTAATGTTTCAGAAGAACGTTTAACATGGAACTGGAACGAGAAATCACGCAGACTAGCAACAACTTTTTCGTACATTGCTCAAACTTGAGATTTGAGGATTACTAACGTTAGAAAAATACAATTGGATGGAAAATGATGATTGGAAGAAAAAGCTGCAGTTTATTAGGAGGATTAAATACATCAGAAGCAGAATTATAAACAATTATGGTTTCTATATATATTTTATTTTTTGATTATCATAATTACCGTGTACTGGAACTTTAAATTCAGAAATTCTAATGCAGAAAAAATGTTCGATAAAGAATCGCGATCGAATATATTTACACGCGATTTTACAAGAAAATTAGATTCGTGTCGATAATTGTGTTCATTAGCTGTATATGAATAATCGATAATAATATTACGTTAAATGTGTGCTGGGAAAGTTCATAATAATATTAGGCACGATAATTCTATTGACCTAATATAATTAGACCACGAGTCAACGACGCGGTGAATTCGCGGATTTTTGCTTCAGCTCGAAATTGCACGGCCCAAGGTAACTTACGATACACAACTGTATCGCAATTGGTTGCCCGCTAAATTAATTTTGGTCATGCGTGTTATTGTATATTCTTCTCTTTCTCTCTCTCTCATTTTAATAATATTTAACGAGCAATCTTTTCTTTCTAATTTTAGATCATTTCCAAAGTTACCTATACTATAATTTTATTATTTCGTTTCTTTATTATAAAATCGCATATCATATAATATATACAATATAATATCATTATAATATTAATGGAATAAAAGGAAATAAAAAATTAAACATTGTTACAATATAATTATAATATTAACACTAGAACTACCGGCAGTTAAAACAGAGCTATTTCTATCAAAACCAGTCAAAATGTTCTTAAAAAATACGTAATAGTAGAATATTTTCATATTTATTGATTTATTACTTTCTTACAAAAGGATATCATATATTCTTACAAATGTTATGTAGTACATTTTTGGTTATAACAATTGAATTAATATTTCGTTTATACCAATCATTTTGACCGGTATTGGTATAAGCAGCCTTGATACGGAATTATTTTGAATTTTTTTTTTTTTTTTTTTTTTTTTTGTTTATTAAAACTTACAATCAATTCTCACATTGAGAATTTCCAGTAATTTTTTCTGACGTGGTACAATGACATGGTTAATTATTTATAATAAGTTAGAGCTTATTATAAATATGTATAATTTATAAGTAAAATTTGAATATTTTGAATTTGAATGCATAAAAAACAAAATAAGATTCGTTATATCATTCCTTTAGTTATTGATACGAAAGTCATTACATCATAAAATGTAAAAGATGTAACACGAAGTAGGAATTTTAAAATAAAATTGTAAAACCAGTCATTTTCGCTGGTATGGTAGTTTCAGTGTTAATGTAATATTTTTTTTTAATAAACACAGATTAACAGCGAAATTATGAAGAAAATATAGCGGTCGGTGTAAATATGGAGGAAAAAGTTGCTGATTCGAGAAACAATTGGGTACGTCGTCTCTTGAAGACGCTCTGCACGGAATAAGACAAAATTAAAAGAGTAAAGCCGCCCTTGGACGACACTATAATACTTGCATTCGATCGATCGTTCAGATAATAGAAGGAATTTGTCTGTGCGATTTCAGTCGACTTTGACAATTTCTCGGTAATGATGAGGGCGTTCCAAGAGGAGAAAGAGCTTCTTCCCCCTACACAGGAAAACGTATCTGAATCTTAAAATATTAGACTCACTGGAATTCTTGTAATCAGACATGGAATGATTTATTTTATGTGTCTTACTTTTTATGTGTCTAGATATTTCGAGAAATAATGCGATATAAAGTTGTACATCTCTGCCAACTTTTTAAACAAACGCAATATACGGAAAAGGATTCAAAAGGCTAAAATCTCTGATGTTAGACAAAATTGAAATTATTATAAAACGAGAGGAATTATTTTCTCTCCTTTCGTTTTTGTATTATTTTAATTGAGATCCGTTTTTAGTTTACAAAAATCATAACGTCGTGCAATAAAAAAATATCAGTTTGCTAATATGTATATAAAACGACAAGATGATCCATGCGACCAACTACAAACCCGTTGTCTCAAAACTTGCACAATTCGTGTCAACAGTTATAAGATTGACGGAAGTAAAAGATTGAATTTAATTAGAATATTTCACTTATCTCCATTCAGTTGATTCTCATTTCAATTTGTTCTGTTTCAACGAATCTTCGTACTGATTCTTCGTACCGACCCATCGTGTTTAGAGTTTACGCTTTCTCTTGCCACAGCCGGCTGTGACGAAGGCCATGCGACTGTCTCAGGCGTTCGAACTTCACACTCTCTTACACCATACAGACTAATGCTGTGCATGCAGCACCTACTCCTACATATCATATCATACAAGGAGGGATTCGCCTAATTGCGATAAAAGGAGAGACGCCGAAATCCTTACTGGCAGCAACAAATCTATCTGTACGCGATACAAATCCTTGAGTGCACTTGCGACTTGGCTTTGCTGCGGATTGCGGACAACTGATGTTTCTCGTCCCGCTGCTTTCCGCTGCTCGTCCAATGGAAGAAGAATCCTCTCCGTGACAAGAAAAATATATAAGGGATGATGGTTTTCTTTTACAGTGAAAATATGATATCACCGTAACTCAAAATAGATGAGACGATCGAAATGACAAACGTTCCACATGGGAATCCGCTACTATGTAATTGCAGCTGTACTTATTCCCGGAGATTTATCGTATGACCGACCTAAACCGAACACTTTTGGACGAAATTGTTATGTGGCACGCGGCAATAAACTATTGCAGCCAATTGTTTTTCGTTGGATATGATTTAGCGATATACGTGATTCTTAGACAAAGGAAGTATCGATTTTAAGCCTTTGCCTGCATTTGCTTGATGAATCGTGTTTGACGAGTGTGACGGTGGATTCATAACACGATACCGGGTTTGTGAAACGCTGTGGAAGTTTGTATGAAAAATGTGGCAGCCGCGTCTTTGAATATCAAGCGTCGTGTCGCTGTACTTTCTTATTTTGCAGTTGGAATTCGTGGAGGAAATCGAGGTCGCAATATCTTTAAATCGTTGACGACCAAGCGATGAAATAGCTTGCGAAACGTAGATAAACGTAACGTTACTAAGAAACGTAAATGAAGCAAGTGCAAATACAAAGAACGTATCGGAATAATAGATAATTACAAAATACCATTAGACAAATTGGAGATACAAAACCAATCTTCCCAATTTGAAGAAGATATAGTTCACCGTAATGCTACAAATGCTTCAATTTCTTCAAAATTCGCAAAATTGCAGGACCTGAGTGGAAAAAGAATAGCAAAACAAAAATAGAACAAAATATTCAAAAAATTCTTGCGTGTATGCGAAATCTTTTTGTAACGCAGATTCAATAGAATTCAATAAAGTGAATCGATCAGAACGAATCTGCAATGAAATGTTGCGTTAACGCGACGTTGGACTTTATGGGTTAATGCACAATTAAATATTCAATACTCAGTACAATGATATACAATATAAACACAGATATTCAATAAATTAAATTTATATTTTAGATAGTGCTATATATCGAATTATTTGTTACGTATATTAAATCTTTCGTCTTAAATTTCAACTTGTAATGTTAAATTGAAATAGTTAGAACATAAAATATGATCCAACGTAAAATACATAAAACGTGACGGATAAAGAGTAAATAAAAATATGAAAATAATTAATGTCTAAATTTAAAGCAAATCTACCTTCGCAGAGTTAACTTTTTTTTTTTTTTTTTTTGGTTGCGCAACATCGTATAATTCGTGATTGCCTTGTAGAAAGAGATAGAAATAAGATTTCTAATTTTCTTCGGATACCTGCAAGCTCGATAGCGTTGCTAGCAGCATGTTTTTTCCGTCAAAAGAGCGTTTCATTCGACGATTCACAACGTGATGTAACTTTGCCCCATAACTCTGGGATTAGATTTAAGCGGATTTTGCAGAAAGCTAGCCACCAACCGAGAAATCTTTTCAAGGCCTTGGCAAAGCTTCGCAACGATACTCATCTCTAATGTGTAAATATTATCAAGCTTCGCGTCTTTATTATGATAAAACCGTTACCGGCAGATCTTTCTCTAACTTGGCAGAAAGTTACGTTTCTCATAACGTTCTTATCCCGTGACTATTTCGCTGCAGTGTCCATTCGCTAACATCGGATAATTTTTTAACTGCTTCTGTTTATTTATTTGTTGCTTATTTATTTTACTTATTCCTCTGGCAGTGAAAAAGATCATTCGATAGGCAGAGAATAGCTGAAGCGTTTAAAATTGGTAAATTTGATGGAGAAGAAGCTGCAAAAGCTCGTCTTTACGTTTGTCTATTGTTGCGATTGTTATTAATTAAACCAACGATATTTCAAGCGTAGATACTTATAATGTAAAAGGATAAACTTTGACAACGATATACAGCAAATGTTACCACATTGCAAACTGCAATCTTTAATTTTGTTCGATCGATTTATGACAAAGGCATGTCTTCAATTTTGTTGAAAATGACAACGTGAGTTCTCGCTCGCCATGCTGACGGCTAGTTACAAAGAGAGTAACTAGAAGATATTACTAGACGCGGTCGATAGACCTGATCAATAGTTCTAAGACTTCCTTTTTGTCATTCGTTCGTGTTCCTTCCAAGTGTGTGGAATAAAGGTTTTTTTGCTCCGAGAAGTGTGGTGTTTTTCATCCGAATAATAAAGTAATAACTAACGCGATCCTACCTCTAAATATAGATATAACAACAAATTTAAATCAATTTTATTTTATATTATTTTATTTGACTGACTTTTGAACGTTCTTATTTAGTTCATAAATATAAAGAAACCTAACAATGTACAATATTAATACTTTTGTTAAAGACTATACCTAAATTTATAAATTTTATTCATGTTGGATCATATTTTTTGTCTTAACTATTTTAATTTTACGTTATCCATTAGTTGATGTAATGTTACATTAACAAAATGTAATTATGCCCTATATATATAATAATAGTAAACCTTATATACAATAATGTATAAAATATATTATTTGTGATATATAATAATAATAATATTTATAAATAAATGTTATGCCACAAATTTAATTTTGTCTTAACTATTTTAATTTTACGTTCTCCATTAGTTAATGTAATGTTACATTAACAAAATGTAATTATGCCCTATATATATAATAATAGTAAACCTTATATATAATAATGTATAAAATATATTATTTGTGATATATAATAATAATAATATTTATAAATAAATGCTATGCCATAAATTTAATTTTGTTTTAACTATTTTAATTTTACGTTCTCCATTAGTTAATGTAATGTTACATTAACAAAATGTAATTATGCCCTATATATATAATAATGTATAAAATATATATGTGATATATGACAATAATAATATTTATAAATAAATGCTATGCCATAAATTTAATATACCATAATTAAGCGCTATAACATAATTCACAATATCGTTGGAATCAAATACTTAAAGTTATATCGAGAACAAAGTACAACTTGGAACTAAATCACAATTATTCAACGTTCGGCAGACGTGAATTTACAACGAGGATTAGATCCTTAGAAGACTAGAGGATCCTCAGAAGATGCGAGGCTAGAACTGATAGAAAAAATTGCTAAAATAAATCTTGTATGTTAATACAAAATTGCAGAACGTGTCTTTTGTTCTTAAAACATGGCATAAGCAAGTTTTCAACGGATGACAAAAAGATCCTGGTAATTGACCATAACCGGGAAATCTGCCACAATTAGCAAACTAGGCAGAGGTATTTCAAACCAACTGGCTTATCATGTTAAATGAACCACGCAAATATTAATGCCTTGGCACGTGACTTCACGCCGTGCATTCTCTTTCTTCGTCGCTCTGCCTTGCCCATTGTCTCTATTCAGGCCACACCATCTCTGTCATTTTCACTGACATTCCGGTTCAAGTGGGCAATAATGTCGTTAGCCGAGCTAAGTAAATTTTGTCACCTCGAAGAGTCGTTCCTCTTCGCTAGACAGGGTTCAACTAACGCCTGCATAGACTACACATCCATTATGCTTTCAGTGTAAGTAGGAAGAAATACAGCGCAAAATCGTATTGGCGTTGATAAAGTGGCCAAGTTAACGTAACATTTTCTTAGCTATTATTAATTGAAACCGTAATTTACCAATTAAAATATTCAGTTTCCGAGGATTCGGAATATTCTATTTTCCGATATTAGCCGAAAATCAATTTTTCACAAAAATCCTGTACCTTACGTCTAGAGCCTCTGCAGTCGAGGAGAAACTTTAGAACAGCGCTCATCGTTCTATTGAAAGAAATCCTAGTGAAATTGTAAGCTGTTAGCACGTCTAATCGAACCGATTGTCAGCAGCTAGGAATAAAGAACGGAATGTTATCCTTTTGTTTATATTGGACGTAAGAGCAATTTCGAGCTTTTTCCTGAAAACGTGAACAAGATAAATTTCAAACTTCGAAGTAACTCCGCCATGTACTTCTGTGAATAACGCTTTTTTTTTAATTATTTTTGAGAATCCAGTTTGTAAATTGGAAGAGCAAAGAGATAGATGTAACTTTCAAGAAGACAAAATTGAGAATTATAATTGGACGATTGAAAAATGTAATCGGACGACTCGAGATCTAAGTAATTTTGAATAGATCCACATCAACATACAGTGTGTATTTTATACTTACGTATTGTATAATGTATTTTATAAAGATATTAAAGATATATTACACGGCGTCAAGTCTAATTCAGACTAATAAACTAATAGTTGAAGGCTAATAGAATCAATGAATTAATTATTAATAGCCGAAGATGTTGTTGAGAGTTGTGGATCTTAATCGCCGAAATAAATGTATAGGAACACTTAGATTGCACTTGGGATTGATATCAAAATAGTTTCGGATTTGTTTAGTATGTGATTTACAAGATCTTCGTCGATATACATTTGCACGCGTCTCAGCTCTCTCCTTGTCTCGCCATCTTCTATACCACACTACTACTACCTGAACAGTTGCATTCGAGACACTGTGCACGCACGTACTTCCACACACTCATACTCATATATGCGTGTCACTACTAAACGGCTAATCTAGTTTAGCACACAAAATTACACATATCTCAATAGATGTGTTGTACTTTCGATTCTCTTTGCTCCAGCGAAAATTAATAATTCAAAGCAATGTAATAAAAATCGGGGAACCATTGGAAAATCTTTTTATTATTTCATGCTTCCTGCAACTAGATATTCTCAAACTACGGATGTATTGCAAATCACTGAACTTTTACTAAAGTTACGGTCGTATGAATTATTCTCAAAATTTTTCAAGCACATTTGGAATATTTTCTACGATGTTATTTGTATCAATAATTCGTCGAAAACGTATCTGCTATGCTTGAACATGTAATACACTTACGGATTTACGCGTCGTGTATTAATACGCCATGAGAAGTTCATAATATCGAGAAAATAGCACTCGACAGTATTTTAACAAAATTTGAATAGCCATCGTTTCGATCAATCCGATCTTTCAACAGAGACGTCCAATCGTGAAAACACCTTCAATCAAGAAAAACGCTTTGAGAAGGAATCCACGCATAATCTTTTTCGTAAAATATTCCTCCGGTGGAGGATACCTCCCTGTTCAAATACTCTGACGGCGAGCAAACCGAGCGATAGGTGGAAAAATAATTTCTTTTTCTCTGAATAAGAATCAATATTTAAAACTAGCACATCGCTTTTTAACTTGTTGAATATGCTCCTGAAAGAAGAATATCTTACGCCTTATTCCCCTAAGTAATTAAAACCCGTTCAAAGAGAAATTCTTTTCTTCCTTTCAGGCGAGAGTTTCGTCACCCTTTATAGATTAGGTCAGATTATTGCTCGATAAATAAGAAATAGTTTCTGCGGATAGGCGTACCACCACGCATTTTCCGTAACTTTCCACCGCACGCTGCTACCTTTCAAGAATATCAACTTATACGGTTGACAGATAAAATCAGTTTCGAATATGAAATTCAATATTGCTCAGGGTACCAAGTATATCACTGTGTCTGTAAGTGTCTTCTTCTCTACATTTTTCAGTTATTTGTTGTAATAATATGAAACATAATTAATAACATAATTAATGTTACATCGAAATATAATTAATCTCTTACGAAAATCTGTATTCGTATTTTTGCGTTTTTTGAATTATTTGATTTTATTGTTTGCGACAAAGGCTTCCAAACACCGAAATGTATAACGTTCCAATAACAGTGGAGAAATTTCCCGATACTTTCAAATATCATAAACTCGAACAAAACTGTATTTAATAATGGACATTGAATGTTCTGGACTTTGTATAAAGCTTCGGAGACAAGGAGCTACTGAATAATATTCTCTAAATATAGAAATATTTGCAACAATAATGCTGCTGTATTGTACTATGCCTGGTATGCAAAATTTCATATACAGGGTGTCGCATGTAGAATAATCTCCTGCTGATTCTTTACTCGTACCTAGTCGACAATTAGCCAGTTTCAAGAATACTTTCCAATTCTTCAAACTCGACCTTCTCCGAAAGAAAGCGTCATACAGAAACATCTTCTATTAGGTCGTCCGAAAAGTTCCTTTCGTTTCATAAGAAAATAATGGGCGCACAACATTTTTCGTTTTATATTATTTTATCGAATTACGTATGGTCCATTTTATTCTATCAAGATAAAAATCACTACGTTTGATAGATTAGGTTTCATGTTTGTATAAAGACGTGTCTGTAAAAGAAGGACACTTTTCGGACAACCTAATACATTCCACTTTGTTCTTTCACGAACAATCTACCCTATCGTCGATTGCACCGTGATTGGCGGGACACCCTATATAATTTCGAACGAGAAAATCACCACGTAATATCCTCCAAATGCAAGAACATTTAGCAACAGTGGAGATTGAACCGAACGATAAGTTTCAATTTAAAGGAAAGTTCGTGGAAACACAATAAGCCGAAACTACGAAATGCTTAGGGAGCCGGAGTCTCTTCGCTCCTCGGCTTTGCTTTCCTCTTCCTTAGAAGCCGGTGTCTGTCTGGCTTCTACTCTTTCTCCAAACAGGCTGTTCGAGTGGACAGTGACGTCGTTACTCTCGCTAAGTAAATTTCATCGCGCCGAGCACCACTCTTCGTCGGTTCTCCACTTGTCATGGTTTAGAGACGGAGACGACGGTAGCGCGATAGCATCCTGGATGTCAAAACGCGGCGACGGCCGACGAGGCACAAAAGTCGACACAAAGGCGCATTCGCTTCCGTTGGAAACGCGCTGTTCGCGAATCCCCGAAGGGGAAGGGGACAATGAGTGGCATTTACATTTAGAGAGATCGCGATTCGTGATGCAGCCGTGAATAAAGGAACGATAAAAGGACGATATCGTAGGCCGAGTACGATTACGGTGCAATTAAAAAGTTGGCCAATGCCAGCTGTATAGAAACTTCGCTGTGTAAATGTGTTGTGACTTTCGTTTGAAAATCTGTTAAACTTTGCTCGCAGGTACGCGTTACGACTCGTCAAATCGTAGCTAAATACGCGCCTGTAACGAAGTGTACGGTTCGAGTCTTCGAATTCAGGCCAGACGATAGTCGTATTTTATAAAGAAGAATGAGTTTCTTTTATCGTATGTGGACGTCGTATTTAACACGTTGGTCCCCCAGCGTGATTCGGCTAAGTTTCCTGCGGGACCCAAATCCGACCGCCGGTACGCAGAACGTAAATAGGGCGACGAACTGGATGTCATTGTTCATTGCCTTCTATTCATTGTTTATCACCTTCGATTCATTGTACAGAAAAGACTATTTATTTCTGAAATGGAGAAAGCGATAAGCTTTCCAGCTGGAGTATTCCGATGGATCTCATGGCAGATATCTCAGATCTTTCATTTGGTCGAGAAGCATACTTGTGAGACGTACATCAGTGATTTTTTCATCCACAAAATGTTCAGTAAACAGTGTGAAAATATATTTGAAAGTGAGGAGAGTAGTGATGACGGAGTCTGCAACTATCGTTCGAAGTGCCCAAAATCATCCCAAATGTGTTTGGAATGTTTATACAAATACCATACGATATAGAATAATGTAATATATTATCCAAAATATAAATTAATAAAAAGTATGTTATAATGTGTTCTTAATATTTTTATGTTCTATATCCTCTATATAATATCGTATATTTAATTAACTCGAACAAGAAGAGCGTCACCATACTTTGGTGACGGGGCCTCCACGGAATTATACCCGTCGCATGGATACGTGCGACGTGGCGACGAACGTGTTTTAAGTGTATGTGGATGTATCGTATTTAACGTCGCACCAACCGCCAAGTTATTGGCAACTATCGCGTCAATTATTTTGGTTTCTTCAATGACTTTTTAATGAATCGTTGGACTCCGGATGCTGGATATTTGACAACGTTGAATTTCAAAAGTTGCAGGTTTTATTCATAACGTGTAACTGGTCTATCTTGGGGGACGGGAACTCCTGGTGTCTATCATGGAGAAGTGGTTCTTATAGTCTAGTGGTGAGGATGAGTAATGTGGTCAGAACAACGGTTAGGGAGGAATGACGGGAGAAAAAATGGGTCGAAGTTTGGCATGATTTAGAAAGGAGAAACAGAAGTTAGGGTTGCAGGGTGAGTCTATGATGTTTGTTGCAGTATGAATAAGGAGTTGATCATCCGACAGAATTTCGGCAGGATCTGATCGATATTATTGTTGACGTTGGTTTTAATACACAGTTTCAGTAAAAACGATGATTGTTTATCTGAATGATAGAGAGATTAAGTTATTGAAATAATTTGTACGTTTAATATACCGAGAAATTTATACGTCTTAAGTGCAATTCAATTTATTTGTTCGTTTAATTACTGTAAGGAAAATTCAAGGGCTCGCTATGAATACAGACTAATGAAAGTGATGAATAACAAGAAGGAGATTAATAACGAATTACGAAACTCTATAGCTGTTTGTTTTACTAGATTTTAACATTTTTAAAGAGATTTACTAGATTCTAAAGCTACGAATAGTACAATTGTATAAATTCTATTGAACAGCACGTGACAATATTTAAAAACTATAATTGCGAAGCTTATTTTTACTTCAATTTTTACGTATTAATTACTGTGATATTGAAGTAATTTACCACACAATCTCCTAACCCCTATCTTTCTCAATTTAACGTCCAGTACAAGAATTTAACAGTTTAATATTTAATACCTTACAATGATAAATAATTTAATCGTGTAAATGCGACAATTGTCCATTTTCAATGCAAATCACCGATCTTCCAGCTTGTAATACGTATTCAAGCACAGTAATAATTTGCTAATTTACGTGCATAAACCAGACTCGATATAATAGAACCTTCGATTATTGGAACGCCGAATAATGGAAAATTTGGAGATAGTCCCTTGAAAGGAAAATTGGGAAACACAAATAGAAACAGAATAGAAACTGGAAAAAGTCTTCGTATTCCTATTCAAAAGTTTTTATTCTTTTTTTAATATCGATCTTTATAAAATAGTTCCAAGCCAACGATATTTTCTCCGATGAAAATTACTCGATTATCTGGACAACGTGTGCCACGATCAGTTCGAATAATTGTGATTCTACTGCGTTATATTTATATAATATTACTAGTACATTATTTTAAAGATCTCAATTCTCCATATGCGCCAGTAACTATGAAACTGACGTAAGTCAAATATTTTTCATGCACAAGTCGCTTCATCCAATTTTAACGATCTCGTTCTGTCTTATTCTTCTGTCTTAGTCTTCTTGACCTTATTGGCTGACCGTGTAATATCTAAAACGGAACATTGAACAACAAATGAAGCAAATTTCTATCTTCTTTTTGGGTTGAAATTTGGCAAACCAATTTTGACACTGCCTTTCTTTCAAGGCTTCACCCCCATATACGGCACGTAACTTCTTGTGTGCTTGCGATGCGTTCCTGACTTTTTAAAAATAATACAATAAAATATGTCTGAAATGCGCGTCTTGTTCTTTACTCTCCACTTCTCTATTATTTCCATAAGAACATAAAAATACGGAACTGGTAAAGGAGTGGAAAAAGGAAAGAGAGAGAAACTGGGGAAATGGCCAAGAAGGGAGAAGAGTAAGAAAGAGAAAGAAGGGACTAGAAAAGGTGAAAAATGGAGGGGCACAGATGGAAGCAAGAGAAGAGCAAGAAAGGATGACAGCAGACCAAATTATAGAAGAAAGAAGGAAGAGAGAAACAGAAGAGAGGGGGGAAAGGATAAGGGAATCCAAATTTAACAGACATTACAGAAAAATAGCCAAAGAAGAGACACCAGAGTACTTGGAAGGGAGGATGAAGTGGAAGAACAGAAAAATTTTAGCCAGATTCAGATGTGAAAACGAGACCAAAGCAAGGGAATACTGGCAAGAAGAGGGAGAAAAAAGATGCAGACTATGTAAAAGGGAAGAAGAAGACATGAGACATGTAATAGAAGAATGTGAAATAACGAGAGGACCAAAAGACATGGAAAAAACACTGAATGAGACTGGAGAAGGACTAACAGAATTAAAAGCAATAATAGAGAAGAGAAGGGCAATACAAGACGGGGAGGAACGACAAGAAGAAGATAGCACATCAAGGAGGCAAAAGTCCAAAAGTGGCAATAGTTTTTAGTCATAAGTTGCAATAGTTTTAGCCATTAGTTTTTAGCTTTTAGAGATAGAATAATTTAAGGAAGTGCAATACAATGGAGCAGATAAAAGAGGAGGTAAATATATAAGGAGCAAAATAAATGTAAGAGATGTAAAACCGAAAGTTCGTCCAAATAATAATAAATAAAAAATAACATAAAAATACATGAAAATTCCCAGCCTAATTACAATAAACACAATATATTTTGGGGGGTATATATATATATATATATATATATATATATATATATATATATATAAAATGGACAAAATAAAAATGGACATATAAAATGGACAAAAATTTTTTGGACATTTCACACGTTTTGCATGCTGCGCGTATTCCATGTTACCTCGCGTTTTCAAATTTTCCCGTAAATCCGCAGTCTGCTAGATCAATACTGCCTCGATGAATTAATAACGATCGAAAATACGCGGCAGAGCTAAAAATCCTAGGTCTGGCTAATCGAGCTCTGATTCGGTCACCGTCCCGGTTAAGATTCAATCGAAGGCTGGCGCAGAGTAATCAACGAACTCCGTACCCTGCCGCTAACACAGCCGAAACGGACAATTTGCAAGTTGAACACGATTTAACTTTCAAATGGTAACGAGCCCCGTTTACTCTTCCCCTCTTTCTCTCGCGTTCCAAGGCAACTAATCTTCCTTTGGCTCTAGTAGCTCGCTATAGGATATAGATACAGGATTCACCATTATTCAGAAAGATTCAGCGAATGAATGATTGTCGGACAACTAGCCGATACAGAGCCAGTGAAAGTACACTACACGATTTTTTGTTAGATCATGATTCAGAAAAATAAAGGACGAACAAGAGGATGTACTACTGATCGCCATCAATCTTCCTAAATGTCTGACGCAGTGACTCGTTAAGAAAAATGTAGCCCTACTGTTCATGTCGATCGATGTTGCTCGATGGCAAATGGCTTCCGACTCGAATCACTTCGCGCAAGAATCTTTCCTTTGCACCAATAATTCCAAATGAGTGAAGGTTACGGCGTTTCAAACAGATATACAAATACATATAGATAAACAGCGAGTCGTGAACGTATTCCACGTTTTTAATTGCAGACTTGAAACGATTGACTCGAATGGGTTGTTCGCGAGGAGAAGTTTCCTTCGGATCAAGCGAGTGAAAGCTACGGTGCTTCAAGCAAATATACAGCAAGTCGTAGAAATATCTTGTTTCTGATTGCAGATTCGAAACGATTGATATGTTTTTATAGCAAATATGATGCCAAGAGTCTTATCGATTATGTATGTCCGAATAGCTGAGCTTAATTAATTGGTATCCTCGCTATTAAAGTTTGGAATCTTGTAAAAAGATTTGAGGTGAACGTCAATGAAGGTGTCCACAAGAAATACTCTTGATTTTCACAATAACGTTTATTACACTCTTAACGATTAACAACAAATAACGATTAACCACGATTAACGATTAACAACGATTAACGGTTAATAACAAATATAACGATTAACACTGAACTATCAAGAATCAATAACCTGTTTCTCTAACTGTGTTTGCTTCGCTATGACGCTTAACCTCTCGCACTTCGCAGCTCGGGGCCGAATGAATCTTTTGTTCGAGAACGAACAGATTCTTCCCTTAGTTGCCCATGGATATCCCCACTAGCACACGTTTATTAGATGTAAATAACGATTAACCACGATTAACGATTAACAACAATTAACGATTAACAACAAATAACGATTAACACTGAACTATCAAGAGTCAATAACCCGTTTCTCTAATTGTGTTTGCTTCGCTATGACGCTTAACCTCTCGCACTTCGCAGCTCGGGGCCGAATGAATCTTTTGTTCGAGAACGAACAGATTCTTCCCTTAGTTTCCCATGGATATCCCCACTAGCACGCGTTTATTAGATGTGCCTTGTATGTGTTCTTCCGATAATTCGGCGAAAGAAGCGTTGGGATATCGATGGTACATTGGGCACGTCGATGTTACGCTTAGACGGCATAACGCTTTGCATCGCGAAGCCGACGGAAAGTTCCGTGGCAGGTGGCGCCACAGATTTGAATAATAATACAAAGTTGACGATTGGAGGAGAGTGGTACTGTGATCCATTGCATGTGCTATAATTTATAATTTAAAACGTGTTATAGTTCTATTACTTTGTATTATTGCAAGTGTAGCAAAAAATGCAGCCTCGGGTTTATTATTAGGAAGTTATTAAAAGTTAGAAGAATTATTATCTCGTTCGCAATCTTAGATTAAGGTAGAAAATCTTAGAGAAGTAAAATCTAATCTTCGTAATAATAAGACTGAATTTCTTCTCGTTTATGGCGATTGTCTTTCCTCGATCATTGCTGTGTGAATTCAGTAGTACGTTAGAAAATAAAATTATTTATATGTAGGATCTTATACTACAATTAATTTATTTACAATGAATGGATTAAACAGATGTTGATTATACAGGAAACGATGGTTGTTTAATGTGAACTAATAACAATAACGTATTATAATTTAGACAACTAAATAGTTAAGGGGGTATTCTAATCTAAAGGCATGAATTTCGGGCGGTTTTTGCTGTGCAAACGAAACAAAAAATATTTTTACTATCCATTTTTTTATCATTTGTTCATTGATATTTTAAGATTGCATTAACTGAAAAAAAAAAATCAAAATTCACAATACATCGTAGTTGAAATGCCAAACGATATAGACGTGCCACGTAGAATATATCCAAAATGGTAAGATACGAAACTTTCAACTAACAAAATAGACGATTAGATAAAAAGAAGAGAATTATTTTCTGCGCCTAAAGTATTTTTACAACTGTCATCCATAGACCTCTATATGTTCAACTTGAAATGCTTCCAAAAGTTGGAAAACAGCGTCATTATCCACTCCATCCTGTCGATTGTCATTCGCACTAACGCCGTCTGTAAAGCGTAGCTCGCGTGATGTGAAACGAGTACTTACAAATACTTTGATGCGCATCTACACACCGACTCGAGTCACATTTACCAAATGATAGCCGGCAGTTGCGGCATGTGGAATATTTGCGTACAAATGTCAAACATACAGAGCCTGCACATGAAAGAAATCGTAGTTTATTTCGTCAGGACGTTCCGCCTTGTTTAACGCCAGCTAGCCCCGTTGACTGTAAACAGAAAATGTTTAACCTTGCTACGTGCCTTCTGTTTGTCTGCGAAAATGAGTACAAGATCGAAGTATAAAAACTCGAGGATCGTAACCGAGTTAAGTTGTAGAACAGCCACGTTTCATGACCGTGCAATGATCAACTTCTATCGTACATGGCTTAACAAATTCGATATCAATCTGAACTCGTATGAGATCAAAGTTTATTTATTATCGTTAAATCTCGGATTTTTGTTATTATGGTACATGCATTTATGGAAAATTTAGACAAATTTGCGAAAATGTAAGAAATGTACGTAATTTACGAAATACGATAAAACGACAGGAATATCAAAAATATTTAAGATGTGGTTGTTATAAAGTTTAATGGATGAAATAAATCTGTATGTAGGGTACCCTAGTTACGTTAATAAAAATATGCAAAAAAACATGCAGAAAAATTCACGATCTAATTATCCTATGAAACAAATAATTATGTGCAACTAGAATATCCTAGTTGGTTGTATTATGTGCTTGCTTAATTTTAATTGTAATTAATTATTATGTGTCACATTATAAGGAATATTACGGAAACATTAATTATGCTGGCTACAGTGTATAAACATGTGAAAACTAGTATAAATAAATATTTGTAACTGCATGATTTAATGGTAGCAATGGAGGAAAACATGAAAAGTATTTGGTAAACGAATTCCTCGTTTCATGACGCGGCAGAAATTACTACAATCTCGTTCGAGTTCAGAATATTTCAGATTACTTGAATAGGTATTGCATTATCAATATCGGAGTAATAATTATTTTAACATTCAGGAAATTTTGTCCAGGAGTAATTATTGAATAATTTAAAGAACTTTGCAATGTTAGGGCATCTAAAAATTTAATTAACCCACTTTCAAAATGGATAACATAACAAAATAATATATCCATCGTTGATTAAACAGACGTACAAATGCAACAGTCTTTGACGCTTTTTTAAAGAAATGCGAACAAAACGTGTTACATAATCTAACAATAATTACAGGGCGATTTTTTTCTAAGAAATTTCCTACCAAATTATATTACAAATCTTTTACTAATTATGTAGTAAAAAAATAATCTAATGATACGTGGTAACAAAATCTAGAAGAGTTTACGAAGACCAAGTATAGTATTATTATTTTATTATCGTAACGAACTACGTCATAAAAATCCTTTCCAGAAATGAAATTACAATTATCGGAAAACAATTACCGTTAAATATCAAGCGTAGATAGATATAATTTTACGAAAAAAAAAATAAAAAATAAAAAATAAAGAAATAACGCGAAATAGATTATCGGTGTAAAAGATTGAAGAGAAGGAAAGAAGAGGAAGTTATGGCAGCGAAGTATAGAGAACAAAGATCAAAA
The DNA here is from genome assembly GCA_014737535.1 of Bombus cullumanus. NCBI lineage: Eukaryota > Metazoa > Arthropoda > Insecta > Hymenoptera > Apidae > Bombus > Bombus cullumanus. The sequence continues at coordinate 1,820,631 of JACXIX010000018.1, forward strand.
AAGAAGGGAGAGAGATGGAAAGAAAGTTTTCATGCAATTGATAGGACCGCATCCGAACTTTAAACAAGTTCGAAACTTGAACGTTAGCCACGGCAGCTGTTCAGACGTCATTCGTTGTATTAAATGGTAAGACGAAGGTGTTGGAAAGTTTTACAATTTTTTAACACGGACCTCCACGCTTCGGTTAAACCTTTCCTCTCTTGTTTCCAGCCCGGTCCTCTGGTTCCTTTTCCTCGATAAAACTACTTACTTCGCATGAGATAACAACGGCCAATTCGCTCTTGCTTCGTTCCTTCTGATATAATCAAACATTTCACGGATGAGATAGGAAAGAGGTTTGATCGGCATAGCAAAATTGAAATTTTATACCTGAACGCCGTTATCTTAACCCTGTTGCGGTCCTCGAATTTTTCTGTCAATCTCGATTTAATTTCATCCGAGCAAAAGGAATCTTTAGCACCAAAAACTACTGAATCGGTCGAGATGACTTTTGGCGGCAGATTTTTCCTTTCTGCATTTATTAAAATGATTAATAAATAGTTATTTCTTCTCATCGTATTGCTCTAATTCTAATTAATTATATATAATTATATATAATATATGTTGATTTATCAAAAAAAATCAATACAGGAGGTCAAATATTTTTTACACGAAGAAAGCAATTTTAAAATTCGTATTTGTAAACGAGAAATCACACGTGTCAATATTTATTTCTTCGTATCTGTTCTCTTTACGAAATTTTTTATCAATAGAAAGGTACGATGAAGAAAGTTTAAAATATGATAATTCATAACACAGTCGACTGTTTAAACAAATTTTGTAATATCGAATAGCTTTGATCTTAATATTTTCTGGTGCTGAATTTTTTTCATCTGAATTCGCCAGAATTCTTTTAATGAAAAAACGCAATTTGAAAATTCTATTTGCCTCGGACGATAGCAAAACCCGATTTTGCCTGGAGGCTTTCAATTTTTTTGTGTAAAGTACAGTATGTGCTATTTCGTTATTATTCCATACTTTTATTATATTAAAGCTGTCCATTCGCTTTATTACAATTGTTTTACCGAAATCTATCGTTACGTAGGTCTTCGAAAAGCTCCATTTGCAAATTGGATTCTTAGGGGATACGACTTTTCCAATTGCTTCTCAATTGTTTTACCTTCTGCAGGCTACTAACCCTGCAGCTGCCTATTCGAATCGAATCCACTTTGAGTTTCGCTACGCTCTTCGAGAAATAATATTACAGAATGAGAAAAACGTACATCGAAATATATTAATTTTGGACGAGAAAGTTTCAAAAATTTTGATATTTTGTTTCTATTATTCTACTATCGATTTCTCTCTGGAAGATGGAAAATATCACGGACAGAAGAATTGAAAGAAAGAAATTTTTAAGGGTGCGTTGTTTAAATATACATTAGAGATTGTAACATTTTTGTTGATTCTGCTCGTAAAACATTTCTCCATTTTTATGTAAATTTGTACACAATGCACAGTGACTAAAACTTAACAAATTTAATCTTTGAAGATTTAATTTTTATCTTATATCTATGATGTAATTTTTGAAATTTAATTATTTCCTAATTTTCCTTAGTTTCTTCCCATTTTTCCTTTTTTTTTTTTTTACGTGGGGAAATCCTCATGGACACTCACCGTTGCATCGCAACGGCCGAGTAGTATCGAACTCTTACCGACTAAAACCCCACGGTTGTCCTCCTGACGTTGGTAGAGGTGCACCCGGGTTCTCTCACGAATTCTCCAGGGGTGCACCCTCGTCGTCTATCTCCCTGTTGGTCCTTCCCATTTTTCCTAAGTGAGTATTAAATTACAACGTTAGTTATACGTTCAACAATACATGTATGTACATGTATGTATACGCATCTCTATCACGTACTATAAATTTATTTACACGCGCACGTTCTGCAATAGGATTTGTTGTTCATTACTGTAATAGCGTATCGAACAATTACGTGTATTATTGTTGGAATATTTAATTGGAAATGAGAGCTGGAACTGTACAATTTACTTTATCACAAATGCAGCTTACGTTTGTTGAATCTAAAGAATAGTTTTTGCCACGCTATAAACCAAAGGATCAACGAATTGGTCATTGCTTTATAATTTAGCAACTAAAAAATTTGGAGATTAAAAGATCCTCAAACAATAGGCATTTTTATAAAGTTTAATAATCCTGAAGACTTATCTTACATATCTGCATATTAGCGTTTAAAAATCAACTTTACCAGCAGATAACGTTCTATTTTAAAAATCATAAACAATGATCATTGTAGATCCTTTTATTCGTAACTTTGTAATTAAACTACATTGATTCTTCATATGAAAGAAAAGTAACAAACGTTCCACACAAAATAGTCTTCTATTATATACTATACTATATTATACTATATACATAATAGTCTTCTATCTCCAACATTTTATCTACCCATCAATTAATTCATTAATCGTCAACGTATTTTCGATCAGTTTACATAATTAGTAAATTGTGTTTCTTAAATATTATGATCATGGAAAGAAATTCCGTCCATTTGTCATTATTTCTTCTTTCAGTTTAAAGAATTTGAGATATCTATAACACTGCCATAAATTATTTTCTTTTTCAAATCGTGGGCAATTTTTTTATCTTCTAATGTCTGTAATTTGTACAGCTTCTATGAAGTCTATAGTATTTTAATAATTAGTCAAAGAACTGAGAAGCATAATTTATACGCTATATTTATTACATTCTATACTTAAAATCCTTGTATCAATTTTTATATGTGTAAAGCATTGTTTAAAAAAGAAATCTTCATAGCATACGAGATGCTAATTTGTTACGCTATTTACTATAATCACGATTTTACAGGCTATTGTAGTCTCAAAAATATTGGAACGTTAAAGATAATTACTAAATAACTTTATACTACAATGTAATCTTACTTTCCTCATTTATTGCGGCTGTTCTTTATACAAAAATTAATAAACAACCACTAAAATAGTTGTCCAGAATTTGTCAGTATATCAGCAGACGCGGTAAGTGTTTATTTGAGATTAGAATTGGATCTTTTACATTGACTACAGAAATATACAAAATTGTACCAATTCGCGAACCAGCTATCAATTCGTTATTTACTAATTACCCGTACCAACTGAAGTAACTTCTATGTAAGTGCGATTTAAATATTTATACATCCATAGGATACACTCAATTGCCAGGTGCTGCGACGTAAAATAATGAAAAATAAAAGAAGAGTTTATCCAGATGAAGGAAACAAATTTCAAAGATACTCCGAGGTACGAGCATTTCAGCGCACATTTTGCGTTGACAAAATACGGAAAGAAGGGTGCTCACTTAATGGCAAGAACACCGCTGTAATCATTGCAATTATCCTACTTTCAAGGATAATTAATTCGCACTTAACACGTCATTTGCAACCCTGCATCTCGTATCGATCGCGTTAATTAAACTGTATTTTAAATGAGAGACAGGCTTTGTAGCAAGTATCGGGGAACAATCCGGATAAAAGCGACGGGGGAACTGTAATCGGTCTTCGCTTTCCATTTCCTTATCAAAGATGGAACGAGAAAGGTGAAAAAGGGGAACACAAAGGTTTAGAGTACTTATCCGTGCAGCGTTAAAACTTTGTCGGCCGGAGTATCTCGCGGATTTCTTCCGTGTTAATTCACATAGGCATATCTGGTCAAAAGTTGTTTTCAAGGAAAACGCTTTTCCTTTTAGTCTCAAACACCGCGCCAAACACCACAGGAGGCACGTTTTACGACGATACGGCGATGTTTGTAACCCGTGAAAATCCTAACATCGCATCCTCTAGCTTCAACGTCAGCGAAATTTATTCCAAAGCCGGACTACCAAGTGGAAAATTGAAAGCAACGACGCTAAGCCAACTCGTTCAAGCTTCTGTTTATGTAACAATCATCTTTATTAATCAGTACGGTAATAAATAAATAAAATTAATGTATCAGCGCGGTATTTAAATCTTCGCTTGGACAACAAACTCAATTGGATGGAATGTGTAACAGTAAAAACGAAGCAAATAGATTTAAGGTACAAAAATATGTACTGGTTACTTGGCAGAAAGACAAAATGATCATAGGAGAATAAAATACCCATCTATAAAACAATACTAAGGCCGATATGGAGTTATGGCATCGAGTTATGGGATTGTGCTTGTAAATCCAATACATCGTACGAAGATCACAGTCTAAATTGTTTCGCGCAATAGCAGATACACCACGGTATGTATCAAACAAAACGCTTCACGATGACCTTTATATGCCATTCGTCAGAGAGACGATACCAGAAAGAAGCCACAGCCACCACATCAAAATAAATCTTCACGCGAATTTTCTCGTTCAACTACTCCTGAAGGAACAACGTCCTATAAAACCGAGAAGACAAATGAAGTATAGCAAGCCTTCTCGATGGAGGAGCCCTCGTCATGACATATGAGGGAGCTAAAGTTCTAAGCAACCAAATCAACCCGTAGAATCCTCACTTTGACTCTGAGAAGACAGCAGTCAGCTGACATTAAATGAGACATGGCAAGTCTCCTTGATGGAGGAGGTCTCATCGTGACGTACAATAAGAAACCTAAAGCCTCAAACCAGCAAGTCAACCTACAGAATCCTCACCTTTTTGAGTTTGATTGCTGATGCAAAAGGAAGAAAAAGGAAAATTATTTAACAACCACGCATTGATTTCATGTACCTTCGAAGCATAAACTGTTGCATGACGTTACTATGTAACATGTAACAACGTTGCTATATATTTTATATATGTATAGTAGTATATATAGTATTATTAACGTTAATAACACAATAGTAGTATACTATATACTGCACTATACTATATATATATATGTCGGATTAACATTAGAATTTAGAACACGTGACGCTTCTCCGTCTGAATTAGCCATTGTTTTATAAGGCAGAAATTATATTTCACGTTTACACAAGACTTTAACAAAGTTTAATAAATATAGAGTTTAACAAATAATAAGATTAACGGATATTATGTTTTACGATTAGTAAGTTTAACGAACAATAAGATTATCAAATAACATGTTCTACGAATAATAAGTTTAACGAATAACGAGTTTAATGAACGCTATTAACAATGTTCTTGGGTTCAAACGAATCCACAGTCTACGGGATAACTCTTTGCTATGCGCAAAATAATGTTACGCACAAGATACGATTGCTGAAACGCACGGGATAAACTGCTCGATGTGTCACTCACAAAGGCCATCTCACGAATAATCAATTGATGGAAATTTTCCTCGCTGTACAATTGCATTTGTTTGTTATATTCCCATTGGAAACATCGAGAAAATTCGAATCGCCGTTGCTAAGTAATTCTGCCTGGAGTTTGATTATTAATACAACGTGTGTCCCATTATATCCACACCACCAAGGTACAATCCCATGTGGCTAGGCCCGATCTTGAGGCCGTATGCCACCACAACCACATTACTAGGGAAAACCATACAACCACTCCACACCTTCGTCAGACAAAACGTCCATCCCGTGACCGTGGCTACGTTTGGCGACCAGTTGTCACCTTGAGGCCAATCTCGTTATTACAAATCTCGAACAATTACAGTTATGATAAAATCTAGGCTAAAGTGTTAGAGGACTTTGCCAAAATTACAAAGGAAAGACTCCGGTTTTCCATTCATCTCCGACATATATATATATATATATACATACTGTTATGTAATTGTGATACACTAAAATGTAAACTGTTATGTCTTCAGTTTTAACGTAGAGGCGAATTTTCTCATTTAACGTACATATAAATGAAATATTTTTGTGCTACCTGACAGTTTTCACTTAAGGCGGCAGATTTGTAGGGCCGCGTTATCGCTCGGACAACGCCATAAGTTTTTCTTTCGGTTGCTCCGCGGAATGCGTTCTAGGAACGTGAGCTGGTTTTTCGAACGCGATTAGAATTCATGCGGCTGCAATAGCGTGCCGCTTTGAAAATGAACGGCCTTAGAATTCAAGTGGAACGGCTTTCGGCGAGAGACCCGAGATAAAGCCGCGAAAAAAAATGGAACGAACGTTAAACGCTTGGCGAATAAAGGAGGACGTTTACGTTTGTTATGTTTCTATTGTACGTATGAACAGACGGTTTCGTAATGCGATAATCAAACCGGCGCGGTGTAAAGGACGATCGTAGCGCTTTTAATTGTTTACATTGTTCGTTGGTTATTTTAATATTACTGTGGCTCCAATCGTCTCATATAGATTTTGCATTATGCTGCTTGCGTTATTAAAGTTATTAATACTCATGCGTGAAGACATATCTTGTAAGTACAGGCATATTTAATATTCGCCTGTAATTTTTTAACAAAGCGTTTATAAACAAACTTCATGTAATATTTTTTTTCTATCTTTATTCGTAGATCATGCTCCTATAATCTTGCCAGAAAAGTAGGAAACACTCTGTACAAGAAAATACGAAAATACGAAGTTGTGACATTATACATATATCGAAAACTATATTTTCGTTTTCCGAGAAGTGCTAAAACTTGACGTTCCCCTCTTTTTCCGTGGAACCTTCAGTTGTATGTGCCTGGAGTACGAACATCTTTCTTGTTGTTTAATTATTTCAGTATTAGATTGCAGCTTAATTATCCACTACATATTCATTTATTTCAAGTAATTGCACGAAACAAAAAATACTTTTTCTGTATTAAACGTATATATGCAATTTGTTTGATTATGCGTGATCGGATAGATAATTGATTATATCACGATCATATTACATACATAATACAGCGTGTCCAGTGATTAAATGTCCAAATTTTGCTACTGTGTTCTACATGCAAAAAACGAACTAAAATTTCATATAGTAGAAAATGTCTAAATGCTTCGTTAAAAGATTGTAACAAAAATATGAAACGCGACGAATATGTACGCCAATACTCTATCTATTATCTCTCACAATTATTTCAATACGAGATAGCGCGAGATACGTACGGGACAAGGCAAGATACGTAGTGTTCGTGACACGTATCGGTATAAGGTACGTCGCGTATGTATATCGTTTTTGTGCACGATTCCACTGTACAATTGTATCGTTTCAGTATCGTTTTGGTTTGTAAATTTACGAGAATCAAAATTGCATGTAAAGCCGTGAGACAAAATCCCCATGAAATTCATCAATCTACGATAAATTCAATGTCACGTCGGTATTAAATTTGCATTGATAAAATCGCACGGTAGTTTGAACTACGTACAAACATACAGAGGCTGACGAAATGAACGCTTACATATGCAAACTTGAATGGCCGAAATAATGTACATTAAAGTAATTCGCTTAGACAAGTAGATGTGAATAGAAAGATGGAAGTCTTAAGATTATGTCAGTAAAATTTGAAAAGGATTCAATAACCTAGATAGGAGTTATGATACATTTATTAGAAACACGCATTGTAAGTGACTCACAAAAATATTTCAACGCTATATACGTATATTTGCATAACTTTACATTTCATATTTTTGTTATAATTTTTTAATAAATCTTTAGTCTTGCGATATTCCAGCCTTATTTCTACCTGTAGAACACACTGGAAAAGTTCGAACGGTGAATCTCTGAACACCCTGTATATGCTTATAATATATATATATATATAATTAATAATTAGTTGCAACAAATGCTACATCTATTGCGAAAGGACATCGGGGCCTTTGTTTTGGAATTTTTGGGAAGATCCCCAATACTTCGGTCTAGGCTATTTATTATAGCTGTACTTAAATAATGAAACTTAGAAGTAGTTGTTATGATTCAATCCGATTACGTTTGCCCGAGATTTGTGACAGTGGGCTTGGGCTCGAGGTGACACAAATGGTCGTTCAACGTAGCCGCGGTCACGAGATGGACGTTTTTACCTAACAGAGAAGTGTCAATATTATGGGACACACGTTGTATTTAACAATCAAACCCCGGGCAGTGTTGCCGCTACGCGGGACTGCCTAGCAACGGCGGCTGGAATTTTGTTGGTACCGCCGGCCAATATACAACAAAACGAACGCGATCGTAAAGAGAGGAAAGTTTTCACCAGTCTTTTGTTCTTGCGATCACCTTGGAGAGTTCTCACATCGTCTTTACGTGCAGTTTACACCGAGCGTCACAGCGAACGTTACTTTGTGCTTCAAAATATATTCTACGTTTAACAAAGAGTTACCCCGTTGACCGTGGATTGAACCTGGTTATTGAATCTAAGAACATTGTCATTAAGATCTCTAAGTGTCTAATCACCACGGTTGTTTGTCAAACTCTGTAAAAATCATATTTATACCAGTAAACATAATTTCTATTGTACAACAACGATGGCTAGTCCAAATGAAGATTCGTTACACGCCCCTAAACCTAACCCTAACCCGACATATATATGTCGGATTATCATAAGAATTTTGAGCACGAGACTCTTCTCCGTTAGAATTAGCCATTATTTATTGAGCAGGATTATGTCACACGTTCACACAAAAGTTAAACAAAGTTTATAAGTATAGAGTTTTACAGAAAAATTAGATTAACGGAAAACTCGTTTTACAATTAATTAATTTAACGATTATCACGACAAACGAATAGTGTAACACGCTTTTCGAACTAAAAGATGTGCGAACAACAAAATTAACGAACAATATGTCTTACGGTAAAAGGTTTTCAAATAATGAACTTAACAAACTCTAATGACAAGGTTCTGAGTTCAAACGAATCCACGATCAACGGGATAACTCTTTTCTAAGCGCAAATAATTTTAGGCACAAAATGCGATTACTGAAACACACAGGAAACTGCTTGATGTGTCACTCACGAGGGTAATTACACGAATGATCAATTGAAGGCAATTTTCCTCGCTGTGCAATTGCATTTGTTTGTTATATTTCCATTNGCTAAGTAATTCAGCCTGGGGTTTGATTACTAATACAACGTGTGTCCCATTATATCGGCATCACCAAAATACAATCCCATACGACTAGGCCCGATCTCGAAGGCTGTACGCCACCACAACCACATTACTAGGAAAAACCATACAATCACTCCACACCTACATCAAGCAAAACGTCCATCCCGTGACCGTGGCTACGTTCGGCGACCAGTTGTCACCTTGAACCCAATCTCGTTATTACAAATCTCGAACAATTATAGCTATAATAAAATCTAGGCTAAAGTGTTAAAGGACTTTCCCAAGACTGCAAAGGAAAGACTCCGGCTTTCCATTTATCTCCGACATATATATATATGTATATATATATATATATTTGCAATAGATGTAGCATTTGTTGCAACTAATTATTAAAAGCGATAATAATATATGAACCGCTATTAGTTTCAAACAAATGCTTCTAAACAGCTAGAAGGTTATTACTTTTCTAAAAAGAAACCGTGCGCGAAGCGGAATCATATATCATACCACCGACGCGTACATTCGAAACTTAATGGTCCGTTGTTTGAATAATACGTTGAAACGTTTCGCGATTGCACAACTCAGCCCACGTTCTACGATTTCTTGAAACAGAGAAAAGCTTTTTACATGTTGAGTACTCTTAAATTTGAAACACTCCTATACAGACCGAATTGCTCTTCTCACAGCTTACGAAAGGTAATACCGGAAATCCAATGTCCTTTCCACAAATAAGTCGTTCAAAGTGCTCGATAATATGACAGCAATATAGTTTTAGTATAAAAATTACGACAACTAAATGCTGAAGTAACATTTTCAAATTAATCGTATCATACGACACGCATAGTATCGGATTCTCAAAAATAGCATCTCCCGTGATAAGAAATCCGCATATTTCTATAAAATCATTATGCAAATTATGGATTAAGATGTAGTACCGATTCTACAAAACTATTTATTTTTTTTCACAAAGTTTTATGTATGATTCAATATCGCATTGTTTGTGAACAGTTTTTTTACATACATTTAGAAACTTTATATATTTTTTTTCTTTTTGCAATGTTAACAAGGAAAGATAATGTGTCACGTAAATTAATAAGGGCAATTTTTGAATAATATTTGAGTAATATGTCGAAATAAATAAGATCACTGTGGTAAATCGCTGTTAGCGATTTTGCACCTCTGCTTTCTACGTTCGCAGTACAATGTACGTACCCGAGTAAAAGGTTATTCGTTATTCTCTAATAACTTCGTTTTATTCGCAGTTTTTATCCGTATCAAACTGTATTCGAATAATGCCCAAGTCTCCTTTGTTCGGAGACATGTTCGAATAAAAAATCGTTCGTTATTGGCCAACAACTTCGTTCTATCCGCAGTTTTTATTCCAATCGCAATTTATTCGGAACGTTATACGAATAATGCCCGACCGCGAATATGTAGATTCCATTTAAACGACACATTCATTCTATATACCAACTAAACCGTGTACGAAAACGAAAAACAATGAAACCTGTTAAACCAATGAAAATGTAAAAAACGAAGTATCAAAGTGACAGAAGTTGTGCAAATCGAAAAAGATAAATTTCAGATTCAAGGAACATGGAAAATCGATGTACGGCGGTGCAATCGAGGCATGGAAATGTTTTCCGAATTTATAGTAAAGGAATCGAACGCGACGCCATAAATGGCAGAGAATCGAAGCTTGGTGGTTATGCATAAATCGTTGAAGTGGGCGTAACCCGTGATAAAGCGATTGCCGGACGAACCCCGGCGAAACTGGAACTTCAAAAGACTCTGGGCTCAGCGTTTTCGATCCTCCGTGCTTTTTGCTCCCCTTCCCTCGGGGAATTTCCTACGTCACGGGGAAGAACCGCTGTCCTACAAATTTCCAAGTCGCTTCATCATCGTTGCCCATCAGTCACCAAGAAAGAACGCTTCATGGCGGAAGCGCAGCCGCTGCAAGGCTTTGCAAAAACCATAAGAGGAGTAATGAGTACGAAGAGAGAGAGAGAGAGAGAGAGAGAGAGAGAGGAGATAAGTAGGTGGTAGAGATTACGATGAAAGAAGAAGAGGAGGACGAACCTTGTAAGAAGTAGATAATTATAGCAATGAACAATTAAATGTTGCTGCAGCGCGATGAATGGCATGATTTCTAATATAATTGATGAGCGATTAACCATCGTGCGACTCCATTCAATTAACGGTTGATGATTCGAATCCTGGTTAATTACAATTATATCGAGGAACGATTTAACAGAATTGTAATTAATCACGTTAGAAAAGAAATCGTACACTAAGCTATTTAAGATAAGATGTTACTTTAAGTAGATAGGAACTTTTAGAAGAAATTGAGCTTCTAACGCGCATTGTGTTTCAGATGTAATCAAACACTGCGAGTGCCAAGAAATAAATTTTTCAGGAGGAAAAGAAAGTTTTCAGGAGGAAAAGAGTAGTTCGAATTCACGAAAAAAGAAAAGTGTATCTGTGGAAAATTTGTAGTAATAGTGCGTCAACTCTTAATTATAAAGAAAACTCAATATCCCATTCATTTAGGTGCTTTATACAAAAGCCAAGAAATAATTAACTAATGTTTATTGTATTTATTGTACTTATATTTCCTTTCTATAGAGACGACCCTGTGACACCATTTTCTAGCATTGTTAATAACTATTTAGAATGGGAAATTGTACCTGAGTTCTACCCTACAGTATTGTCATTAGTATGTAGAGTATTTCCCAATAAAACAGTAAAACTTTTTCATTTTGACACCTACAATATTTTCTACAAACACTTTTCAATTTACTATTGTTTTTGTGTAAGGTTTCATATATGTGTATATAATTTGACCTAAGTCAAATCTAATATCTGAAATAATATTAACAAATATAATGCATTTTATATGCATATTTGTTTATAACTGTCAATATATCAAAATTTATTTTAAGTAATTTTAGAGCCGTATTCGATTCATGTTTGATCATAATTTCATCAAATATTTTTTCATGCGCTAAAATTCTTTAGTGCAGTTATGAGCAAGCAACAATAGTAACAATATTCAGAATAAAAATAATATAGTAGCATTATACATTAACCTACATACCTATGTACATACCTACATACAATAAGTACAGTGCAGGGTATAAATGTATTTAGAAAAGATTCAAATTAGTAATAATTCAATGAGTAATTAATATTTAGATTATATTGAAAGTCGACAATTTATTGGAAAAAAGAACAACATAGATGAGATATTAAATATCATCTAAATTGATGGAATTGATGATTATGAGATCATAGAGGAAATTGGAAAATGAAACTTATTATAAAAGCAATTAGTGTTTCAAAAATTAAACATTTAATCTTAGAAAAATCTAACTTTAAAAATAAACAAGATATTGAAAATTTAGAATGTAGGACAATCACGAATATTTTAAATCATAATTAATATTTATTCATATTATTCAAATTTTAAATCATATCTCATAATTGAATGTATATAAACTTGATATTTAAAAATTCTTTTATGCTCATTGAACAGGAGAAGATAATTTAAGTAGTCGTCAAATATTGAGGCAAATTTTATTGCCAAACAAGATACTCTTAACACGAGGGTGAAAGTAAATGAACTACGAGTAAGCTGGTTTACGTTCAACGAACATCAAACTTAAATTACGTATGAACGTGTAATGACCTTATTTAAAAATGAAGTTTAAGCTTATAAAATTAATGGGATATTCTAAAGCCAATTATTCATTTAATTAATAATGAAGATTACAGCGCATCAAGCTAATAAGACTCCAAGGTCCTAAAAAATATTTTGTTGATAATTTATACGATGTGCACAATTTATGAAACATAGCAATTAATGTAGAAATGAGAACAAAATATATTTCGTGTTTTCACGTCGATACAAATATAATGCCGAGGATTCTACCAAGAAGTATTCATTTCAAGATTTCAAGAACATATCATGAAGTTTCATTTCAACATTGTAACATTATATTACATTTGTATATTGTATTATATTGTATTGTATTATATTATATTATATATTGTATTGTATTGTATTATATTGTATTATATTGTAACATTATATTATTCTACAAAATTTTGTTTTTCCACAAACTGTGAATAAGTAGATGCAATTTATATAACGTTTATCTATCGAATATAAAGAAGTATTAATTCAAATCTTGGAAATAAAATAATAAATAATAATGCAAATGATTGCTTAAGAATATAAATTCAGCAGAACATAAGTTCGACAATTGTACAATTGGAGTAAAATTAGAATAATTTGTACGTGTGTTCTAGATGAAAGTGTGGATGTACGTGGTAGGTGCTCTAAATAAAATATGAGAATGAGTGAGAGTGAGAAGTACATAAGCCAAAGACTCGAAGCGATATTCTTGTATTCACGTTGCTTTATCTTTCATACGTTAAACTTGACGAATTAAAGTTAAAGTGCCTACCAAACCAGTGATCTTCCAGCACAAATAGGTTAATGCTTTTTTTTATAGGGAATACTTAGCTGAATCGATTAAGGGGGTATTCTAGTCTAGAGGCATGAATTTCGGGCGATTTTTGAAGCTCTGTACAAGCGAAACAAAAAATATTTTTGCTCTCCTTCTTTTTAGCATTTGTTTATTGATATTTCGAGATTACGTAAAAAATTCCCTGGAAAAAAAAACAGTTATGAGCTGGCAAAGTGGGTGCTGCCAAAAAAATGGGGTGCCGTGGCGTGCATGATATCAACCCTTCTGGTCATCTGAAAGAAAAAACGCGAACGGATTCTTAATTAGTATGGATGCCGCTATCGTCTGAACCTTGGAAAAGACAATACAACATTTTTTCACAAAATGACGGCCGTTTGAAAAAAAATTTCTTCTTTCGCACGTTTTTCTGACAAATAGTAATATTAAAGATTTTGAGCTGAGTGTGGTCCGGACGATAGAGGAGTATATAAGGAATATTCAGACCAAATTTAAAATAAATCGGTTCATTAGAACTTGAGATATCGTGCACGCCAACTCGAAAAAAGTAGTTTCGAGAAAAACGCGTTTAAAGTTTTGAGACAAGTTTCCGGCAATTTTACTCATAGAACGGTACAGCATACTTACATATTTTTAATCGGCGATTCTTGCTCCATACAAGAACATCTTTCTTACATATAGAACACAGAATTAACGATGAAAGAGAAAAATTCTAAAATACAATAACCGTAATTGTTATTAATTAAAACTGTTCATTTGTTCCGGTCGGACCGGAGCAGATGCCGCACCACAAAAATGGCTGTAACTCACAAAACAATTGAAATTTTGAAAAATCCTTTTAAGGGCATATTCTTGAATGTCTAAACTTTGGAAATGTGAAAAAAAAATTTCCGATTTTTTCAAATTTGTAGACTAGAATACCCCCTTAATGTCGTAAAAAGTATACGGTGGTTATTAAAAAAAATCAGTCACCTTAATATCAAAAAAAAAAGGTATCAAAAAATGAAGATTTACTCGTACGACCATGCTCCTTAAATACAATAAATTTCACTTGAAACATTTTTCGATAAAGTCAGTGGACAAGGAATTATCCCAGGCGGTAGCTTTTACCGGCTCAATGTGTGTGGTTCCAATTATTTGAAACAATTATTTTGAATCAAATAATAATACATACAAAATTTAGAAATTACAATTAGTTTGAATTACACCTAAACATTGAAAGACATAGAGTGAAATCGCCATTATTTTGAATTATCCAAGTAATGAGAAAAATTAGGAACACTAGAAAGAAAGAGGTACCGATAAAGTGGACTTACGTATAACGTCGTATACGTCAACGATAAATATATCCTGGCGATAGTATATTAACCCTTTCAATACATTGGAAGAATGGAAAGATGCGGTAGGTGTGACACATTAATCAGCAGCAGCATCGACCGGCACTTGCTTCCAGCCAAGGCGGAGGCCAACCAAGAAACCGACCCCTTTTCTCCGTTGAATTTCAAGGGGATGGCCGGCTCCTTCGTGCCTTAAACCACACCATTATTGCTTTTTCCAAGAAACGCAGAGGCATTGTGCGCCATTAAAGCTAAGATGGACCGCACGGTGTGCTCCTATCAAGTACTTCTCTTAAGCGTTGAAATAACTGATCTATTCTTCTGAATTATTATCATCTCGTGGAGATTATGATTGCGACATAGTGACGCGGAGATTAGATATTTCTAGACAAAAGGAAACGACGAATGAATTTTTAAGCACATGCAATTATTATATTTAAGTACATGTAATTATATATAATATAATTAATTATATAAATGCGAATGATATAGAGCAGTTATACATATTTTTATTACACATGTTATAAATATTATAATTATAAATTATTGTATTATACATGTACAATTATACGTATACATAAATTGCATGACTAGAAGATTATTGTCTATGTGTGTGTGAGTTTCAGAAGACATAGTAAGATCAAGTCCATCTGCGGACTGTGAAGCCGAAATTAAGTGATAAAAGATCGAGAAACTAAGAGATCACGGAAAACAATTTCTCCAGTGGAAGATTATCGAATTATTAATATTGAAAGGTTATTCGAAATAACGCGCTTCAGATGTAGATGAAGGTGTGTGCGAGGAGTAACTTGATTTACAAAGCTATTTCATTTGAAGATGAAAGCACGTTTCTCGGCGTAAATAGATTCTTCCAGGGAATTTTTAAGGGCGACGTTACAACTTTTATTCGAAATAATTTTCCTGTTTCTGTATAATTGGAATGGTACGAAAGTAAAGAATTTCATAGGGAAGACGCAGAAACTGTATAAGAAATCTGCGTCTCTGAAATTATTTCGTAATACTCGTGCATTTGCTTTTTTCATTCGTCGTGGATAAAAAATTCTGTTTCTATTTTTCGCAATTGTAAAGTATATGACGTATTTTAATACAAAACGTCATTTATGACATAAACGTCGGTCGATACAAAAATGTTAAAAATTTTAAAAATTCAATTATATACGTGATCGTAAATTCATCGTGTGCAAATTAAATGTTTCAGTACGATACAATTGTATTATTCTCAAACAGGCATATGATTGACGAAAATAATCAAAAACAGAAGTTTCTTAATTCGAAACTTGCAGTTAATAGACGGGCATCTGATGGATTTTCAAACACGTTTCTTACACTTTATAGAATGAATAATTACTTACCAAGCTATTTCCTTCAACTTCAATTTCAAACCGCTTATTTTCCGCTTATTTTTACATGTAGAATCACCAACGCACTTTTTGTACCACACACAAATACCAAAATACACAAAATACCAGATACTGAGTACTTTACACAATTATAGATTTTCTAATCGTTTACTAATTCCCAAAATGCTAATGTAGCATTTTATTAAGCGGTAAAGTCAAATCACACAAGACAAGAGAGACATTACCGGGATATATTCTTCTTTTCACACCTTTTTCTGTCCGCTGATTTATTTGTCTTTTTCTCGTTTTCGCTACTAACCTCAAAAATTACTATACCAATTTATCACAACTTGTTATAATAAACTAATTACATAACTTGCTTTACACGCAAATTCCAGAGATCATTGATACTAAGATGATTCGTAAACTCTACGTCACACAGATTGACAGAATACTAAGAATACTGAGAAAAAAACCTTGGCTTAAATTAATAACGAAATCCTTGTTGTCGTACGAGACAACGCGATGCGTCATGGCGCTTCATGATCTCACAGCGATCGAATTTGCTGTACGCGAAACATGGATGGTTTAATTCACTTCTGGCCGACTAATACGATTTCCAAAAGGAAGACAAACGGCGAACACAAAAGGGGAGGAAAAAGGCGTAGGCACTCGAAGGTAAACGTGGAAAGGCGAGTTCCGAGCCGATAAATGGCTGCAAGTCGAGTCAAAGGAGGCTGGTCCAATTTAAATCGCAGTTTGTTCCTTAGTACCGTCTGCTAAGGCCAGCCATCGCTGAATGGATCTCCATTATGAATGGCCTCGTGAGATTTACATTCTGTCGTTCCACCGCACCCACTTCTGCTTATATGTTATGGCAATTTGCCTCACCCCTCTGTAAAGGATTCCTCTCTTTTTCCTTCCCTTCCTTGGTAATAATCGATGTTAGATATTGGTAACGATTGGTCGTGAATATCGACAAAAGTATCACACGACAAGTTTTATTGTACACGTCTATCAGTTACTTCACAATTTAACATGTTGGAACAAGCGAAGGGCGTTGGAATCGGACTACGGATTTTTGTGCACTTGTGGGAAATTTGAGGGTGCAAAAGTGCACACAATGCATACAATGTACGGTATAATCAAATTAAAAAACAAAATATCTAAAATTATTAATTATAATGTACGATCTTACTACAATTAATTTATTTAAAATGGATTAAACAGGTGTTGATTAAACAGAAAATGAAGGTTGTTTAACGTGAACTAAATAGAATAACGTACTATAATTAAGACAATTAAATAGTTAATTTGCAACTCTCGTCACCACGATTCCAACGCTCTCTCTCTCTCTCTCTCTCTCTCACGCGGACCACGCTCTCTCAACAACGCAATTCGCGCTCTCTGACTTCTCGATTCACACTCTCTGACTTCTCAACTAACACTGACTGTTAATTCGTCTTTGTTCCTTAGCAACCCCTTGTCTTTTCTCTTATCCCCACCACGCACGTGTTCTGCAACCGTTCGTGGCCAAAGTCACGTAGACTTTTTTCCGCGCAACTATTCGATTGAAGGACCGACGATACATTGATGGGCCTGTCGGCACTTAGGCTTTCTCGCGACATTGTTTATGGTTCGCCCGGTATCTCTTAGGCCTTTCGTCCACGATACTACAATAATATCTGGTAGATGAAACAAATTTCTATTTTGATTCAGTTTCTTCAGTTACGTTCGTGAAGATAAAAAAGGGCATAGGAATGTGAAGTATGGCTGTTACACAGGCGTGTTACGAGTTGTTTGAACCGCTCACGCTTGACTCAGCTTTTTGAACTTTTTGAAATTTTAATACCAAAATACTTGTTAGTTGAAGGTTATATTATACACATACAATTTCGTTAGTTTTCTCTGCTTCTTGTTTCGTGGAATTAACGGATTTGACACATAAGCGTTTCTGGTTTCATATGTGTGTACATTTCAACGTAGTTAAGGTGTCTTTTTAAATTTATTTTTTAATTTAATTTAATTCATTTCAATCATTTTCATGACCACACAATTATGATAA
This sequence comes from Bombus cullumanus, assembly GCA_014737535.1. NCBI lineage: Eukaryota > Metazoa > Arthropoda > Insecta > Hymenoptera > Apidae > Bombus > Bombus cullumanus. The sequence goes on from JACXIX010000018.1 coordinate 1,838,820, forward strand.
CGCTAAAGTTCTCTTTTGTAAATTTGTCCATAACAAGATAAGATCTATAGCCAGTGTAAAACCGTCTGTTCGCTGCATCAAATCCAGTTAAAAATTGCTTACATATTTGCCTGTCTGCTATGTTTACCTCAGACATGTTGGAAGATACAATATCTTAACAAATTTCTGGCTGCAAAAATAGATTTCGATTAACCTGGCTTTCACAATCAATTCACGTTCAGCTACCCAACCAGGTCAAGCTGAATATAAAATTGTATTATTTTTAAAGAGAACGAGTGAAAGTATAATATTTAATTTCTTTTTCACTGATGGAGTTTGTATTACGTACAATATGCATCCAATAAACAAGTGAGTCTTGCATTTCCTACTTGCATGCATGCAATCATCGAATTAATGTCAAGGACAATCAACGAAAATGAAAGAAGAAGTGAAAACACGTCTGTTATTATTATATATAATTAAATATAAAAATTGTACAAACCACTGATTGAGATTTTCAATTATTAAATAATTATTAGTTTAATTAGAGATTATCAGATGCAAAATTACGAGTATCGATAAGAATAATTTAGGAAATCTGACAATGACTTGCCAGTAATACAATTGAAAAATATTGCATGGAAGAGAGTAAGAAGATAAGATCTGCAGAATCCATCGAATCGAAATATTAACATAATCTATGGTTTTAAACGATAAAACAAAATCACATGCGATAACAGTAATTTCGCCATGAAATAGTTATCATTAACCCATACGTTAATAAATGAATATATTGTTACGTAAAAATACGATTTATTCCAGTGAAAACGAAATTTTTATAGAGTATTCGAAAATTTTCTTAAAAAATCGTAGAAGCATATTTGTTTATAATCGTTTACATGTGCCATTTTATTTTTCTTTGACCTGTACCACTGTTGAATAAACGCGATAGTTTATTCTATAATTTGGAAGAAAATTTCAAAAGAATGAAAACTGCTTAGAATAAAATTGAGTCGTGAATAAAAATTTGTTTGATAAAATAACCCGCTCTCTTTAAAACGCATTCTTTTCGTATAATATACATATTCATGAAACAATTTTTAATTACCTTTTTAATCTATGAAAACGAAACTTTCACGTGATGCATTTCTTGTGATTTAAACGCAGCCGAGATTATAGGGGAAAATGTACGGGAAAATGGATAAATCGTTTAATTAAAAGGAAGTTTACTTAATGAAAATACCCGCGATGGAAATAAATGAGGACGTCATCGACGCGATGAACAATACCGAACCGAAGGAAATTATTAACTTTATACTTAACGAACGTGTCGCAAAACTTCCCAAAGAGTCTATCATCGTTATATGACGTACATGTACGTCATTAACAATTTGAAGATGCGTAAACACACGCGAAGCAGTGTCCACCGTGTCATCGTTCAAAAGCTGCAATTACTCGTTTCTCCACATTTATTAAAATTTTCGTGAGAATAAAAGCTTCATCAGAGCACTTGAAATGAAAATAGGAACGATGAAACAGATTGCTTTAAAGATTTTAATTAATTCGTAACTCGTGTTTAAATGCAACGACGTGATACAAACCTAATTTTATTAATTTATAGTTGACAAAATTGTTGTCGCCAAATTTATCGTTTTTTTGTTTATTTTACAGCATATGCGTGACAGTGGTTGTGCTTAATGTTCACTTTCGATCGCCGCAAACTCACAAAATGGCACCTTGGGTGAAGAGGGTTTTTATCCACATCCTTCCTCGCCTGTTGGTTATGCGAAGGCCCCAATACAAATTCGAAACAAATAGGTAAACGTTTATTATTGTGCATTTCTATTTAAACCAAGAGAGTTACATTGTTAGAAATCGAATTGAACCAACTGCTCTCCCACTCGAAGATGTTTTGACATATTAAAGGCACTCTTAGCTTATCAAAGACAAGAGGCAAAAGAAAGTTAGTAAAAATAACTTTAGTTTAGAAATATTCGATAAAATCAATAGAATCTTCGATAAAGTCACAAAATTATGAATAGACCGTTTTCAAAAGCGTTCATTTATTTTCAAAGAGATCTAATAATTTGCTAGTCTATTCTAGTTAACACAAGAAAACAGACATTTATATTGAAACGATAATGCTCTTTCATCATATAAATTTTTCTTGATAGAAATACGTTGCTTCCTCTGTTGCAATACGTTTCTTTAATCTCCTGAAATTTTTTAAACCTACCAATTAAAAAGAGATGTTAATTAAAATGGTAACAAAAATTCTCCGCCTCCTCTATTTTAGTATTTATTTTAAAATCTGTTTCCTTGGTCCTTCATTTTTTTACCATTTATTGTCTGAAAAATTTTTATGTCCGTAGAAAGTTTAACGAATAAACGTTCCTGATACGTACCCCGATAAAAATGGCTCTCATCTTTTCACGAACATATGCAACGTGGTTTCTACAGGAAAGAATATATGTATATTATATAAGTATATTATTGCTGTTTTTTTTTTTTAATAAAGAACATCGTATTTCATAGATGAGAGGAACGACAATTTGTTGACAAATAAATTTTACTGTATGCACAAATTTACATGTATTCGCAGATATAGTTCTGGCAGAGTGCTAATGAAAACAGTCGGAGGGAAGGAAAAGCCCTTCTACTATCCTTATCATCCATCTACTCAGGAGGACAGCGAAGAACATCTAACACCCAAACGATTTCACAGCCGCATGCGTGCTGCATCGAAGGAAGACCTCTCACCTTCCAGGTATTTCCTGTCAATGTAAATCATTCTTAGAAATTATCTTATTATTTATACTATCTTACCTTATTATTTTTTTATTAGCATATTTGCAAACTTGTATAATTACAATTCAAAAGTCAAACATTCAGTGATTTTTTATCAGAATTTTAGTGATTCCAAGAAGTGAAAAGGCATATTATACGAATATATATGGTTACAGGGAAAATAATGGAAATAAATGTATATTTCGTAAGAAGAATAAACCCTTTGATAAAATAGGCGACATAATAAGTATTTTTATCATAATTATTAATTTGTCAGAGAATCTTCCTTTAAACCTAATTGTATGGTTGTGTGTGTAACATAGTCTCTAATATTTATGGTACACCTAAAGGTAATTTGATTTTTAGTACAGCGGTTTGCGGATGATTTTTATCTCATTAAATGATTCTTGCTTTTTCGCCGCTCATTTAAAATTCTATTCTGCCCGTGATTGTTCATCTGTTTTGTTTCTTTTCACTCACTGAACTTTTGACCAAATACTCGGAAATTTTCAAAAGCTTTCCATTCCATAGTTGATAAAACTACAATGTAGATTTCCCGTCTTTTGTACGCCTTTTTCTAATTTCGAATTGCTCTCCTTTGTTTCGGTATTTACATTTTTATATAAATTCGGAATTCCGTGGACCGTCTGTTAACATCAATTTGTGGCTACTGATTCGATTATATTTTCGTATTATCCTTTTGTTGCGGAGAAAATGGCATATTTGATTTGTAACGTAATAACATTTTTCCCGAAATTTCATTGTTCCGAATATTATAACAATTATTTTCATTCTTTTTATTTTTCAAACTTATTGCACAAAGCGTTTAAGCAAACGTCACTGAATTATTTTCTTGTTATTCACAGAAAGCTTTCTACGTTTAGTTTCGCGGTTAAAGTTTCGAAAAGTAACTAAGCCATATATTCAGTCAGAAGTGTTCGCATTCTCATAAAGCACAGCTTAACTTACTCTGGAAAGGTGTTGTAGCTGGCATTCGTTTAACGTAAATTTCTTCTCAAGCGTAATTAACCGTGAATAATTCACACGACCATGTATCAAGAGTTTCTTAACAAGTAATTAATGAAATAATTGACGCGATGATGCGTTACGCTTTTATTCTATTACGAGATTAAGTAACAAGATCGCACGACTTTACTGCAAAGTCCAGTTTAAACAGAGTTGGGGTGCCATAAAGAAACTTCTGTAACCCGTGTAAGGCATTAAATTGAGTTTCTAACGAAGATAATTCCGCCCATACATTGATAACTTAATGAGACGTAGCACAGAACGAAAATGGCACCAGAATTAGACTACATTAGGAATGTTACGACCGTTCGCGAAGAGACGCGTCAGCGAGAGGCATAAATTCTCGCTACGATTCTGATAGTCGACGCCGCGAACCAGTCTTTCCCCTGTTTCGATTAGGATAACAGAGGTATTTCAAATGATTGTAACACTGAATTAACAGGGTTAATATAAGCTTCTATTTTTAACAATAAAATAAAATTATAATTAACACGTTACAAATGATTCAACGATGACACAACTAGTTTATTGTTATAATTCGACTCGACTTTATGATATTTCTCGATGTATTCGTTTGACTAAGCGGATCTCGATTTTATTCCTCTGAACCTCTCGATGCATTCGGTTTGAATCCTCATTTGCCACTGACTGCCCTTCGATTTTGTCCTTTGTCTTCTCATGGAGACGACCCCCACCACGCTCGGGTCTCGCAACCGTTCGCGGCTATGGTCACGTATGCCACCGTCTTTGTGTAGATAACGGGCCGAAGGCGAATCGATGTTTTTTAGAACTCCCTGCTTTACGAAAACTATGCGTTTATCGCTACATTGTGTATATCTCTCTGGTCATGTAAGACGATCTGTCTGCGACACTGTAGTACCAAGGGAGACGATTAGGGACACGACCTATAGTAAGCCTAGGGGCGTAACAAGGAACTTGAAGCATCAAGAATTTATCTATGATCTCTAAACAAAATTAATAAAATTGTTCTTTCGATTCAAATGTAAATTACAGTTCGCAGCCTCTTAATGGTAACGAAATATAATTATAAATCAGACTTTAATAAGAGTATACAAGAACGTTTTTATAGCTTTATAAAAATTCAAAGTCTCTATAATTTCTAGTGAGTCGAATTACTATGTACGAAGATAGTACACGCGGACAGACATATAAATAGAAAATGCTGACTGTTAGCCATAAAAGCTAATTCGGTGCAAATATATTTGACATTTAAACACTTTCCATCCTTTTCAATGTATCAAGACACTCAAGTCTCGATCGTAACGTTTCTAAAGCGTAGCGAAAATGATCTGAAAAAACAATAATATTCAGATACGATGATCGTATTCCACATTTTTAATTAAATCAGAAATTTTGAAAATTAAATACTACGGTAAGTTCGATCGATCGCACTGCCAATAACTTTATTTTCACATCTTTGTCAGCAAGATACAGTTGAAAAAGACATTTACTTCGACTAACGATCACAACCAAAATTAAATTAAGTTTAACTACGACTTTATGTAGCGTCATAGCGAAACACAGGGCGATATACGAGAAACATAAATATCTATTTTGAGAACAATCAAGTAGTGAATATAAATGATTTGTTAACGAGATACACATCCTGAAATTACAGAGCGATTTTAAATTGCGATAGGGTAGAGCAAGTAATTTATATACACCGGTTATTATGGTAGAAGGAAATGTTGTAATCAAGTTACATTGTCTTGTTCGCAATTTAGCCTTGCTGACGGTGCAAGGTTCGGTGGAAGTTGCTTAATCCACGGGCCACCGTTACCGCCGCTTCCTCTTCATACAGAATGCGAGGATCTCTCTGTTTCTGGCGAAGCAGGAATCGAAGAGGTGAAAAGTCCGGTACTACGAAGTCCACCAGCCTTCTCGCATTCGCGTTGTCCTCCCGAAATTCACAAATCCTGCATCTGTGTGCGTTTCATCGCAGAGCACACCAAGATGCTCGAAGACTCGACTAAGGTAATTTTAGCTCCAATTATGTCTTTTCTAAAAGCTTCTTTTAATAAATTTCGTACGCTGTTATATCTAAATATTTTCTGTCTCATGCTTTGATTCTATATGACGCGTATATTTTTGGAAAAATGAACGAACTTTGCAATTCATTGAAACATGTTTTCACCTCGTTCTCATATCCGCGCATTAAGCTTCGACAAGCGTTTGCTCGGATAAAAATGGAAAAGGCAAGAAAGTTACTATATAAATGCCACAAGTGTCACGGCTCTCTTGATTCTAAAGAGAAACAGAATTAATCTTCGCGCAATAAACATTAGTGTAATTTACTGTAGAATCTAATACGAATGATTTGTGAAAAGGTGAAAGAAGACTGGAAATACGTGGCGATGGTCTTGGACAGACTGTTTCTTTGGATCTTCACTTTGGCGGTGCTGGTTGGCACAGCTGGCATCATCCTGCAGGCTCCCACCCTCTACGACGACCGGGTACCAATTGATAAAAAATTCAGCGAATTCGCAACCACGACGGTAGTAAACTGTCCGCCGCAATAGTCCATGCCCGAGCCCTGCACCGTAGAGAAAGACTAAGGACCAACACCCGGATGTAATTTACTACCAACCCGGAATCCCACCCTAGTCTTAGGAACTTCCAGATTCCACCGCTGTTCAATAACGAAATTACGGTAAAAGGGCTCCATTCCCCAAAGCAATTGCAAAGTATACGACAAGCACCAAGTTTCACAAAGGGAGAACAAAGAAATGAAAGGACGAAAGTTCAAGGAAATACTATATGAGATTATCTTTCTATATTCCCCCTCCCACCTCCCGGTATCGTCGTGAAATCTGACGTTGTTCCTAAAATAATAATAATAATAATAATAATAATAATAATAATAATAATGATAATGCAAATTGCTACACGAACCGATACGTTGGAAACGATGCGTCGTCAAGCTGAGAATACTTCGGAATATTAACGCTTTAGGTTGAGAAAATATATTTGCCAGAAGCATCGTGGAAAAGGTCTACTCCCTGTGACTTTCCTTGTTTCGATCGTTACGAACCTAAAACAAACGAACGGCTGCGACGCGATTATCGACCGTCTAAGAACCTTGATTTATTTCCTAGCTTCGTTCGAGTATTGCCGTTGTGAATATAGAAGAAACGATCGACTCGTCGATACGTTGCGAACAATTTTGGAAAGGAACTTATATCTACATAGTCTGCTCAAGTAAATCGTAATATGAAGCTGCCACTATTTAAAATCGGGTTATCTTAAAGCAACAAGCTAATTAACGGTACACTGTAATAATAATCTAGCTAAGCCCATGGCGGCTCTGATCGAACTACCGGGATGCTCGGGTAGATCGAACGAACGAACAGAATGTTGGAACGTTGTTCACGGTGAATACGATTGGTCCCGGACTAGGGGTTACGAACATTCACGAGTAAACTGTCGCGTGTTTTATATATCCCGTTTACCCGACATGTTAAGAGAAATTATTCTAGGTATCACGATCGTAGGTAGCTCGTTGTACCACACGAATTTAGCGTGTAACTTTACGTATAACCGATTAGTTGTAAACATTTAGGGACGTACCCGTTTGTACGAATGTATCTATAAGAGAAACGGAGGAGAGGAGAGCATTGATTTGAATGTATGTGCATCCAAATGTCACTTGAGATTGTTACTCGATATCTTGTCCTTCGAACGTTTATCGAAAATTACGCGAACGTATTTTCCATTTATTCCTTAATTTCGCATTTTTAATGGCAGGAAGCAGTTTGAGGACAGAAATTGAAAGACTGTATTTCATTTGTTATGCATAATAGATCATTCGTTTTGCATTTTTATTGCATTTTCGCAAACGCACAAGAAGCAATTTAAAGTGAGAAATTAAAAGGGTATATCTCATCTATTATCTGCACGTTAAATTGAACCCGAGTTGAACTTTATCTGTAATGTTAATCACGTATCGTATATTAATCATGTTAATTATGTAATATACATTTCGCATCTAATAGGAATCCAATTACTTTTCTAATAAAGTCAGCTACGTTTCCTTCGATCAGTTTGAAATAATTAACAATTTCTTGAAAGTCATACAAAATTCGAACGACTCCATCTTTTACGTAAACGTGTTAATAAAAGCAGCTTTTCGTGAAATTACAGTAGTTCGTATTTCAAAACACGTATTACAAGTAAGTTCTTACAAAATTTGTCCAACGCGTATGGAGTTATAAAAATGCAAAAGTATCTTACTTACTGAGATATTACTGGAACTAAACAATACACATCTAAACAAGATAAGTATTTACGAAACTAAACAATTCTTGAAACTTGCATAATTTCACGCGGACACAAAATATTTTCCGTTTGTTCTCTTTGGAATATTTAGCGTATCATACAATGCATTCATTGTCGATATATCGGTAATTAGCACGATACTTAGATGGATACTATCTCGAGGGACATTTCGTTGCACACACGTTATACTTCGCCTCTGTAAAAATATTGTATTTTGTAACAAGAGTCGAAAACCCGCGAGACATTACGATAATAATAACCAATAGTTCTGTAAGAACAAGTAAAGCATACGAATTCTAAAGCTGATAGATGTAGCTCATTGAACAACCGTTGATGTCGTTGTTCAATGCTGTAGTACGTGGTTGATGTCACTGTGAGTTGTCTTCGTTCCTTTTTATTCCGTTTCGTGTTCATCCGTTTCTTTCACTCACATTTTCATTAGACAATTATGCGCTATATACAAATATGTACTGTCGCAGTTAAATGATCGTTAGAGTTGCGCCTCGTGCGAGCGGACTGATATTCGCGAGAATTATAACATAACGTCGGAGAATCTGCGATTCCTTGGCAAAATTCACGAATTACCAATGCTCAACGATAATCGTTCATTTCTAGCTTCGTTAAACTCACGACTACTTTCTCGCGATAGAAGGAAAAAGCCTTATCCGGACATTTTGCGACTCGACTCGGCGAATCCCTAATTCTTCGACGTTTCTTAGATCATATTCGTAGCTGAGAGTAATGATTTTAACGCATCCAAGGTACGATGCCTTACGTCACGTTGCATTGTAAATACATTTGTAGGATGAGAAGTATTGGTTCCGTAAATACTGCCATTAGAAAGCGTTGTTAGTGTGAAAGACGTTTTTGAGTCGTCGTATTGATAAGCTCCGCGGTTCCTCCTCAATCGGTAGCTACTTGTAAAACACGTATGTACGAGACTAGGCTGATAATGAATCAATACTCGTCACTGTACCGTGAGAATGAAGACAGCTGTCCGAACGAAGCAAGAAAGAAATTAAAGAGCAATTTTTACCTATTTTTCCGTATAATCGCAAGCTTTTCCATTCCGTTAGCGAAGGATTCTGCCGATCTGCTTTCGATAAAAGGACTCGCAGCTGCCTCGACTTCATCGCCGCGCTTCGAACGAACATACCATTCAAGGTCCTGCTCAATGAAGAAATGGAAATCCGATGTATTTCCCTGGTCGTAACGTTTTCCGCCGTTAAAAATTCGATTACTGCACGCTGCTCGACATCTCGTTGACATTGCATTCAACGTTCAACGAGCGTTCAAGCCCGCCGTAAACATAGAGGAGGAACATAGAGTTATGTAGCTACAAGCTGAACGTAGCCGGCGCCGTTTCCGCTGCTTTCGTTCTCCAGTTACACGCGAGCATGCATTATTTATCGACCTAGCCTCGTGCAAAATTAAATGAAAATTAACAAAAGAGTGGGGCATCAAGTTCAACATTGACCAACGCGTAAAAATTTCATTGTCGGAGAATAAACGAATGTAAACGATAAACGAATGGTTTCTGATTGATGGAGAACCGATCTCGGGACACGTAGTGTCGGAAGACAAGTAAACGTATTTGCTACCTGATTGAAAAATCGTCCAGTGAACGCCGAACGAATGTTAGAACGAACGGGAAGTCGCAACGTCGACGTTTCGGCCGCGATGTTCCAGAGGCCACGATTCTCCCTTAGAGGAACGAACGAGACTTGTAAGAGGTTTACTTTGCACTAAAACGATAGGAAAGAACGCACACATTTTCTATGATAGAGTCAGTTACTTATTTACATGTTAACATTGTAATTACGCATTAGTGCGTCGAAGCAGTTGTACCGGATTGCAAGCTCGGCCCCGCAAAGCTACGGGTCTTAAAGTCTCACTTTGACAATAGTAGATTATTCCAACGATGATCGGCTATTGTTACTTTGATATTTTAACAGTTGTTAACCTGTCGCTGTAGTTGTTTAGTTGTTGTTGACGATGAAACAGAGCGGTCGAGGTAATTGTCCAAGAGCCACGAAGGGGAAAGCTAGAAGTTCTTGAAGGCGAAAACCAGTGCGTGGTATTTAGATAGTAATTAGCGGCATAGAACAGATATTATATATAAGTATATAAATATATATATATATACATATACTAAGTCTAAGGTGTGTAAATAATATGTACATAGCTAAAGATAACGTAAGCCAGATATTATAAAGCGATTGAGGTTTTTTTACTATTGCAAAAAACTGGGATCACGCGTTGCACGAAAGGGTCCCACGACGCTGTTTAAAAATCGTTGTAACGCGACGATGGTCGGTAGTTGAGATTCATTAACACGTTGACTGCCAGACGAATTTTCCATGGTTTGCCCAAGGCGCCGACCTGAACTTTTCATTATGCGATGCATATATTACGTTGAAATATTATTTGCAGCAAATAAAATGACTTATAGAATCATGCTTGAAGCATTTTTCAGCATGCTTGAAGCGTTGCAGACAATTATTACGATTGTCCTTTTTCCAAACAATCGTGTTATGTACTTTTAATATTTGCTGCGTCGCCGGTCACCGGTGGGGCCCCCACGGCGCTATAGCCAAATCGGGTGCCGGTCACCGGTGACCCCCGTGGCAGTCAACGTGTTAAACGTCATTTTGTTTGATCAATGACAACGAACGAGTCGACGTAATTTCGTTTTTCTCCGTTGCTTCGTAAAGCTAAGTGTGAGTGTAAGTTCCGTGCTGTTTCTGTCTGTTCTTTCAATGGCGTATGCTATACGATCGTGTTTTGTCGTAAGATTGTGTCGTAATATTAATATTTCATAAGAATGTAAACGATTTCTGCGTTCGCGTGTGAAATTTCAATCGATGTTCAACTAATCGTTACGGATGTAATATTTTCAAGTTTTTATACACAATTGCTCGATCTTAAGCGAAAGATAAAAAGAGAATCCATTCATTCTTCTCGTCGATGGAGATTCTAGACCACAGCAGTTTGTTCAAGCGATAACTTCTCTACTTTAGTTCATTCGATAACGATAATTCACGTTTATAATATTTTCATTCACGCAACAAATACATATATATATATATATATATATATATATATATATATAAACGTTAACGGGTCTCGTCTAACTATATTAACCTTAGGATAAAATCGCAATGCTGCAGACGATAACTTGCTAAGTGGAGTCATTGGTCATCGTGGCCTTCGCCTGGAACTGTACTCAACGTTTCTTCCAGCGGTAGAGAGAGCGGCGTTTTGCCGACGAAACAAGCAAAAACAACGCGGATTCAAATCGTTCCTCGATGCACAATTTATACAGAATTAAATGGAAGAGGAGAAGAAACAGGAGCGTGCTTGTTTGCCCGCCGTATCTTGATCGATATTTAAATAAAACTGCATATATTCTGAGAGCGATCGCTATGCGGGTGTTACCTGAAACACGAATGGATTTTAGCGTCGAATGTTCGTGAATTTCGTGTATACTTGTTTATTGAAATTCGGAAGATACTCGTGCGACCTTTGTTCGTCAATCTCTCTCTGAGAAAAGATGCAAAACAAAGTTCGATATCAACAAATTACCTTCGCCTTTTAATACCTTGTTCTTTCGCCAAGACGCTGGTATTTTTTAACGTCTTTTTCTATGTGTTATAAAATTGGAAATCGACAAAAAGCAAAGATTCGGCGATGATAGGAAAGGGTTGATTTGCAAAAAGTTTCGAAGAACGTTTTTCTTGAAGGCTTGGAAGCTTCTAAGTAAAGAAAGAGCATTGCGCAAAATGCCGAGGAATTAATTAAAATCAATCGAAGCTCGTTACATGTAACGTAACCATCGTTAAGTAAACGGAATATGTAATAAATCTAAGAAGATACGAAGAAATCGAACTTAAAGCATATATTGTACACGTATTTTCAGCGTAACGATATATTACAGTTGGATCGCGGATTTTTGTGCATTTAGCAGAAATGTGAAATTACGAAAATGTACAAAATGCATGTACAACGCGAAAAGGAAAAAGATATTTGAAGCGGAAAAGCTACTTGTTGCGATATTTAACAGGTGAAATAATAACTTTATGTAAGTAGGTTAGATTTTTGTCATGTTAATAAAAATAGAAAATTGCATGGAAATCCACGGTCTAAGTGTAGTACATCGTTTGACTTAAAAACGATACAATTTTTCGTAATACCGTAAAACAGATACATCGATTCTCGATAAATTCAACCTACCATCTTCATTTGTATCTTCTACTTCGTATGTTACAGTGCCAAGTAAACGCGCGACAAGCCTAAATCGTATAATGACAATAAACGTTGAAAAAACAACCAAACAATCAGTCATCGTGAAATCTGCTCTTTTCAATTATCTCATCGACTCGCGAAAACTCGACACGGCGTACCAAAATGTCCAGTCATTTATGATATTCTGGGAGCGACAAAGAAGAAAAATTCATTTCGAGCCAAGCGATAGAGGCTAACGTGGAACGATTGAAAGGAAGGAAAGTAACTTGTCACTTCCAGAACTGCCAGAATTTCTCTTCTTATCACTTCATTATGAGTTGACTGTCCAAGACTCATTTATATCGACACCCGCGTCCCGATCTTTGACCACTTGACACGTTTTAATGCGTAACTTAATAAAAGGTAGCTTAACAATTCCATACTTGAGAAATATTAGTGACGTAGGCTAAGGATGAGTAAGGATATGGTTACATTATAACGATAATTATAGTAAACGAATGTACTGTATAGCGATAGTGCTATTTAAAATGAGAAAAATAACGAGCAGAAAAAAAAATAATAAGGGAGAAAATTATCCGAGTATTGACTACTATCGTTAGATACAACTACTATGTATATCGTTTGTTAAATATGTACCTATAAATTATTGACGACCGTTGTTCTAAGACTACACGATGTAAGGACGAGATTCTTGTTGCTTGGTTTTGTAATCATGCTTGATAAAAGCATTCGAAGAATAAAACTTGTTGTCGTAGAAATCTTTTTTCTCATCTTTCTCCTAAAAACTCATTTCCTATCAAATTCGTTGAAATATAAAATATATTTAGAAAATACGAAATAAATTTTAAAAATCTAAAACGAAATGAATAAATTTGATAAATCAGACAAATTTAAACTGTTTCGTTCGATCGAAAACATAAACAAAACAAAAGCACGCCGTTGTCTTTCTTTGTCCCTCTCTCTCATACGATAAGTTTTACGACATTACAGTTAAAATATCTTTTAAACTGGTCATTTGTCGTGCCTAACCTAAATATCCTAATACCTTTTTGTAGAGAACTACAGAAAAATGCGTTAAATAATGTCAAAGAATATAACATACCAGCTTAAAAATTAGTAATTTCTATGAATTTCCAACGAAGCAAAACTTTCCCTGAAATTTGTAATATTGCAATTTGTAATCGATTGAAAAGTCGATTAAATTCTCGTGCGTAGGTTCTTACGCTTTAAATACATATATTTTGTTCGTTGCAATTTATCGAAATATCTCGAGATATTAGCTGACACGTGTTACTTTCTACAAACATATTCTTGTTCAGTCTAATATCGTTTCTTTGTTTGGGACGTAATAAGGTCGCTACGGAAAACATGTGTTTTTCTAGAATTTGTCGAGTCCTAATCGTACACGCTTAACTGGCGGGTATCCCTATATCTCCACTCCTCGTCACCATAAACCGCGGCGATGTATAAATCGAGGTATCAGTTTTGCCTCGGAGGTCGAAGCGGTTAGACGTTAGGTTACGACGCTTGGTAGACACATTTGCCGGTGAATTCGTTTCGTGAGTATCTAATATTAATTATTGTTTCATTTTTATACAATTTGTTCTTTCTATACGCTTATTTCAACATTTTGTGTCTTCTTCTCTATAAATTATTGCTTGATTACAGGGAAATTTCATCAAATTCAAATGATACGTTGATTAATTACGTGTAATGAGATTGTAGCTTTGATTATTGTTTCATTCTTATATAATTTGCCCGTTATACCCATTTATTTTAACATTTTGTATCTTCTTTTTCGCAGATTATTGATTGATCACATGTATTCAAATACATATTACGATGATCGATCACGGGGATCTGGAAACTATTCATACAGATATGGTAAGATTCAGTTTGTTTTGAACTCGACAATAGATTTCGATAGCTTTTTCCTATTTGCGAAAAGACGTTACAGATAGGTTTGAACACATTCTGCGCATCGCTATTTCTCTTATTGCGCAGCTTCGTTTAACGTATAGAGAAAATACGCCATACTTTATTGTTACAAAGTCACGTACACGGTGTAATGTATACTATATATAATAAATAAAAAAATATATATGTATATGTTACATTTAATTACACCGTAGTCACGTACGATATATTTGAAACTGTAACGACGAATATTCAATATGGCCCTCAATTTTTCGATACACTTATGTCTTAACACTAGAACTACCGATAGTTAACACGAAGCTATTTCTGCAAAAATCAGTCGAAATGACTGATCTTTCAAAGATACCTAATAATAGAATATTTTTATATTTATTGATTTATTATTTTCTTACAGAAGCAATTCCATGTTATATAGTGCATTTTTGGTATTATCAAGCCATCTGGGATTCCTAAACGAGAGTTGGCACATTTATAAAATTGTAGAACCAGTCATTTTGACTGCTGTGGTATTTCTAGTGTTAGCATCTAGCGATCTAGCGATCGATCCGGAATTTTCCTGATAACTGATATCGAATGATACGCGGTACAAATTTTCAAAACGTGTGGCAAGTTGTACAAAACGAGAAAACTGGTTAATTGGGGTTCGATAAACAGATTGCAGGATCCTTTTACACTTTGAAAAGTACCAGTCATTTTGAGTGGTATTGGTATAAGTAGCCTTAATACAAAATTATTTTGAGTTTGAATAAACTCATAAATACTATATAAAAAACAAAATAAAATTCATTATATTATTCTTTTGGTTATCGTTGCGAAAGTCATCATTGCGGAAAAACAATATAACATGAAGTAGGAATTTTAAAATAAAATTGTAAAACCAGTCAATTTGACTGGTGTGGTAGTTCTAGTGTTAAATATAATAACTATACATTTTTTATTTTTATGTACAATGTGATGTTTCTTTATCTTATACGTAAATATGTAGAATAATAATTAGTTTGCAGTTTTGGAAAGACATTATTTTCATGAACAGTCCACTCGAAGAAAGGGGAAAAAAATATTAAAAATTTCATTTTAATAATATCTAATATATCTAAATTAATAAAATCTAATATATCTAATAATATCTAAATTAATAATACATGAAATTAGAATCAGTATGTGGATTTTTACTTTTATCTTTCTTTTTTAATATTTGCTTTCGGTAGTTCTTATTCTCTTCTGTATCTTAAGAATGTGAGTATTTTTATATATTATATTTTTATTTATTTTATTTTTCGTATTCTCTTTGAACTATATTTGAATAACAAGGATTTGTTTGTACACAGACTTTTTTCTCGTTCTATGTACTTTCACAGTACACAAGTACGTACTGTGTACTTACTTATATAATATTAAACGTGACTTTGTAACAAACTAGAATTAGCAGGCAAACGAAGGGCGTATGAATAAAAAACATGAGATATCGCTGCTTAAAGGCGATTAGGCAAACAATAATATCCATATTATTGACGATGTGAGATCAATCGAATGTCGATCATCACAATATCACATAAAAATATAATATACGTATAAATAATATAAATATATACATATTAGTACATACATGTCTATGTGTATTGTGCGTTGTTGTGTTGGAAAGAAGACTGGCGGCACTGGTGTATTGTTTTATTTGTGTATGTGAGACTACCGGCCAATACGCGTGCTTATTTGTATGATTATATTGAGTCTATACGAAATAACCAACTAGATCTGCATTCCTTACGCTAGTGTTCTTTTCAGTATCGTACAGTACGTATTCTCTTATATGTAAGTAATTTTCTTAATAACATTTTCTTTCCTCTGACTTATTTTATTGTAGAAATACAGTAATAACACATGTATGTACATATACAAATATGCACATACGCTGTTAAGTTTTCTGAGAGCCAAAAATTATAAACGGATTTTCAACTACGCGAAATGTCTGCGCCCCTAACCTCCATGTTGTTCGATGGTCAACAATATTTTTAATTTCTATTAAAATAGAATCTTTAAATTTTAATATTGAAATATACAATAAAAATGTTGAACATTGTTTAAAAATCATTAGATTCTCAATTTTTAAATTCTAAATTTGTATGTTAGAGTTCTAATCTTTATACTAAATATAATCAGATTTGCTTTGACAATTTCAATTCTTCTTTTGGTTAAAATTACAAGTTTGAAAATTAACTTCTCATTATATTCAACTTTTTAAACAATTAACAAAGTGTTTTTGAGAACAAATTGGAATATTTCATATGTTTCATTACGTTAAATTGTATCCATATTGAAGATACATGGAGACATTGGATCTCCTTACCTCACCTCATACGTCGGGTTGATGGCATGAAACTGCCAGTCATCAGACGCAATGGTCGTGACAGCATCGGAATACACAAACTCCATATACTACAACATGGATGGTGGACAGCCTCTCAGCCCTAAGGTCTGCAAAATGCCCTATTTGATACGGTGTCGAAGGCCCTCGCAACATCAATGGATGTGATGTATCTGTCAGTCGTTCGAAATGCCTTCTGCCTATCGTCCAAACTGATCAATCGACTCATTCGTTTAGCTACGATCTTGTGAAAACCAACATCGAAGCCGCGGTAATGGGCCGGAAGCCAGCTGGGGACGCAGTATCTTTCCCCTTCGTAAGTAAGACCGCCCTGACGGATCTTAGGTGTAGAGGCAAACAACGACACCACGGCAGAAGGTTAAATCCTTCCTAAAATGTCGAGCAGGTTTTTGTGAAGTATCCTTGCCGTCAGACCGACAGAACTTGATACGGTGTTACGTTCCGGCAAGGCATCTCGAACTTCGGACGGAGACACAAGAGACCAAAGCGAGCCGATGACAAGCTCAAACTGGGTCTCTGGCGAACAGCAGTCCCATGCGCTGGTCATAAGGGACTCCCAGTAGGAAACCATCACCTCCTTAAAAGGAGGTGTGGGTCAGCCACGAGGCCGTCCATCTCGACAAAACGTTTAAAAAAAGAAAGAAATATTTCACTATCTTTAATTTTGTTAAGCAATCATCGTTGTCTTTTTTTAGAACAAATTTTAATAATTCATATTTTATTAAAGGTTTCTTACTCCTTTACTCCTCCACTTGCCGGTGCCTGGAAAGGACCTAGTAAAGCTTCCAAAGACAAGAATGTAAGTAATTTTATATTCTGTGCTTCATTTAATTTTATTACTTGTATTTTATGTAAATTATTATTAAATAAGAGAGGTCTTTTTGAAAATTCAACAAACTTTAAAATTTTAAATTCCTGAATTGGATATTGGATTCAAATCTTATGTTTAAAACAGATCACTCTTTCAATATTTCAAACTGTACAAATAACTAACACTGTGTTTAAAAATCAATCACATATAAAATTCTATGATTTCCTACAGATTTCTTCCAGTTTTCACTTTTTTCACGGGACTCGAAGATTCCTATTTGGCAGCGGCTTCATAATGACTTCCCTTGCATCACAGCAATATCAATGACAGCGTCGCATCTAATAGTGAGTCGAACGCATTTTTCCTCTGGTCATTCAACTTGACACAGAACTTTCAACAATTCATTTCTCCCGTAAGTACTAACATTTTCTTGCCTGTGCTTTATTTATTATCAGTTTATGGCAAGTTTCCTTGCACGTCGCTTTTCTAAAAGATATTAGTATATGAATATAATATTTACATATTATAATATAAAGAATTTGTATCAGTAACATAATTATAATTATGCGAAGTAAGATTGATAATTAGTATATGTATATATGATTGAAAATTACACGATATACATATTCGTCATAAATCAAATCAAACTTCGTTTAAGTATTTTGTATCTGATACCCTTAGACTTTGTTACTGTGAAAATTTCAATAATAATGACTATTCCAACTATCATGATGCTAATGAAGATTATATTTAATTCTATTTCTTATTTTGCGATGGAACAGTTATTTGAGTTCCACATTCAGCATAGTATCACAGTAATGTGAAGTATGAAGATATCAAACTTTAATTTTGTCTGTCCGTTAAGATGTATTAAATTTCACGTGGAAGAAAACACTAAGCGGCAGGCAGATTCTAGATCAAAACAAGTTTCAAATAACTCTTTGTGTTTGAGAGATGTTTTGACGAAAGAATTGCTTGCAAATTAATACGGTAATATAAAGATCTATAAAAATAGAGATATTAACATTTGAATGAAATGAGACTACTATTCCATTATATCCAAAATATAATAGATATAAATATGATTGCTAATCATATTCTTAGTCTAAAATTTTTAGGTTTAATCCCTTCCGTACTCATTATCAGATTCTCACTTACGTATTCAGATGCTATTTGGGAGGTGGAGAGGCAATGGGCATAATGACCGTAGCTTAATAATTTCTCAGCGACTAACGTTGCGTTAATGTATCCTGCACGTCCTATTTTCCACATTGTGTGCGAGTGATTAAGGTGTGAAATGACGTTGTTCTTGCTTTTCACTATAATATTGATTTACTAAATTAACATTAAAATTCGCATATACTTAACTAAAAGCGAAATGTACATAATATTGTTACGCAATAGACGCTAGCCAGCATCAATTGATCTCAGGAAAATGGTATGTAAATTAGCGTGAAATTTTAGACGTTTTAGGCTCTTGCGCTTGTGTTTCTTTTCTCAGAATGACTAAAAATTATTTTTACGTATAACCGTTTATATAGACGCGTTGATTATGTACCTACTGCTTTAAACTTATACCACAGAGCTTGTTGTTCCATTTTTACTTAAATGTGGAAAGCAATGTTCTTATCCTTCTTACGTTTGTGTCTCTAGCTGCTCATATATTGCACACAATGAAAAGTGCGCAGATTTGGCCATGTGGAGTTGTCGATTAAAATTTGTCTCAACAGAATTACATTTCACTTCTTTTGCAGTTCAATCACTTTTATTACCATGCTTCCCAAGTTAACGATTCTATTCGGATATTTACTTGCACATTTAACGATATTACATTATTTTTTCTTAATGGAAGTGCAAGTTTTGTAAAGTGTTGAAGGTTTCGTGAATTTTTTGTATATTTTGGAATAATGTGATAGAAAAGTATCACTTTACGAGATGATTTAAATAAATGACTGTATTATAGGATATTTTAATTGGTCTCAGAAACGATTCAGGTTCTGGTAACCCCGCGGTTAACAGCACAGGCTTTCATATTGTACAGTATAGTGAACAATTAGCGATGCAATATTTAAGTGTTCTTTGCACACAGACATGTACACGCACAACCATTTCCATTAAACGAACCAATTATTTGTTGCATTCGAGTCAAGTTTTTCAAAAATACGTACTACGTCTATAATAGAAGTTCAATCTCCAGTTTGCAACTACTACGAGCTAATAACGAAGATAAATTGTATTGTTGGCCACTCACCGCATTTTGATCAGCACACTCGACTAAGGTACGAAAGTCTTAATTTCTCTGGCCATAAGAAGTTTCGTTCTTGGATCTTCAAGATGCTTCAAGATTCTTTGAACCGTTCAGGAATAAAAAGGCAAATTTTAGATGGTTTCAATTTATATTACACTTACGAAGCATCGTAGGCGACTTGGTACAATATTAACAGTGTTGCAGACGGTATTTTAATCTGTCTTACTTCTGCATACCAATTTTCACCGAAGTATAAGACCGATGAATTAAAGTTTCAAGTTGAAAACATTCAATTGAAACCTTAAATCGGGATAATATTCCTTTTGAATATACACACGGAAGCCTCGAGTAATAATAAGTGTAATGTATATTTTCAAACGATTGCATCGTTAGCAAGATAATGATCATCGATGCATTCCCATTACGATGAAATTCTTAATTATGGAATAATTTTCGTAGCTTGATTTTCTCATTTACGAGATTTGTACCACAGTCATTTGTAATCGAGCGGCATAGCAATTTACGCTTATGGCAGTTACGTCACAATCACTGGAAGTTATTAATCAGTGGAATAATTCGTAATATTATTGTAAAATAATGCATGTAATATTGCAATATATAACGTATGTAATATTACCCCAATTCCGAAATAGAATAACGTAATACAGTAAACAAAAATTACAAGATATTAGTTGCAGATACATCCTTCAATGAAAAAGATGTCATTTAATTTAAGCAACTTATTAAAGCTCTTCTTATACTTGGTAGATGGTAAAGCAACACATAAGTAACGTTACACACATGGCTTTTACATCCATCTGTAACAAGTAACGTAAAATATCTTCGCCTCGAAAAGCGTTATGAAACAATCTTTTAAGAGCATTAAATGGCACGCTATGTGAATTCAAATGCAGAATTTTCTTCCATTAAACTCAATACAAACAAATATCGAAAAATGTTGTTGTTTCAAGAACCGAACAAGGAGATTTAGGAATAATGTACAAAATGTATACGGAAAAATGTATAAAAACACTTTATCAGAATTCTATTTTGTAAGAAGTAGTGATCACTCATGAAGAATATCGTCATCTACTGCAATAAAACGTAGAACGAGGAAACAGATAATATTGTCATCCGCTGCAATACTTTCTTTTCCTTCTCTGAAACCATCGCCAAATTTGATGCATTATATTGTTTCTCGACAATACAATATCTATTTACTACAATATGTACCACGGCTATAGAATTTACATCCATTGAGGATCTTTATTAATTTTATTGTTCACAGTTGTGTGATAATTGAATTGTAATATAATTGGTGCAGGGGAGAAGAAAATTCACACAGTCTACGACATAGTCTCGCAAATGTCACATTTTACCACATAACCTGTGATGATCTACACGTGAACTGCACTACATGAATATTTGCAAAGAAAGGAAATATAAGTATCGTTAAAAAAATCCTGTAAGGCACGAAAAATCATAATCTACTTTGACACATGCAAGAAATATTGTGAGAAGGCCAAGATAAAGGACTAATAAGAATCACAGTGAAGACATGTAGAAGTAAAACTGCAAAATTTAAAAAAAAGAGCGATGACACATACCTACATTCATTGGACTCATTAGATACAGAGTAAGAAATTTTCATAACATATATACACTCAAAACGTACATTGTTACTGTTGTCAAATGTTTGCAATCATTATGTGTCTTATAGCAGTCATAGAATGGAAAGAGAAAGTTGAAAACTGATAAAAAATTTAGTGAAAAGTAAGAACGCTATTGTTGTTTATAATATTACTTTAGAATTAATAATAAAATTAACAAATGATTTCAAATTGTGAATATAATAGATACAAATTAACTACTTTCGGGATCGTTCACGTATATATGTATTTTGATATAAATAAGAAATTACTTATAAAATTGCATATTTGTTATTTGCTGTATCATTAGATGACTCGTGCAATATAAAAGACCTACTTTTTAAAGAAAAATCCAAACAAAATCCAATTGATGTATATTATAACTTCAAGCGTTCAACAGAATCGAACCATTTGAACAAACTAATTTATTTAAAACATCTCCTGATATTCCAATTTCCCTTTTAGATACTTTATATCAACATGTTTTTGCACAGACAAAGGTACAATATGTGCAAACAAAAGGAAAAAAAAAGTAATACTTATGAAGTATTGTTTTTGAAAATAAAATGAAAAGACCCCCTCTATTGGAAAAATAATGCAATATTGAACATATTAATTGTTTATCGGATAAATGCCATACTCCATAGTCTGATGGTTATCAAAAGTGACTGAACCTGTTGGGGGAAGCGCAAACGAGCACTGACGGAGGGGGCGTGACTTGTTTCAATTCAGCATCAGCCTGCACTAAAATACGGTCGACAATGAAGGTCTGCGTCTCAATGGCGAGCCAACAGAGTTGGGCATTTTAATAAAGACGAAAGAAAGGAGACCATAACGCATGACGTTGTCGCTAAAAGCAGGCCATAAATGTCCTATCACCCTAAATTTCCAATACATTGCATATATACAATATTTAAGTCTTAATATATATATGCAAAATATATTTATATTACAAATATATACTATAAGTAAACGCAATAAATATATGCAATGTACACATATATTGCAGATATTAGGTTACCCCAAAAATTCATTCCCATTTAAATTTCGATTCGAAATATATTTTTCGAATTATATAGGTGCCAGGTATATAAATATATATTTATATTACAAATATGTACTATTAGTATACACTATAAATATATATAATGTAATGTAATGTATACATTACATATACTAGGTCTCTCGAAAAGTTCGTTCGCATTTACATTTCGAAATAATACCATTTAAGCGGATTTTTTAAACATCCAAACGAATCTTCTGAACTTTGCAATATACACATTGTTTAAACACTCTATTGCTCCACAATATATATATATATATATATATATATATATATATATATATATATTATAAGTATCCGTTGCTGTTTTAAACTATTGAGAACCCTATCTGTCCTCATTTCCCCAAGACACTGTTCTTTTTCGCTACCATTCTTGGTTTGGCATAATCTTGTTTCGCCCCCGGCTTAATCGTCCAGTTTTAACGTTCTGGATCATTTCGGGCCCACTGTGTCCTTCTGAAAAGTTCGTTCGCATTTACATTTCCATTCCAACTCGTTTACGCGAATTTTTTAAACATCCAATTGGATCTTCCGTGCTTGCCAATATACATGTTATTTAAACACTCTATTACTCCATAATATGTACATATAAGTATCCGTATAAGTATAAGACTAATCCGGTGTCATACACGATCCGGTTGTGACTCAACGTACAAGTCGTACTTCTCTCAATAGCTCTAACTCGATAACTAACGCAATAACTAACTCAATAGCTAACTCAGTGACTGAACAATTCGATCAGCAACTGAATCAGCAATACGTTCTGTGACTAACTCGAGTCAATCTTTGTTTTTAAGTAGAGCTGCACAATTACTCCATACTTGACTCATTACGCGTCCCTCCCGTGACCGCGGCCGCGTTCGGCGACTCATCATGTCACCTCGAGCCCAAGTCCATCATCATAAACCTTAAGTACCCATCTAATTATTTCTTAATTTATTCTTTTCACTATCGTAAAAGTCTGAATTAGCGTATTGGGTCTTTCCCAAACATTCTAAAAGAAAGGTCTCGACGTCCTTTTCATCTTCGACACGGCCATCCTAACTATCACACGTCCTCGGGTGCATCTAGAATATCGTGTTTTCTTACATTAGCCTCGATAACTGCTATTATTTACCATTTAACCAAATAAGCCAAGGGTCCACAACAGCCAGGGTCGACAACAAAATTTTGTTCGGAGATTTGACAACCAAAGGAATAAAAGAGAACAAAAATTAGTAACGTAATAATTTGTATTTGAAGTGCTAGTTGTATTCTGTGGGTTATCAGTCGGATCGTAACGGCATATATAAACCTAAGGACCCACCATAAGCTTAGGCGTTCAGTTTACCCATTAAATGATATTCAAATCTAATTCCTATTAACCTTGAAGGAATCATTGTTCCTGTATTTTCGGTTTATGGATGGCTCTTGAAAAAGTCCTTAGGTTTATTATGCGTTCGCACTAATGGGAAAACTGGGTTTTCCCAGAAACTACGTCACTTATTAACGTAGGCTTTATTCCGTAAGAGCTACGAGAAGGCACTTCTCTGCTTACTACCGGACAGTCAACATCTGTGTTGCCAACACCTCGAGTCAGGCATTTCTATCCTCTCGAGTCAGTCTGTCGAATACATTCAGTCGACGACATACATCTTCATACGCGGCAACACGAACAGAGTCTCAGGTCGTACTCACTCGTAGTTGGTTATAACACTCATTCTTGTATTATACCTAAGTTGTTGGTTCGGTGAAATATATGTCAACCTGTTAAAACCAGTGTCATATTTAATTTAACTACCCTTATTATCCCACAAGAAATAAGGGATCGAACGATTCGTGGTGTCGATTAACAAATCGTAACGGGAGTTTACGACTCCCGTTGGCGCGCTTCTTCGAGATCGCGTCTCCCCGCGAACGTCCGAAACAAGGATAATTAGGGTCAAATATCGTTAACACCGGCGCGTCAGGCAGGACGGAAATTATCTTTTCTTCGTACCTTACCAGGGTTAGAGCGAACTTCTCCGTTTTGAATTACATATCCAAGATAGAGTACCAATATCTTTAGAAAAGAACATTTAGAAAATTTAAAAGAGAATCCGGCTTTTACGTAGGTATTTAAAGCTTCTATCTCCTATCTTCCGTCAATCTTTCTAAAGCTTGATCTATCGAGTCGGCAATGATTAAAACGTTATCCAGTAAACAACAACGTACAAATAGGCGAGGTCGTCTAAGGCATTGAGAATGATGCTATGAAAACGGATGGTGCATTTTTCAATTCATACGGCGTCGTTGCATACTCGCGTATTGTTCGTGGGGGGGGGAGGGGGGGACTTCTTTGTACTGTGATGTTAGGATAAATTAATCGAACTTCTAATTGGCCTGCAATTACGCGAGTACATAGGAAACCCATAACGAATGAATCTTCGAATTTTTTCGAGAAGAGAAATTAATCGACTTTTACCATCACCATGTACATCAGTGTCACTTAATTAATAGAGTGTACATAATTAATATAGATCTCGTTGTCAGCGGTTTTATTACAGACGTTAATTATTTTTGTTTGACGCATAGTGAGGCTANTTTTGCGTAACATTACGTCAGAACCTTGACTTAAAATTTCACGGTAAATCACTATATCATATTTTAAATAACTATCAGCTAGAACATGAGAATTTATCTACAATGTAAGACCATTAGTGCATACAAGGGACAAAATTTGAGATGTATATCCAATACAAATATTTCTTATTCTTCGCTTTACTATATCAATCGTTCTCTTGCCAGAAAATCTCAAGAATACGGATTCTTTAATTAGTGGACACTGGGCACCAGAATCGGAGTAAAATGGAAACGACTCACCCAGATGACTTGATCTACTAGTGGACGATACCACTACGTAGAAGTTGGTTCGACGCTCGTTTTTAAGGAGAGCTGCGCAATTATTTCATACTTCCATTATTACATGTCCCTTCCGTGACCGCGGCTACGTTCGGTGACTCATTATGTCACCTCGAGCCCAATTCCATCGTCATGAACCTTAAGTACCCCTATAACTATTTCTTAGTTTTATTGCTTAAGTGTATCTATCGTAAAATTCTGAATTAGGGTATTGGGTGTTTTCCTAAACATTCCAAAAGAAAGGCCCCGATGGCCTTTCATCTCCGACATGGCCATCCTGACAATCACCCGTCCCTGGGTGCATCTAAGATATTCTGTTTTTTTTTTCAACATTAGATTCAATGCAACTGATATTATTTACTATTTAACTAAATATTCTAATATGCCAAGGATCCAGTTCAACAACAAAATTTTGATCGGATGTTTAATAACAAATAAAGAAACAAAAATCAGTAACATTATGGTTAGTACTCAAAGTGCTAGTTGCATTCTGTGGTTTATCAGTCGGATCGTAACGGTATGATGGTCCATTCTCGATTTCGTACTCAAGTGAATCTCATTTTTCTAGATCACACGAGCATATAGAGCTTCGTTCCACGGTCTCAATGAGCCTTATGACACTGTCGCTCCGAGATGCGCTGTGAAGTCCATCACACGTCTCAATGAGTCTTAAACACGCTGCCGCCCCGAGATACGCTGTGAAATCCATCACACGTCTCACTGGGTCTTATTACGCTACCGCCCCGAGATGCGTTGTGAAATCCATCACACGTCTCACTGGGTCTTATTACGCTACCGCCCCGAGATGCGTTGTGAAATCCATCACACGTCTCACTGGGTCTTATTACAGTACTGCCCCGTGCTATTGATCTTCCGAGATCGAGGTACTCATGTCGTCATGGTCACTGTTGTTGCCATCACTAGAGACATCCAACTCAACTGGAACGCAACTATCTGGTATATTACTCGAGCTATCGTGGTTGTCTTTGTATGACCGTTTGCCGTCTAAAGTTTTTAAAATATACCTATCTCCCTCCAAAATTTCTACTATTATAAATGGAACTCTAAATTTTGAATCTAATTTAGTTTGATTTCTTTCTTCGTTTTTGCGCAATACAAAATCACTTTTATTTTATTTTAGTTTTAGTTTTATCGAATCTGTTTTTATCATATTTGGAATTATTTTCTATTTCTTTTATCGCCCATCGTCTGATATCGGAGGTGATAACGAATCCGCGGCCAAGGGGATGATAGATGTACGTTCTCACAAAATCTAAGTCTGACTCTTCTTTTAGCAAAATGCGAATAATCACCGATCGCGGAGAGGTTACTCTTTAATCGATGAAATCGCAAGAAAGAATGAATCTCTTGTCCCGATCATGCCGCAGAGGAAAACTATGCAGGGTGTGTCTAAGGACACGAGATCCTCGGATTCGTCGAGGAAAACCCTCGTTCGGGAGGTGAGGGAAATTGACGTTACTGCTAATTGATCAATTTCCATATCGGTGGTTAGAAAAAGATACTAGCCGCCCTTGAGGGGAAGTTGCTGGCGTGAGTCGCCGTTCGTGAGGAAGTAGTTCTCCCCTATCTTCCCGTACTTGGGACAAAGACTGTTTGTCGGTTTGAAGGACTTCGGTTAACCAAAATATTTAAGATTTGTAATGAGCCCTCAGACTAGCTGAACACGTACTGCGGAGACGCATCGACATCTGGCAATCGTCTTATTCAAAGAATAGGGTCGGCACGTGGCGAGCTACGGGACAGAGACCGTTGGAATGATTACTGTCGAGTGTAGCAACTATTTCCTTTTTAAGGAGAGCTATGCTATTGTTCCATACCTTTATGAAACAAACGTTCATCCCTTGACCGCGGCCACGTTCGGCGGCAGATTGTCACCTCGAGCCCAAGCTCACTATCACAAATCTCGAACAACTACACTCAGATTGAATTACGACAATTGTTTAATTACGGCTAAGGTAGAATCTAGATTGAAGCGTTAAAAGGTTTTCTAAAATACCAAAGGGAAGGCTCCGGTGTTCTATCATCTCCGACATATTTATAATAAGTTAATACTTAATATAGATATGTATAATTAAGAGTAGGTAATATAATTAGGTAACAGTAATTCATTTATATAATTAATTGAATCTAGGGTTTAGGACTAGCGGGTAGTGTCTCTTCAGCCTGCGGATTTGGTCCGACGTATCGAGTAATCCAGTAATTAGGGGGTTTCGATGATTGATGACTCTATTATTATATTTGTAGCTATATTTTTCTATTTCCTCTTTGATTGTGGGTATCTTGAAGTCGTAATGTATTACTTCGTTGGTGACATACCAGGGAGCATTTATTAGGGATCTTAGCGTTTTTGATTGGAAGGGTTGAAGTATTTCAATGTTAGAGTTGCTTGCTGTTCCCCTTTAGTTGCTTCGTTTTGTCTGAGATCTGGTTTTTATCATGTTAGTCTCCTGTCCAGGGTCATGCCTAGGTATCTGACTGAGTTCTTGTTAGGGAACTGTATTGTTGATGGTGACCTGGGGGCAGGTTTGTTTACGGAGCGTGAAGGTTACATGTGAGGATTTTTTTTCATTAATTTTGTAGCCTTATTTATGAAATCACTTTTCCATAGAGTCGAGACATCGCTGGAGAGTGGATGAAGCCATTACCGCGTCCGCGTGGGAAGCTAATAGCGCTGTGTCGTCAGCAAATGTTGCTATTGTTATCTCGGTTGAAATAGGTAAGTCGGCAGTGTAGATAGAGAACAGCCAGGGGTCCGAGGACACTACCTTGGGGTATGCCAGATCCTATTGGGAATGTTGCGGAAGTGGCGTCTAAGCATTTAACCATGAATTGCCTGTTGATTAGGTAGGACTTTAGGATGGAGTAGTAGGAGTGTGGTAGTATTTTTTTGAGTTTGTATAGTAGTCCTTCGGGCCATACTTTGTCGAATGCCTGTTGAATGTCTAGGAATACCGCTGAGCAATATTTTTTCCTTTCAAGTGTTTGGCTGATCGTGTGGGTTATGCGATGGATTTGCTCTACTGTTGAATGTTGTTTCCGAAAGCCGAATTGATGATTTGGGAGTGTTTTCAAATCCTCTAGGAGTGGAAGGAGTCGATTCGTTAGTGTTTTCTCGAACAGTTTAGACAGGGTAGGCAGAATACAAAAACTGACTACAATATCGTCGTGCGGCTTACGGGTACGTCTTATCCTAACACTCATCTTGCAACTTTTCGACTGACTCTCTATTCCAAAAACTCACTCTCGATTCCCGCATCCCTTTGTCTTTTCCCTAGGCTCACCGCAGCCGCTCGTGGCCAGGGTCGCGTAGGTCCTTTCTCTCAGCCCTTTTTCCCGATCCTACGCAGCTAATCTCTTAAGATTTCGGCTAGATTAATTTCTTTATCTTGCGATTTCGTTAATTATACTGTGATTCATGTCTATGGGATTTCGCTAGAAGAAATCTACGTAGGCCATTCGTTTGCCTTCTCGATACATAATATCAAAATCGAAAGTTTGTAAGTAAGCCCACTACCTGTAAACCCTGTCATTTAAATTCACTTTATTGCTCGATGCCTATGAAGAATTACAGTCGATAACAACAAGAAATTCTCGTCCATGTAAATAGTGTCGGAAATGTTTGACAGCGTTTTATTGTCTCTAGTTCATATGAATGGTACCTGGATTCTGTAGGACAAGTTCTTTTGCTATAATATTCTACTACTCTGTCTTTACCTTCAACCTTATGCATTAAAATATCCCCATGTCTATCCGAATTAGCATCAGTAGGTCTTGTAGGATAATTAGGGTCAAATATCATTAACTGCGGCGCGTCAGTCAGAACGGAAATTATTTTTTGCCTTATCTCTTCGTGCTTCTCTGTCCAGGTCATGTTTTTATTATTTGAGGTTAGTGTATACAAAGGTTTCATTAATTGTGGAAATTTAGGAACAAATTTTCGGAAGTAAGAAGCTGATCCTATAAACTGTCTAAGCTGTGCGACGATCGTTGTCGCAGGTAAAGAACTCAAGGTTCGTACCTTACCAGGGTTAGAGCGAACTTCTCCGTTTTGAATTACATATCCAAGATAGAGTACCAATATCTTTAGAAAAGAACATTTAGAAAATTTAAAAGAGAATCCGGCTTTTACGTAGGTATTTAAAGCTTCTATCTCCTATCTTCCGTCAATCTTTCTAAAGCTTGATCTATGGAGTCAGCAATGATTAAAACGTTATCCAGTAAACAAGAACGTACGAATAGGTGAGGTCGTCTAAGGCATTGAGAATGATGCTATGAAAACGGATGGTGCATTTTTCAATTCATACGGCGTCGTTACATACTCGTATTGTTCGTAGGGGGTTAACAAATGTTATGTACTCCGTAGAATTAAAATGAATAAGGATTTGGTGAAACTCGCTGATCGTGTCCAAACTAATAGAGTGTCCCGCTTTTGCAATCTCGCGATTTAATCCGCAATAAGAGGTAGAGGATACCGATCCGCGACCGTATTTTTATTTAGTTCTCGAAAATCTAGGTATAATCTATCTTCTTTTTTTTTCTTTTTTTTGCGTGAGGAGGGGAAAATGCCATTACGCATACCCGGCGACCCGCATCGCAAGGTTATGTGGGACTCGGCAGATGTTATGCTATACCCACTAAAAACCCCTCCTCATTTTCTCTCCTTACGGTACTCGAGGTTCCAACCCGGTACGATCATATGACATTATTTCAGGTTGTTCTCTGTTACTCCACTCCATCCATCGTTACACCATTTTCTTCTGCGTCCCTCTTGCGCTCCGTCTTCTGCGCAGGGACTCCATTTCCTTTTCTCTCCTCATCCGGTCGGTCATGACCTTCGTACAGAAAGTGGAAAACCTATTCCACAAATTCTCACTAGCGGCGATCTTCTCCACGATCCGATTCCCAATTTTGAATTCACTACCTAGTTCGGCCTCCATCTCTGCACGCTCTCTTGCCCATCTGGGGCACCAAAAGAGCACATGCTCAGCGTCGTCTTCGTCTTGTGGAACACCAATGGGTTCTCCACCAGTCTCTTCGTCCAGCTACGGGGATTGTGGAAAGCCCATTCCACCCTCCACTTATCTTCAGCTTCCATCTTGAGATCTTCAAGTTCCTCCTTCCAAGCATGCGCTTCTTCCTCCGGGTTCTCGATGTTCTCGATGATCCGCCTCTTCACGCCATACTGCTTCCACCGGAGCCACACCTTTATGTGTATGGGTATATTGCCCGTTGCCACACACAAGGCACCATGTGACACGGTCCGGTAAGCAGTAGACGTGCGGATCATCGCCGCCCTTTGTGCCCTCCTTATTATCCTCTTATTCTTCTCCATCCTCAGAGATGAGGCCCATATGGGTGCGCCATACAGGACCACAGACTCCCACACACCATAGTAGAGTCTTCTTACTAGACCCCCTGGGCCATTCACATTGGGGAGCAAGCCCCGTATGGCACCCAGGAATCGATCCGCCTTGTCACACGCCATTTCAAGGTGGGGAGAGAACCCCCTGGCGTTGTCTAGCAGAACTCCCAGATATTTAACGGTTCTGCTAGTGGAGATCTCTCCCCCATCCCCCACGTCAATCTTGAGAACCTTTGGTATCCTTGCACAGACCAGTATCCTTGCACCATCTGGTGGCCATACCGATGATGGTCCTAATCCTATCCTCCATGCCAAGGAGCTCCCTGGTCTTAAGGAGAACCGCCAGATCGTCGGCGAATGCCACAACTTCGATATCCTTCTCCCGGTCAAGCGTCTTCAGGATCCCATTATATACCAGGTACCACAGTAGCGGCCCTAAGACCGACCCCTGCGGAACTCGGGCATAGACTTCCCTCCTTACAACGCTGTCCCGGCAGTGGACAAGAATTCTCCTCTCGGCCAGGTAATCCTTAATCAGCTCCCGGATTCTTTCTGGTAGCCTCCTCCTATCAGCCTCCTCCAGGATGCTGTCCATCTTCAACGTGTTGAATGCATTCTTCACGTCAAGGGCGATCAAAACGCAGACCAGGCCCTTCCTTCTGCACTCTTTCGCAACTGTGACCATTGTGTTTAGTGCTTCAAGCGTCCCCTTCCTCCGCCTGTCCCTGTGGAACGGGTCTCTTCCAGTACTCCTCTCAATCAGCATCTTCAGCGATTGCTCCCAGAGCTCGCTCAATGCGGGCAATATGCTAATCGGCCTATATGCCGACGATGTGGCCAGATCCCTATTGGGCTTGGGTATAAGTACTACCCTAGCCACCTTCCATACTGCCGGAATCCTGCCGTAGTTGTTCACGCCATTGAGCACCCCTAGGTGCACACTCGGTCGTTTATCCGCCAGCAGCCTGATGAGGGCACCGGGGATCCCGTCCACCCCTGCAGCCTTCTTCGGATTGCACCTCCCGACGGCCATCTTGAGGTCTTCTTCATTTATCGTTAACTCCACCCCTCCGTCGGGTGCCACAGTTGGGGTCGACCTGCTCTCCTGCCTAGCCGGTCGCAGTTGCTGCCCGGTGACGAAAAGGTCTTCTAAAATTCCCGCCACCCTGTCCTTGCTAAGGGGCTCAGGTGGTGTCGACCGCATTAATCCACTCCTTACTACCCGATACGGCCTGCCCCACGGATCCTGATCCAAGGTGGCGCAGAACCCCTTCCAACACTCTTCTTTGCTGCGTTTGATCGCCCTTTTCAGCATCCTTCGTTGGACTTTGTACTCAGCCACCAGGACTTCCGCCTCTTCCCTATAGGCCGCCACTGCTCTCTGCGCTTTCCTTCTTGCCCTGAGAGTGGCGCTCCTTAGGGTGGCGATCTCTTCATTCCACCAGTAGTTGCCTCTTGGTCCGCGATGGAAACTTCTTGCTGAATTCCTCGGCACACGCACGCTCCAGACTATTCTGCAGTCTGTCGCCGCATGCCGACTCGTCAATTCTAAGATCGTGGTTCTCGTACATCGTGTCAAATTTGTATAAAAAACTATCTACGTCAATTTGCTTCGTTAAATAGACGAAGGCCCCGCTATCCACCCGTTTAACGTTGTCCGCGAACGCATGCATATATAAAAATGGTCACAGGCTGAGTATCACTCTAAGACCGCACTCTTCCCCCAACTCAGCCTCATCCGTCTGTTTATACATAAAATGTCTAGGAAACTAGTCCTTCCATTTCTTAGAAAGGAGTAGTAACCCTAATCGTCCTAATCGGTACTAGGTTACGCCTCGCTATCAGGTTCAGCAAGCCCGTTCCCCTCTTATCAGTTTTGCTCCTCGTCTATTCGGGGAACAGTACCCGCTGACGCAATACACATCACTGACCCTGACCCCTACAATACCGTTCCTTTGGATCAAGGTCTCGCCCGCCGCGTACCTGCCATTAAACAGGGTGACCCATATAGATGCGTCCCCGCCCTCGTCGTTGTACCACCAAGGCAACTGCCTATAGGGCTCTGAGACGATCACTATGTCCACCCTGCTCTCCCAAGCATACTGCATCATCAGGTCCTGCGCAAGCTTACATTTATTTAAATTAATTTGTAGAGCCCTAATCGAACCCCCGTCTTATACCCCTTCCCCCTAGGCGCACCATCGGGCACGCCAACGAGCCAGTGATATGTCTGGCATTCCAACCCTCGTGCTTAGAGCACATGGCACATCTTATCTCTCTATCACAGTCTTTCATTACGTACTCAGCGCTGCCGCTCCGTCTGCGCAATTTCTTGCCAGCACATACCACGGTACACTTCGCTGCCACGTGCCCCAGCATGTGACACCTCTACAGGTGTTACACCTCTGCATATTCGTCAGAGGCCTGACCGAGGCTATAGTGAGCCTCGCCCTTAGCCTCCTATCTTCGTTGGGCACCCCATTCGCGGGGAGCACGACCACCGCCGCCTGCGTGCCCCACGGCGTCATTTTCATGGACCTCACTTCGACGTCCATATTATCGCCAACGTCCCATTGTGTCCTAATTTCATCCACCAGCACTTCCTTGCTGGTAAGAGGATCAATATTCTTGATCTGTACTGTCATCCTCTTAACCAAGGCCGCCACATCCATGCTATTACTTAAGGCGGCTCTCAGCTTGACCGCCGCCTCATTCACGGATACTGCCTTATCAAACTCTATAAGGATGTGGCTCGCTCTTGTCCTGCGGACCCCAGTAGCCCCCTCCAGGGTGCTTCTGGCCGCCATAATTTTCCTGTACGTCTGCAGCCACTCTGCACCCTCCTCCACTTTTATTAGGAGTGCCTCCCTCCTCCTCCTTCTTCCTCTGGGGGCATCCCTGCTCGCCACGGGCACTTTTCTATTCCCCGGCGGCTGTGATTACGTATAATCTATCTGAGCCGTCTTTCTTCTTCGAGAGTAACATAGGGCTCGCAAACGGTGAATTACTAGACCTTATGATGTTTCCTCTAATTTGTTCGCTTATTTTCTCACGTACTATTCTGCGTTCTTCTTCTCTAAGACTGTAACGACTTCTTTTTACTGTGATGTTAGGATCAATTAGCCGAACTTCTAATTGGCATGCAATTACGCGAGTACATAGGAAACCCATAACGAATGAATCTTCGAATTTTTTCGAGAAGAGAAATTAATCGACTTTTACCATCACCATGTACATCAGTGTCACTTAATTAATAGAGTGTACATAATTAATATAGATCTCGTTGTCAGCGGTTTTATTACAGACGTTAATTATTTTTGTTTGACGCATAGTGAGGCTANTTTTGCGTAACATTACGTCAGAACCTTGACTTAAAATTTCACGGTAAATCACTATATCATATTTTAAATAACTATCAGCAAGAACATGAGAATTTATCTACAATGTAAAACCATTAGTGCGTGCAAGGGACAAAATTTGGGATGCATATCCAATACAAATATTTCTTATTCCTCGCTTTACTATATCAATCGTTCTCTTGCCAGAAAATCTCAAGAATACGGATCCTTTAATTAGTGGACACTCGGCTCCAAAATCGGAGTAAAATGGAAACGACTCAGCCAGATGACTTGATCTACCAGTGGACGATACCACTAGGTAGACGCTCGTTATTGAAATTATAGCTTCCTCTCAGGCCCTGCTTTGTAAAGAATTTTCCTCCATAATCAGATTGACAGCTACGCACCATGCAGCGGAGTCGGAGCACGCGGTTTCAGGGTTAAAACGCGATAGCAAAAGATTTTCAGGTTCCGTACACGATTTTCGTACAAGCGACTGAATTAACTTGCACACGATGGTCGTAAGCTCTTGCACTGTTATGACGGGCAGTGATCCCACTTCTAATGTCGGGGTAACATTGGAATTTTGGGCGTTTGACAAATCTTTACTCGAACCATCGTGATTATGTATTCTAACTGATTATGTATTCTAACGATACTGATACTGATGTGATGAGTACAAGAGGTTACAGATAATAACGGCAATCGGACAAACGAGATGTCGATGACCATGAATTTAGGTTTAGCCACGGCCACGGGAAGACGAATCCGATGTCATACACGATCCGGGTGTGACACAACGTACAAGTCGTACTTCTCTCAATAGCTCTAACTCGATAACTAACGCAATAACTAACTCAATAGCTAACTCAGTGACTGAACAATTCGATCAGCAACTGAATCAGCAATCCGCTCTGTGACTAACTCGTATTCCAAATGGAACTGCCCTTGTATGGTCCTTTTCCCACTCCTCGAGTCAATCTTTGTTTTTAAGTAGAGCTGCACAATTATTCCATACTTCCGTTATTGCACGTCCCTCCCGTGACCGCGGTGACTCATTATGTCACCCCGAG
This sequence comes from Bombus cullumanus, assembly GCA_014737535.1. NCBI lineage: Eukaryota > Metazoa > Arthropoda > Insecta > Hymenoptera > Apidae > Bombus > Bombus cullumanus. The sequence continues at coordinate 1,873,919 of JACXIX010000018.1, forward strand.
CCCAATTCCATTTTCATAAACCTTAAGTACCCCTATAACTATTTCTTAGTTTTATTGCTTAAGTGTATCTATCGTAAAATTCTGAATTAGGGTATTGGGTGTTTTCCTAAACATTCCAAAAGAAAGGCCCCGATGGCCTTTCATCTCCGACATATATATAAGTATCCGTTGCTGTTTTAAACTATTGAGAACCCTATTTGTCCTCATTTCTCCAAGACACTGTTCTTTTCCTCTACCATTTTTGGTTTGGCATAATCTTGTTTCGCCCCCGGCTTAATCGTCCAGTTTTAACGTTCTGGATCATTTCGGGCCCACTGTGTCCTTCCGAAAAGTTCGTTCGCATTTACATTTGGATTCCCATTCGTTTACGCGGCTTTTTTAAACATCCAATTGAATCTTCCGAGCTTCCCAATATACATATTATTTAAACACTCTATTACTCCATAATATGTATATATATGTCGGGTTGATATAAGAGTGGAGATTGCGGGCATCAAATAAATCTTCACGAGAGTTAACCATTGGCACAATATGACACAGGTGTAGTTTATTATAACAATGAAACTGGTACAGTTCTGACAATTAATCACAGCGCTTAGGCACTCGCGACTCTAGTGACAATGGTCTCAGGGTCGGAGGCGAATACGCGGTCATCGGGGTGCTCGATGAACGTTCTCGCAAGATCTAAGTCGGACTCTTCTTTTAGCAAAATGCGAATAATCACCGATCGCGGAGAGGTTACTCTTTAATCGATGAAATCGCAAGAAAGAATGAATCTTCTGTCCCGATCATGCCGCAGAGGAAGAACTATATGGGGTGTGTCCGAGGACATGTGATCATCGGATTCGTCGAGGAAAGCCTTTGTTCGGAAGGTGAGGGAAATTGACGTTACTGCTAATTGATCAATTTCCATATCGGTGGTTAGAAAAAGATACTAGCCGCCCTTGAGGGGAAGTTGCTGGCGCGAGTCGCTGTTCGTGAGGAAGTAGTTCTCCCCTATCTTCCCGTACTTGGGACAAAGATTGTTTGTCTGTTTGAAGGATTTCGGTTAACCAAAATATTTAAGATCAGTAATGAGCCCTCAGGCTAGCTGAACACGTACTGCGGAGACGCATCGACATCTGGCAATCGTCTTATTCAAAGAATAGGGTCGGCACGTGGCGAGCTACGGGACAGAGACCGTTGGAATGATTACTGTCAAGTGCCGCCACAACTATTTCTTGTTATTATTACTCCATATCTCTATTAAACAAAGGTTCATCTTTTGACCGCGGCTACGCTTGGCGACCTGCTGTCGCCTCGAGCCCAAGCTCATTATCGCAAGTTTCAAACAATTACAATGAACGACTACAATCGAGAACCCTATCTGTCCTCATTTCTCCAAAGACACTGTTCTTTTTCTCTACCATTCTTGGTTTGGCATAATCTTGTTTTGCCCCCGGCTTAATCGTCCAGCTTTAACGTTCTGGATCATTTCTCGGCCACTGTGTCCTTCCGAGAAGTTCGTTCGCACCTGCATTTTGGTTCATGCTCATTTATGCGGATTTTTTAAACATCCAAATGAATCTTCCGAGCTTCCCAATATACATATTATTTCAACACTCTATTACTCCATAATATGTATATATAAGTATCCGTTGCTGTTTTAAACTATTGAGAACCCTATCTGTCCTTATTTCTCCAAAGACACTGTTCTTTTTCTCTACCATTTTTGGTTTGGCATAATCCTGTTTCGCCCCGGCTTTTTCTTCCAGTTTTATCGTTCTGGATCATTTCTCGCCCCCTGTGTCCCTTTTTCTGGAACGATCGAGACTTATTTCTATAACTCTTTACATAAGTGTGTTGGATTTGTACTCTCTATGGTTATTGCTTCGAACTAGAACACTTAAGCGCAGTCAAGTGTGTATGTATTCCTGTCAGCTATTGAATCTTACGGCTTTTACTAATGTAGAAGACTCGCGCAAGGTTTTATCTGCAGGTGTCACGTGCCGATTTGGTCGGTTGCAAATTAATGCGCTAGCGAGCGTGTCGCAATTTAATGTGTTTAAATTCCCTTTTCCCCCCTTTCCTTTTTCCCAGCTGGCAATGTCATAGAAATGTTTACGTCAGGAGGAAAGTTAGGATTAAAAAGAGAGGCTTCGTCGCGAAATCCTTACCCGAGCTGAATCGTCTCGTCAGTAGGGCTATCAGCCGACGACTCAAGACGTTTGGGCTAAGAATTACGCACACGTAGCTCGTAAGGCAATCGTAGCCGAAGTAAAAATTGTGTTAACAAATGAAACGCAGTGCAATGCAATATCACTAAAATATGGTAAATCATTGCTTTGTTTATACTACATAGGTATCCAATAATTCTACGGCGCATAAAATTGTGAAACATTATGAATGTCAGAACCTTGATTACAATATCCGAAATCAAATTCCATAATTTATCTGTACTTCATTTTTATATGTTTATATTTCGCATGAAGATAAATTAATATTCTGTAACAAAAATGGGTAAAAATGTGTTTTTAAATATATACATGATTTTTTATAGAATGTTTAACAGAATGTGTTGCTGTTTCAAAGGCAAGTAATTTCTATATGGAAATCAGTGTTCTAAATGTAATACTCATTTCTAAGATATTTTAGAAATATTCCTGACTATTTAATATAGTTCCTATATGATTTAATATAGTTTCTCTATAAGCGTCACAAGTCCGTAATATTTTCTTATTAGTTTTGTTTTATTATTACATATTTATTATATATTTATGTCTTTGTATGAGCGTAATAATTAATTAAGAAGATAACTTTGATAAAGATATTTGTCTTAAGTAATTTCGAGTTTTGAATTTAATAATTGAAAAGAAACAGTTATTTCTATGCGCCTACAATATTTTAAAAAGTTACACTACCATTTATTCGACATGACTTATATGTTACATTAATAAATTATAAATGAGAGAATATGTTAATACATCTCTGTGTGCCAAATGAAAAAGTTAATTTAAAATTTGTCACAATTTCAATTTCAAAATTCAAGTTTGCATTTTCAGTAGAATAAAAAATGAAGCGAAATAGAAAAGCTTAGAACTCGAATATTTTAAGTAAATCGCCGGGATTCGTAAAAAGTATGCGTGACCCTTCGAAAAGCTGTTTGTCCAGCTTCACGAAATACAACTCTTGAGAATGTTTACCCCCTCACTTTTATCAGCTATTTTCACGGACTTGCAACAAATCTCTGTGTTTCTTCCTTTAACATAGATTCAATTTGAGGCAAAGAATGCTTCAACCATGTTGTTTCGAAATTTCCATTTGCCTCGACAAGCGCTGCCGCATATCTTGTTCCTTTCATGCTGTCATAATTGTTTTCCCTGAACATTTGAAGCTGCAAAAATTTCATTCATATAGAAGATAAAAGATATTTAAGATATGCAAATGTGATACTAATAATTTCTTACGTCTTGTAAATCCTGTTCGGTCGTCAAGCCATTCATCATGGACAGCACGAAAGATTTCAATACCTTATAAGATCCTAGAAACCTAAATCGGGAAAGTCATTTTGCCATTACGCTTCCTTTTTCGTACACTGAACAAAAATCGGATATATACCTTTGCGCAATTTCTTGCCAATTTGCTCGAACGAACCGAAATGCGACTTGAGCCGCGGCTGGGTTTTGTGAAAATGCATTCAAAATTACCGACATTTCGTCCTCCTCGAATCGTTCCTCGTGAAGTATATCATTGAGAATACTGTTATCAAAGGAAAACGTGACTAGTATTACGTACATAAGGATACAAACTAAAAAATTAGAAAATGTTCAAATTTATACAGCTTTAAATACTTCTAATATAGTACACATAAGTGTTTTGACTCATTTTCACCTATATACAATTTCCTAAAAATATTCGAGTGCTATGATATTGTGGCGGATCGGTAACCACAAGATACCGACAGGTAGAGGGCATCAACGCGGTCGTAATACCTCCCGGGCGATTCGGGTACCAACCGCCAACACCAGAGGGCTACTACGACGACAACGAGTCTGTCTTGTCTCGCTAGCTATGCAAATGCTGCATTTAGCGAGACTCCCTCTGCGTCTAAGGCAGAGAGTATCGGATAGAGCTAGCGCTCTAGTCCCAGGACGAAACGCGGCGAATTTAAATCAACTGGCGGCGGCGACGACTGGCTACGACGATGGAGAAGCGGAGCAAAATAAATTATAGCGGATTCTTCATAAGCTATAAATTAAATGACGTGGAAAAAGAGGAGCAGCTTCGCGAAGAAGGCGGGAATGTACGATTATAAAGTGGCTGAGTTGTCTGAGACGATGCAAGTGTGGCGGATCGGTAACAACGGACGCCCCGACATGTAGGGAGGGAGCCAACGTGGCCGTAACACCCTCCGGCGTCAACCCAATCTATCCGGCTATATCCGGTAGTCTCTGTCTTAGTCGCCAGAGGGAGTCTTGCTAGATGCGGTATATGTATTGTGACCCCGTACATTCGTCCGCTAGCGAGAAGACAGGCTCTCGTCATCGTCGTAGTAGCCCTCTGGTGTCGGCGGTTGGTACCCGGATCGCCCGGGAGGTGTTACCAACGCGTTGGCGCCCTCTACCAGTCGGAGCGTCCGTTGTTACCGATCCGTCACAAAATATCATTATATACTTTTTGTTTTCTAAATTTATAAATAATAGGGTACAAACTAAAGGATACATAAGAAACATAAGGATACAAATTAAAAAATTAGAAAATGTTAAAATATATGTAGCTTTAAGTGCTTCTAATACTTCTTCAAATACTTTAAATAATTTGAATACAACGAACATAAATATTTTGTCTCATTTTCACCTATATACCTATTTCCTAAAAATATTCCAGTGCCACGATCTCATATATATTTTTTGTTTGTTAAATTTGTAAAAGTCATAAGTCCCAATTACGTTCCGATTGATGTTATTTCCTGTATCAATAAATTCTAATTTATGCGCATACGTGGGTACATGTTTTCGACGTGATAATTTCAAAATACTATTCTTATAGTTATTCCATTATTAAGGATGATAATCAACGATAAAGTTACGATTATGCGAACAGTCACTTACAATTGTAAAATCCAAGGAGTTTGAAAGCAAGCGAATGACGATAACAAACGCTTCTTTTCCTCCTCATCTTCGGTCGATCTTATCTGTTCCATGAAGTAGTTCCATTCCATTCGTGTACCATAACGCGCGATAGTGCAGTAAAATGTGTCACGAATGTAGGAAGGAACGCTGTAACAATTTCGTTCTGTTAAATCCTCGAACAATTGATATAAAAAAGAAATTAGCAAGAAATATGAGACAAAGGAATATTAGTATAGCAAATATGTAATAGTATAATTACATGCGCATATAATTATCTGCGACGGAAGGACATACGAATGCGAACCTAGAGATTATTTATGTATGCACATTTTTCTGCGCACATTTATATTAACTGCGATTTGTCTTTTAAAATAATTCGATGAGTTTTTAGCGATACTATATGGATTGATGGTTTATTTATTGTAACGTTTGGCTTTGTTTCTGTTTTATGATTGGTACTGTTACGGAAGGATATGGCATAATGGTGCGACGCATATGTTGCATAGTAAAAACTGATCTGTATTCAGTTTCATTTGAATGAAATTAGAGAGGATGATTAAGAGTTTTTGAATTTCATATAAACAAATTGTGTCGTTGCCGGGGATGTTATATGACCTTCTTTGATAATACGGCGGACAATTTCGCGAATTTCTATCGGCTCGATAAACGTTCTGAAGTCCGTGAATCAACACCGATTGTCACACAGCGAAATCGTGATTATCGACATTTCTGACATGTTGCTCGCTGAATTATCGTACTACGCGTATATATCGTGGCAGCGATTCTAAGCTAAATGCGATCGCAGCGAAACACAAGATCGCTGTTACATTACTGTAGTATCACGGGTGGTGGGAACATCTCCGAGGATGTTTGTGATATTACTAATTTATTTATAATGATTGGATTGTACAGATGTTAATTGGACAGAAAACGATGGTTGTTTAATATTAACTAATCCCAAAAACGTACTGTAATTTAGACAACTCAAATGGTTCATCTGCAAGTTTTGCCACAACGGATTCAACGTTCTCTCTCAGGCGGATCACACTCTCTCGACAACGCTAGTGTCACGACCGGTGTTACGCCGCGTGGGACGTCTGCACACCATCATCCCTCGATACCTGGCAGCCAGCGGCCCACCTGAAGCCTTCCCGACCCTCAATGAACTCAAGGGCCCACCATAAGACCGTAACTTTTAACTTCATTGTTTTCGCATCTGTTTGCCAGTCAAATTGCTTTTAAGGACGCTAATTATAATTTTTTACGCATTTCTGGTTTATCTGGGATTCGAAGAAGTCATTGAGTTTATTAGGCGCTCATAAAAATCACGGAAAAAGCGGGTAATTGCCGACGGGAAAATCGGACACATGTCCACCGAAAACGCCTGTTTTCGACTATCGTTTTTCTCTTTTTTTTTTTTTTTAATCATGCGTTAACGTTTCACGCACCTAAGCCATATTGTAATTTTTAGAATGGCGAAACTCTCATCGAAATACTCCCACAGGTTCGTGAGATTAGCCGAGAAATATATTGTGGCGAATTTGTATATTTGCATGAAGCATAATCAGTAATTGCAAAATTTCATGAATTATATCGCAAAAGTGACTCATTTTTTCCATTTCATACGTAGAGTACAATTAAAACATTCAAAATATGAAAACACGAACGTTCAGATCACATCCATAACAGAAGATGGTTCGTTAGAACTTACGTTTCTTGTATATTACCATCGACCTCTTCAGAAACATTTTTCGACCAGTCTACACACTGCGAATGCTCGAAGGCGCATGCAAGTTTTACAGCAGTCATTGTCAATGCTGATCCTTCTTCCAACTTTGACCCTACTTCGCTGTACAACGGGGATACGAATCTTGCTATGAATTCCTAAAATTGAACACAATGATATCATAGGAATTGGCTTATCTTATTGTTCTTCAATCTTAATTATAAATATAAATAAATAAAAAATATAAATCTCCAAGATTAATTATAAATATAATTATAAATATAATTATAAATAATTAATTATAAATATATGCTACTAGAGAGCGGCGACGAATCGTTCAGCTCAAAATATAATTGAAAAGCTGGGTGGAGGAATAATGAGTCACTCAGAATTTGTTGAAATAATATAATAATAATTCCTGGGCCAAAAGTTAGTTTAATTATTGGAAAAGGCGGAGAAACGATAAAACAATTTCAAGAAAAATCTGCAGCTATGATGGTTGTTATTCAGGAAGATTCTTCTCAAGAACAAGAAAAACCTTCAAGGATAACTGGTGATCCACAAAAGGTAGAATATGCTAAACAACTAGTATATGAATTAATAGCTGAAAAAGAAATGCAAATGTTTGATAGAGGTGCAAGAGGAAATGATAGGAGTGGAAATCATTCAAATGATAGTAGTTTTAACCATGGTTCTGGAACCACTGATGGAGTGGAAGTACTTGTTCCAAGAGCAGCAAGAGTAGGTGTTGTTATTGGTAAAGGAGGAGGTACGATTAAAAAAGTACAGGCAGAGACTGGTGCAAGAATTCAATAATTCAAAAGCTTGAATTACATGTAATAGATATTTCGCTTAAAATCGTAATTTTTGTAACGTGTCAATACTGTTACACACCTGGAAATCAGTGAAGACCGGTGTCACGTACAGAAGCCTGTTTAATTTGAACATGTGCCGCATAAACGCAGCCCAAGGAAGGTAATGTCTTTCCTTCATTTGCATATATTTAATAAATTCAAAGGCGGTGTCATATTTCATCAAGCCTATTTCAGCCAAACTAAAAACGTCGTCTACGAGCGATGCTCTCGTTTCTGGCGGAAACAGCTCATGATTCTCCGTAAGTGCCAATTTCAACAGCATCCAATTTGTTTCGTCGTAGTGCACGCGATAGAAACCTTGAAAAATGTAACGTTACAATTATTTCCATTGATTTACGAAGCAAGGTGTCCGGCGAATTCACAGCGCAACGAGAAAAAGAAGATTACTCTACGCGTAAAAATACAAGAAATATTAAATAATTGCACAAAAGGTAGAAACGATTCTATTTCTGCAAGCTTAAGATCTTAGACGTGCCGAAGGTTTGCCAATTATTCAGAGCTCGCGATAAGCCAAGATCTAAGCTAAGCTTGAGTTTCAAAGATCACACTTTCTTATTTTGCATTCTTTATAAATGAATCTTGTACCATTTGTGTGATCAAAATGACACGAAACGCGGTATAGCTCGGCGCATATTTGTTTCTTAACACGTTGACTGCGAATGGGGATGACCGGTGACCGGCACTCGATTTGGCTATAGCGTCGTGGGGGTCACCGGTGACCGGCGACGCAGCAAATATTAAAAGTACATAGCGCGATTGTTTGAAAAAAGGACAATCGTAATAATTGTCTACAACGCCGTGGGAGTCACCGGTGGCCCTCACCACGAGAAATGCTTCAAGCATGATTTTATAACACATTTTATTTGCTGCAAATAATATTTCAACGTAATATGCATCGCATAATGAAAAGTTCACGTCGGTTCCTTGGGCAAACCATGGAAAATTCGTCTGGCAGTCAACGTGTTAATAAACAACAGTGAAGTACATATATCCATAAGCAAATATTACTCAAATTGTACCACGTTTGGTCTCGTTTTCAGCAAAAGCATCTCACGTGAAATATTAATTTAGAAAAAGTGAAAAATACAAAATATTTGTATCTGACATCGGATCATATGTTTGCGTCAATTATCGCATATTTACCATTAGGTTGAAAGTATATAAATTAAAAGAAGAGTTTTTATCTTCGACGAGATTCATGACAGTATGATATTCGTAAAAATGAAAGGAACAAACAGAACAGACAAAAATTGTAGAATATATATCCGAAAGTATAAAGATTATAATGAAAACAAGTTACTACAGATCTTTTCTTATTATTTCATACTTGAATGTTAATAATCTTATCAGAGTATTCAATAAAATATAATAAATACATATTGTAGTTAAATTTGCCACGTACCAGTCTTATTTACGTTGAAAAGAACCCAAGATTCATTGGAAGCAATGCGATCCAGCGTAATTTTAGGTTCAGGTGGAAACCAGATCGTAGCAGGAGACGACCAATTGCCGTTATTGTTCGTGTAACTCAGTGGGATATGCCAGAATTTGGAGATACTTTCGAATGGACGATCGAGCGCAAATTGTTCCTAAAAGAATTATTTAATTCCTAATTTCCACCTAATCAGAGCTAGTTCGTTAAAATAGCAAATCTAATAGATTTAGAATATCAGAAACAAAATCTCTGTCTTCATACGATGTATAATATAATATCGTGTTCAACGTTACAATTTTGTATTATTATTGTCTACTATCTATCATTCGTGAAAGAAAATTTCTAAAATTAGCACTAGAATAATTCCATTTAATTTAATTTAATTTAATTTGATGCGATAGTTCATTCATTTAATCGAATAGCAGTTAACTTTATATTAATAATCTGATACAAGATGATTCGTGTTTTCTGACATGAGAACTACACGGCAATCTCGTTCACGAATATTCAGTAGCTTGTCCTTCACTCTGCTCTCAGATCTAAACTTGAGTAAATATTCTTTAAATTATCTCCTTATTTACAGCATAAATTGTTCAAAGATGATCTGTATAATCGTAGAATTTAATACAAAAATTGCAATGTTATTTGCTACGGTATACCTGATAAATAGTGGCGGATTCCTCTTCATAATTTCTTACGACGGTTATAAATGGATATCCACCTTGAGAAATCCAAGAATTCATCGTGTCTTCCAACGAAACTCCGGACGGCAGTTCCATTGCTTCTTCCGCCAGAATATTCATGAAATCGGTTACATCTGTGTTGTTATGCTTCCTGATCAAATAACAAAACCACGTTTTTATTACGTTGAAGATTCTATTAGTCGACCTGTTAGAGAGGAAGGACGAGTTAACTCGTCGCGAAAGATTATCAGTATCCTGCGTATCATATCCGTATCTAGCATAATAAATTATTATCTAATGATCTACTGTCTTAGCCAACCTTCACTTTTCAACGCATCGTTCTATTCAAATCAAAATCGCCTTATATTTTATTCACATTCGCTAGAGTGAAAATCGATTCGATTAAAATTAACATCTTCTCTGGCAATTTTTCGTTCTGTAGAAACGATCTCAACTGTCGTCCTTTGTTTTTCAATGCATCGATGTCTGCGCACCGCGAAAATCAGTTGTGCTTCGTTCACAATTGCTGAAGTAACAATCACTGCGATTAAACAATTCGTAACTTCTTCGAGATTTGCAATTTTGTAAAAACCGACCCAGTTTAGATACGTCAAAGAACGAACGATATAATTATCATCGCTTACATTGCTTCCGCTGAAATCTCATAAAACTACCCGATAGTATCTTGATTATCCATATTTACTAGCAACAAAGACGTAATTATTAAATTATGCAGGAATTTGAGCGAAGACTAACGCGAATGAAAAAGAGGAAATACATATGTAAATGAAAAACCGGATAATCACGAGGAAGATGATTAATCGCAATTAGCTTTAATTCGATACAGTCGTCAATCCTTAACAAATCGCTATTAATCAAAACGATCCATCCATCGATCCATAAAACATTTCCTCGCCAATAATATACCCACCACCTGGTTATCAGTTTCTTGTAGCCGTTCCTAAAGTCGGTATCGCCTATCGCGCCATGCAACATGCGTATCAGACATGCACCTACAAGAAGCAACGAAAAATGCAGAGGCATTAGATCTACCCGTTCGCGATATCCTGCAACCTAAAGCTGCGTCCTCACTAAAGCAACAACCACCGATCTTCCGTTGATGTTTCTACGTTTATGTTTTATGTTTCCCTCTTACAATTTTCCCAACGAGCTATCTACTCCTATTTTGCTCAACTCGGAACGCGGTTTCCCTTTCTTTTCATTTTCTCTTTCAATTCTCGTCTAATTTCTTCATCGTTGTCTTTCTCGCGTTTGCGCCAACAGCACACGTTAATACCGCAAAATGGCAGGTTGTTTCTGCATGGCTGAGGCTGTCCAGCGAGTAAAGTCAATTATCACCATGTGTAGCAGTAATTGGTGAGAAAAGCGACAGGCTCAGAACCTCCGAGCGTCAGTCGGCTCTCTCTGTCGATGTCCCGCGTTTCTTGAACTTGTTGGCTGTCCAATGTTGCTCCATGTTCCTGCACGTTTCTGTTGCCGGTAGCAAAAGTTGCTGCTCGTTGTTCGTCTCCATTTGGAGTGACAAAGATGAACGAAAGATAAGAAACACGTGTAGATGGAGTAAATGTCTCTCGAAAGTGTATAGTTTTCGCTACTTGATGCTACTTGTTGTTATTTGGAACTTGTGACAACAACAACAGGCAACAGAAAGTTCCTCGTTGTTGCCTCGGTGAAGACGCAGCTTAAGACTAACAGCGAGCCGGTTTACCTTTCGCGTGCTCGTAGTTAAGAGATTGCCATAGATGATAGTTGGCATTTTCGTGGAAAGGCCTCGAAATGCTATAGCCATCGATCTCCATCACGTGCAGCTGGACATCGGCGATGAAAGAGTCGCTCAAGTCCAATGACGAGTCTATCTGAAAATGGAATTCTATTACAACGGTTTACCGAGGTGTTTGTCGACGATGCGAAATTAGTCGCTTGCCTGTTGAACGATCACGTGTTGGATGTAAACTAGCAGACTCTCGGAGATCCACGCGTCCGTACGATTCACATTCATAAACTCATCGAGCCACTGCTGTCCCACCAGGTTGATCAGGACCTTCAGAGCGCCGGCTTTCGTGACATGTGGCGATTTCTTGCTGGTGTAGAACAACGACTGCCTTGAACATTTAAGCGCCCTTCGATTACATTGCTGGTGAAAAATGCACCATGAAAGTATAGGCTAATTATTAACACGTTGACTGCCATGACACCCGTATTCGGGTGTCGGCAAAGTTTCTGGTCAGGCCACGTAACCAATATACGGGTTTCGCTTATTTGACTACTTGCGAAGGATCGTCGTAGGTATTTGAAAAGATATTCCATAATAATAAAACTGTTGAATTGTTATAAAAGTAGTGGTTTATTAAAAAAATTATTTAGAATGTAAAATTGCCTAATGAGGCCACCTGTCTCGGGAAAAGAAAATGACCTTTGCCGACCACTAAATTCTCTACATTCACTAAATTCAATTGTACTCTCATCGGTGTCATCAGTTCTTCTTTCTTCCTCAATGACCAATTCTTGTAAAATCTGCACAATAGTATCTTCATTACATTCAGTATCAATACGATTGCACTTATCAATATCCGAATCAGAATCAGACGATATAATTCTATCCATATTTCTATTTCTAGGAAATCTGATTTCTTCCTCGTCGCTGTTATCCGAATCTGTGTAAACCTCGTAAAAGATTTTTTCACTGCTATCTGACTCACTAAGAAATAAGTTCTCAATTTTTCTTTTCGACATTGTAACGAACTACGACAGAGACTTTAAGTTGTACCGTTTCGTTGCTCGGCCAAGATTCAAATTGATTTTGTAGAAAGTAGAGAAATGAGAAACAAATGTGAAGGAATGGAAACAAAAGAAACGAGAGGTAAGACCACCAATTGAGCGACCCGCGTTACAAAAATATCGATGGATCACCTGCACGCGTAGCCTGTCCGAGATTTTTCTGAAAACGAGCGTGGCAGTCAACGTGTTAAGTAATGGCGAAATAAGGGATTCTGTGCGGTGTATTATCGCGGACACAAAGAGAAATGACTGACAAGACGGACTTAGGCTATGTAATAAATAGACATAATTAAGAAATCTAATAAGACTCTTAACGAGACTTCCTAATTTCTGATGGAAGGATAAAGAAGGAGGATGATGTGATCGAAAGAGGAACAAGTATATCGCGTCACGTTGATAAAAAAAGTTAACAAACGTTGAAACTGTTTTGTAGCTAAGAAACGAAGTTAGAGGAAAACAGAGGATTAAAACATTTAAAATAACTTTCAATGTGAGAATGTAAACAGATAAATAGCTTTTATTTATTGCATCACGTAGCTGCAATCTCCGAAGATTTGGTCAAAGGTAGCCGAAAAGATTTACCTACTGTTTGAACTATCAAACGGATTGTAAATTAGCAGGTGGTTGTTTAAACAAAAAATTATTGTATCGCGCCGCGTCATTGCTTCAAAATTGACGTAACTGGAAAGTATGCAAAGGACTATATCTTAGATAATATCACTTCGTTGATTGAACTGAGTCAATGGAATTGATTAAACTATATTTACTTTCTCGTCATTTGCAAGTTATTACCGTGGAAAAATCTTAAAAATCTTTCTCAAAATAAAATAAAAAAAATAAAATACGATCTTTCGAGTGACCTTTATTCCTGAAATTTTGCAATTACCAATTGTGTTTAATATAAATGTACAAATTGCCCATAATATTTCCATAGTTACTATTATTACTAAACGAAGTTAAATAAATAATTTTACAAAAGCACGCTATTGTATTACTATAAAAAATTCACATTGCTAGTCTTTTAAATAGAAAACAACGGTTCTAATTATACGAGTAACAGAAGAGTTAATACGGTGATATCACGTATATGAGCGAGCTGATTATAATTATAAATCGTAGGAGATGCGAGGAACGTTTGTCTTGTAGAAGAACAATAATAGCTCTTACTTCAGCGCAATTAATCCAGGATTTCCCATGTTCTCGTCGATCCCTGGAGGCAAGCTTACTACATCCAATTTAGGATAGGGGTAGGACGTCAAAAACACGTCGATCAAGTTAACGACAACTGAGTTGAGTTTGTCGAACAGGTAAATCTCCTCTGAGCTTCTATTCGATTCACACCAGAACGTTGCAACTACTTCGGTGTCGCCTACGAACGTCGTGTTCATGGCTTCGATATGGCCCATCACGAAAGCCAAATTGTGCGGAGAAATAGGCAGAGAATCGTCGAAAGTATCGACCACCATCGAATTGTCCGGGCTTAAAAACGGGAATAATAATTTCTCTTATTTCTCTTCTTAAAGAGGACTTTGAGAAACGAGATCGATGGACTCCGTGATGAATATCTTAATTTTTGATCAGCCACAAACTGTAGGGCGTTTACGATTTATTATTTTATTATTTGAAGGTCGGTAAATGCATAGAATACACCTAATATAAAATGCAAAAATATATCGAATGTCCGAAGTATAGTGTTTGTTATATTTAATAGGTAAATTTCTGTCCAGGTTCCACTTTTCAGAAAAGCTTAGAAAAATAGCTTTTAGAAACATAGCGCAGTGTTCACGAGCATTTGCCCATGTGAAACGAAAAAGAAAAGTACCACTTTTTAAATTATATCCATGAAGTTGTGACTTTGCATAAATATCCGCACTCCGCTGATAAATGGTAGAAAATTTCATACGTAAAGATAGTGTTTTAAATTGACAAAAGAGATTGAAACTGAACGACGTTCAATTGTACAAGAAAAATTCCAATATTGATCAAATATCGAACGTTCTATTTTAAGCTACGTATCTCATTTAAAGTGTATTTTCTGACACGTTTTCGTGTCAATTATCACATGTTTTACCATAAACTGAAAGTGCATAAATTAAAAATGAAAAGAACGAGAAAGACAGACAAAAGTTGCACAATATATATCTGACAGCATAGAAGTTCTAATTAAAACAAATTATTACAAATCTTTTCCTATTATTTCATACTTGAATATTAATAATCTTATCAAAGTGTTCAATAAAATTTAATAAATAAAGCAGAGTTCCCTTTCTGAAATCCATCGATAACATTTCTATCGTGCAACTATAATTATAAATGAAAATATATCACGATAAGGAAAGCTTCTTTATCGAACTTTTTCACATATGAAATTAGATTTCTGTTTTTAATTTAACTGTGTCATCAGGCAAGATCGATTTCGTTTACGAGTACGTCTTGCGAAAAGGCACGACGTGAATTACTTACGTATCCCTTAAAGTCCTCAGGGGCATGTTTGAGAGCACTGTCATTTCTTTGGGACGTGCCACGGATACGGAAATAACTGACTTATTCACCGTATCGTCGAAAACCGGGAACAGACATCGGGCGCCGGATTCCCTCAATTTCGTTCCCATTAGCCATCTAATATGAAAATAGACAATGTTGCAAAACTTTTAGAAAAATTTGACTCGTAAATCTATTAAAATCCTGCAAATGTTAAATCGTGAAAGAAGCAGGCGAACATGATTAACACGTCGACGCCAGCGTCGATATTCTGTGACTTTCTCCGTGGGGCGGCGCCCGAATTCACTGTCTGTTTCGTGGGGCGGCGGTGGGTCTCATTTGCATTTTGCGAAATACCTGTGAGACCCACCGCCGCCCCTCGGAACAGTCAGCGAATTCGGGCGCCGGTGAGACCCGCCGATGGGTCGCGCCGCCTCGCGCAACATGCGCGCGAAACCCGCCGATGGGTCGCGCCGCCTAGCGCAACATACGCGCGAGACCACCGATGGGTCGCGCCGCCTAGCGCAACGTGCGCGCGAGACCCGTCGATGGGTCGCGCCGCCTAGCGCAACATACGCGCGAAACCCGCCGATGGGTCGCGCCGCCTAGCGCAACATACGCGCGAGACCCGCCGATGGGTCGCGCCACCTAGCGCAACGTACGCGCGAGACCCAACGGTGGGTCTTGCCGGCGTCAACGTGTTAACAGATATCTAAAGAATTACATTTCGTTAACTATTTTATTTAATCATTTAAAATAAATGACGTACGTAACACTTACTTTCCTTCGCCAGATGAATTGTAACTTCCAATGAAAAATATACGTTCGTCGATTAACAGGTCATATTCGATTTCCAACAGATAAATTCCTTGCTGTATTCCACTTCCTAAATGAATTGTGTGAACTTCTTTATCCACGTCTATATCGTACTGTGTGATCTGTATTTGCGAAGATACGTTTCCGGCGGATACAGCAGGCGGCACAGATCCGAACTGTATAATATCATTTACGTTTGAATCGTCAATTTTATCAGTGTCAGAAACCAAAGCGTAATTTGACAATGAAACGTTGGCTTCTTCGACGGAGGACCTGTTCTCCGATAAGTTTGTAGCATTTTCGTCGTATACCACTGTCTCGTTTTCCCTCAGGCTTATCACAACGTCGTTTTCTATAGAGTACATAGTACGTGAAACTGCAAATAGATGACACAGTCGGACATCATTTGTTCATTTATAATATAATGTTATTGAATTAATTGTTTTTAACATATTAAAACGCGTATCGTAGTTAGGATAGTTTAAACAAAATAATTGGCACTACAATGCCAGGTAATATTTCACAGTAAATTCCGTATTTCAAAAGCTTCGAACTATTTCTAAATTTAGAAAGAAACAACGTGTTACTTGGTAATTTAAAAACATTGCTGTCGAATTTGAAAATTCCTCTTCCACGTTCTTCTGGTAAAAAGAAAAATGTAAATAATTCAAGTGCGACAAATGCTCGTGAAACGCAGAAGCAAAATACCTGTAATTAACTATAATGATAGTGCAAAAATTGCGAAACAAATTGTTCCATTATTCAATTCGGATACAATGACCAGTCTGTGAACGTGGAAAATTCATTCGCAATATTTCTAAAAACGCAAAAATTGTTAACGTTAGTAACATTACCAGAAGTTGTATCGTTCCCTTGATTAGTGTTATTAATTACGTCAGTCATTCCCCTTCTTCGTCTTTTCCTTAACGGCTTCTTGTTCTCCTCCAGATCCAGCAAAGACAGCTTATAACCAGTCACCGTGATGTTCTTCACATTTAGCGAAAGTTTATTTAAAGTTATCGTATCGTTCACTTGAAAATCGATGTACACGCGGCCTATCAATCTCGACGGACCGTTCATGTCGATAATTGGCGTTAATTCGAGGCGATACTTCAGGGGACGAATGAAAGGTGAAATACTTTCGTCAACAGCGTCTGTATCATCGATGTCATCGTTCTGCAAGTCTAGGATCTCGTAAGGCTGAGAGAAACAAATTTTGTAACATTAAAGATTAAATTAAAAGTTTCGATTAACTGATGATATGGAGATTAGATTTTCGTTAATAAATATTTAATTATCGTCGCTGATTATGACTAGGTCATGCTAAATTTAGTATATCACACTAAATCGTAATAGTTATTGAAAGATTATATTAAATATATATATATATATATATATATTTAATTCTTAATTATTTATATATATATATATAGATTTGAGATTATAAAATATTATAATAAATAATTAAATATTATATAATAATTAATAATATAATAATTATATAATAATTATAATATAATAATATAATATATATAATAATTAATAATATAATAATATTATATAATTATATAATAATTAAAATATTATCTTGTGTTTAATTTTACAACTCGATTTTTCCAGCTGTCGTATTTAACTTGATTAATTATAAGAAAATAGATGTTTCTAAAGAATCTATGTTACAAAATTACACTAATCATAGAATATTTATTATAGTATTCCGGATACAGTATTTTCAAAATACTAAATAAGCAAATTGTTTTACGATATTGTTGTTTTTCCTTATATTTACCGTTATAAACTATTTCTTCGATTACTCTGCATCTTAAATATGATGTATTGTATACATATATATATATATAAACAAAAACGTGATCTGAGGATCATTAAAGACATGTAAATTCCTCAGTTGTTGGTGACAGCAGAATGATATTAACTGTACCGTTCTAATGAAATGGTCTCGTCGCAATAAAAACGAGAACAACGACGATTTCATACAATTTTATCGGAAACAACGAAAATACTAATAAAAAGATGCTTTCTCGTGGCGAAATATTCGTAAGATTCGTAATATTCGGAAAAGCTTCGACGGTTCCAAGTAGAAAAAGGATGTTACGTTAGAGGAATTGTGACTTACCGATCAAAAAGATATGGACTCCATAAATATTTAAAGAAATTACCAATTGATCTTAATCCCTTCCCGTGCCATTTAGCTCGACGAAACTCGGACCCAAGCGATAGGCGTCTCGTGGCGTACTGATAGGAACTAACATTCAATTACGATCGTTATATTGTATCAAACACACGATAAACACTTATTAATCACGCCATAGTACAACGCCAGAAAAATTGATTTATATCCTCAATGAGAATTGACTGTAAAATACATCCAAATAAAAAGAAAAGTTTATGTTTGACCCCTGACTTTCTGTTAGCGAGATTGGCTCGTGATATTCATGTTTGAGCGAAAATCTTCATCACGAGTCAGACTCCTTAACCCTTAGAGTGCTATGCGTCTGGTGAAAGCCATCGGTGTGGACTAAGGACGCATATTTGCGTTTGTCAATTTTTCCGAGCACCTACGCAGAAGTAATACTATTACGTTTGTGTGAGATAAATATAAATGCATTTCAATGCTTATGCCGCGTTCGAAGAAACCATCTTTGAGGGAATATTGGTCTACGGACGAACTGTTGAAAAGCAATATTTTCCGCAAAATAATGGCACGAGATCGATACATGGTATTATTACAAATGTTGCACTTTAACGATAATAATACAGCAAGCGACGATCCTTTAGCAAAAGTACGACCAGTAATCGATAAATTAGAGATTTCCTTTTCGCTGTCATTTGCACATTACGAAAATCTAGTTAAAAAATTTAGTTTTCTAATTTATTGTTTTCTAGTTTATTACCCAAATTCTAGTTTATTGTAAATTTCAATGTTTATACTAAATAATTAATACTACAAAATAACGCTCCTGAATCATTTAATCTCGTGCAAAAGAATCACTATAACTTATTACGATTTGCTCTTTGAATAGTCCATCAACAGAGTTCAGTCTAGCGAAAAAGTGTTCAGTCCACAGCGATCGTCAGCGCTGGCAGCGCGCCGTCCCTACGGATGGCTTAGGCCTGGAGTATTCAGCACTCTAAGGGTTTAAAGCACGGGAAGGAGTTAGTCTGTATTCAAGTGAATTTCATTTCAAAATGACTGTTTTATTATCTGAAAATTTCATTATCGGAACAATTTTATTTTCCTATTTGTTTAGATAAGTGAGGCTGTACCCTACATATTGTTAGTTGGTAACTTATCTGAGGCTGACAGATCCCGGTTCAAAAATCTACTTTACCCAGAAACGAAACAATGGATCAACTCTATGATTTCCATATTTCGTGTACCTAACTGTTACTTACCTTTTTCTTTGGTAAGGAATTGATGTACCATCCGAGAAATCCTGCGGCTACGACACCGATAATAAAGACCACGATGATTCCTGCTATCTTTGTATACGATAAGAACCAACCATCGCCTCTTTTATATTCCATGTCATCGTAAGTCATAAATTGCACCGGACCGCCGCTGAACTGTGGCATGCATTGAGCTGCAAGAATCATTTGAAGAACGTGAACCCTTCGAAAATGCCGAAGCATCTCAATAAAATAATATTCATATGCGATAAATCATTCAGTTAAAATAGTAAAATAACTGAATGAACAGGATTGAAATGTTTGAAATTGTAAAAATCAGGTACAGTTTGTAGTGTCAGATTGGAGCGTGTGCACGGCCCATGAACGCTGAACAATTCAATTATGTGTTTCTATTATATCGTTGTTACAATCTGAGATATCCGGGCGTAAGTTATGTCAAGTAGGAATTATATCTCTACGTTTAGCCAGCATCGCAGCTAGGCGTATTGTCATAAATTGAAACACACGTGGTATCTACACATCGCCCTCAATTTTTTGATCCTTTGGACTAAATAGTTGGTGATCAATGATAAGTGATATGAGTCAGATCATCCACTACCAACTGTTCAACTGTTCGCTACTATCGTAAGTGCAGCTGAGATAGTCTACCAAATTTTTAATGGTTTTCAAGTAACAGCTAAAAGACAATCTTGTATCAAATTAGTCTCAGACGAAAGAGACGCTATTTGTCTTTCATGTACATAAAATTCGTTCCTTTGTTCCACATGTTCTTCGCTACAACGCAGTGTTTTGGCTAATCCTTTGGCGATTTCTGCCAATTTTTTTTTTTTAATATTTCAAATTATTGTTATTAATATAGAAACAATATCCGTATCATTCGATTAATTGCAAAGACTATAGTTGGAATAGTAAAAAGATATCCATAAAGAATAATTCCTTTTAAACACGACTTACACTCAGAAGCCCCAAAATTTTTTTTTTATTTATAAGAATTATGCATAAGAATTTTTTTTTTATTTATTAATATTCACAATCAATTCTCGCATTGAGAATTTTCATTAATTTTTTTCTGGCGTTGCGCACTGACATGGCTAATTAATATAAGAATGATGGTAATAATTTAGTAAATTGTACACACTAATATAGCAACGTGATAAACAAACAAACATTACATTTCTCGATTCTAATTTATGTAAAAGATCTAATTATCTAATCTAATTATTTTACTATTTTAAATTCCAATTTGTTTGGTCGTGAAATTATTGAATGCCACAGGGGAACACGGAAAATTAAAGATACGTTACTTTTTTACATCTACCATACCAGATTGAGTGATGTAAACTAAATAAAATCATACTAGCATTCGTGCCAATTTAATCACAATTAATCATCACTGTGTGTGCTGATTGTCATTGTATGACAGATTATAAATACGCAAATTATCTTATTTCTTTTCCGCTAGCTGTACTTTATAAATAGCTTCTCTGAATTAAACATAGTAATTTGCCAGAAATACTTCGTAACTATACCAACATCCTCCAAAAGCGAAACACAGATACAAGATTATAAAGAATAATTCTAGAACTCTCTGCGAAATGATTTAAATATTATAAAACGTGATAAACATCTCATATAATTTATATATATATATATATTGCATACACAAATTGCATGAGATGTTTATCATATATATATTATATATATAGAAATATTGTACCTGAAATTTGCATCTGTTGACCTGATGTTACGTGATCGATCATTATTCAGAAATATTATAAAACGTGATAAACATCTTATGCAATTTGTATATTCAATATATATATATATTGTATATATAAATTGCATGAGATGTTTACCATATATATATATTATATATATAGAAATATTGTACCTGAAATTTGCATCTGTTGACCTGATGTTACGTGATCGATCATTATTCAGAAATATTATAAAACGTGATAAACATCTCATGCAATTTGTATATACAATATATATATATATATATATATATATTGT